>VWZW01004947.1:467631-591149 GCA_013397115.1 Edolisoma coerulescens | reverse complement strand
CAGTCACTTGCCACCGTCTGCCGGCGTGGGCAGAGCCATTGTGTGACACAAGTGCAATCGTGGCCTTTATTGCAGACAGAAACGCTCCTCGTTCTACACTGTTGGCACACGAAACACGGCACTGAGACCACTCATAACAGCATGCAGAGCCCCCCGAACTCTGCCTTTCAGCCGTCACGGGGACAATTTCCCAATTTAGCCCAGGCTGATTTTGGTCCTGCATACATAGAGCAATGGAAAACTTGCTTCCAATTTGGCACCCAATCCAATTATTTTGGTCATGGTGACAAGTCCGGACGTTCATCGATGAGAGAATATGAATATTGCGCAGTGCACGTCATGGCCTGTTTGCAGGCTGCGGGCTGGGTCGTCCGCCAAACTATCGGACAAACCGGCTTTTTTTTCATTTGCCCAAATGTGATGGATTTATGGGAAAAGCATCTGTCCTCAAAGCTATAAAGCAATCAGGGAGGCACATGGTCGTGGCCACCACAACCAGCCAGCGCTGTCTGTGAGGGCACCAGTGCCGCTTGGTTTGGGGGTCTGAGGAAGTGCTGGGGTCTGCAGGCAGAGCATCCCCATGGGTGGCCATCTCGGCACCAGCGACAGGGCAAACCAGTGCCGGGAGGCCACCCAGACTTACTGAAACGTGGGGTGGGGCAGTGTTACCCTGTGGGCTGGGACTTCCAGGACTCACTCTTGCTGCTGGCCACTAAAAGCAAATGCATAAAGCGAAGAAAAAAAAATTCCCATGAAGAGATCCCGCGTCCCTGGGCACTGGGAAACCTGGGATCGTCAGCTCACGGACTGCTACCAGTGCTGACTGTCTGTTAAATAACCAAGCTGTGAGTGCAGTATGGTCAATGTGCAGACTGGCCCCACTGCAGAGCAGCAATATGTATATTTATATATATACACTGCTCTTTAAAGATGAAACTCATTTTCAGTGACCGGTTTTTAAATACATCAAATCACCAGGAAGCTACGTTGGAATTACCTCCTGAAGTGGGAAGACATTTAGATTAATAGCAGGAAATTTGCTTGTGTGCCACTCTTGGGTTTCAGGGAGCCCTTTTCAGGTTTTCAGGAGCCTTTTTCCTATAAATGATCTATAAATACAACAGTTGACTCACAGAAGCATTGGCCAGGCAAAGCTGCACTTGGCAGAGGAACCCTTCAACTTTTCTTTCTCCAAAATTGCTTCTGCAGAGAGTTCCCTTTAAAGGAACTATACTTTCTCACTGATGAAAAAAGGCAATGTTGCATTTTTTATGAAGCAAAAAAAAAAATCCTTTTCAGAATAAAATTTGCAACAATTTCACAATTCTGCTTCTCCCTGCACCTAGGACACTCATAAATGCCACCGGTGGGTGTTAAAACCTGTTGTGAGGCATTTAAATAGGTGCTAAATTACTTCTTGATTCTTCTCATTAAACTTCTGTATCGGCCACTAAAGCCCCTTCTTTTCACTACTGAGGGGATGAACTCAAAGTCTGCCACTACTTCTGTTAGAGAAATGAAAGGGAACTTTTCACTCTGCTCCATTTCCCCGGAAATGGTAAATCCTCGACAGCCACAGCCGGCACAGCGAGCGCGTCCTGCAGCTCGACCGGGTGCCCACACGAGGACCAGGCACCCCGGCTATATTTAGGTTTCTGTGGGCTCCCACGCTACATCCAGTTTTTAAGGAAAAGCCAATTTCTCTCCCATCTCAGGCTCTAAATAAGCAATTAGGGATTCCGTTTCATGCCGCGCGCGGCGGCGCTGCACGGACCCGCAGCGCGCGCAGACAGCGCTGTGATGTTTTATTCAACCGCCCCAAGGACGGGAGCTGTAAAATATATCGGGGAACGGATTTACTATTAGCTGCACTTTTAAGTAGGGCATTTCCAAGAGGGAAGGAGGCAGCTGGACTGGCAGAGATGCTTGATGATGGCAATGCAGAAAGCGCTGAGGCTTTTTCCATGGCACCTGGCGAGGGGTACGGCGCTCCGGTGCAGCCGGGCTTTGGCTTCAGCCAAGCAAAACTCATTTTCAGGGACTGAGCACTATCAGAAAAAGGAACAAGAGCATAACACAATAGTGTTACCTGTTCTTGTACCAAATCTGCTAAGGCCACAATTAAAAACCCACATGGGCTTTCAGGGAAGAATTTCCAGCCTGTAAAATAATTTACCTGCTGCATTATGGGCCAAGTATTTTCTTATCACTCTTCATTTGTAATTGGGGTGTTTTCCTTATTTTAACCTTCACTCCAGGCTTCCTGCTTTGCCAGCTTCAGAGGAGGCTTCTTCACCCTACCTTTCCATGAGAAAGAGCAGAAATTCTGCCCGTGCTGAGGCAGCATTGCCTGGTTCTTGCCTCGCCGGGGGAGTGGGGAGCAGCCCTGAGCCCCCCATTGCTGGGTGGACGGATGGATGGACAGGGCTGCAAGCACAATGCCCTGTGTGGGCAGCGCCCACATCCTGGGGAATCACTCTGAGCTCTTGAAGCTCTCTGCTTACAACAGCGTAAGGGCAGAATTTGGAAAAAACTGGACACAAGGTCAGCGTGTCCAAGGTCGTGGCTGCTTAGAGATGTCCTGCTTGCGTAGGGGGCAAACACGAGCTGGGTGTCTCACCTGAGGGACTCCACAAAGGCCAGCAGCTCATCAGGGCTGAGCTCTCCAGCCACCGAGGGACAACAGAGGCCAGGACATTAAAATCTGGCACGTTGATTTTGGTGGGGAGAGGGGCAGGGGAGGAAAACTGAAAGGGCATGGCAGAAAAAGCGCTTTCTCCCCAGACTGAGTGGCGCAGACACTCCAGGCTGTTACTCTCCCGGCTCCACCAAGTTGTGCCCGTGTTCCAGCTCAAACAGTGGGACCTGCGATGCCAGCCCCACAGGCACCCTGACCCCACGGGGGCACACCCAGAGGGAGGAGGGCTGAAGCTGGGAAACCCCGGCTTTGTGGGGTGCAGCGGAAGCACAAGCCTTCCTGCCGGCCATGACCATGCTGTTATTGGAGCTCTGGCAATGAACAGTGCAGAGAAAGGAGAAAGTGCATCAGAAAATTCACAGTTAAGCTCTCATTTTTCAACAAAAGAGTTAACAACGTTCGTGCGTTAGGTCACTCATGCATCGCTGCCGTCAACTCCATTCCGTGAGGAAACGGGAATGGCAGGGCCTTGGCTACTGCTGGGACATGCACACACATACAGGACTCCTTCCCCCCAGTCCTCTAGGATACACTCCAAAACTTTAAATGGCTCAAAACCCTCTTTCCCCGATTGAAGCATTGTGCTGGCTACACACTGCCCTTACATTCAATTTTCTTTGCTAGCAAGCTCTTTTTTGGGTTGGTTTTTGGTTTTGTTTTTTTGTTTGGTTGGTTTTCTTTTTTCTTCCCCCCAATTCATTTTAGATCGTTTTTGGAGAAAATCCATTTGGCTGTATTCATGCCCATGCATTTCTAGTCATTCACAGACATGCTCACTCCCATCGGACATCAGAAAGAACAAATGGCCAACATACAGAAACACCTGGTATACTCCATACACACTCCAGCAACACAAGCTTGGAAAGAAATCCAGAGTCTTCACGGGAAAAGCACCCCACAAGGGCAAGCACGGGGGAATTTGTGACAAACTGGCTCGTTTTAAGGCAGGAAAGTTTGTGGCAGCTCGTTTGACTGGGACAGGTTGTCATTTCAGCTGGCCACCTCCCTGGCAGCGATCTTCCCCATGGAGGGGATAAGTCCTCAAGTTTAAAACAGGCTTTTTATGGCTTCCCCAGAACAAAGAAAAAGGAGGAAAGACATCAGAATTGCTCTAAAAAATGGGGCAAGGGCTTGCCACCGAGCATCTGCCCAGCTTGTCCTCACTGCAGAGACTAACACATGCCTACACTGAGCCTTTCCTGGTGCAGAGACACCTAGAAAGGATGTTGGGAACTGTGCTATCATCAGGGCTACCTGATCTTTAGGGATCAACATCTAGCCACAGACATGGAGCTACAAAATCAGCAACATTGGCTCTTGATATTTAACACACACGGGGAGATTGTCATGTAGAGAAAACCCAAGTGTGCCCGAAGATTTCCGATCTTTACGCCAAGTGGGAAAATGCATCCAAGCAGGTAAGTTATTTGGGAAGTTCAAGCCCCTCCACTTGATATGGGACATTGCGACTGAATGACTGCTCCACTCAGTCCTGCCTCTGACCTCGTCCAAGCAACACCTCAAGGGGAGCAGGCAGGAGAACCAGGGTGCTGTGTGCTAGGGATTTCTGTCAGTAAAAAATCAGTCAATTTATCAGAGTTAAAAGAAACTAGAATAGCAAAGTCCAACATGGATTAGCTGTAATTAAAAATTGTCAGAGGTTTCGGTTCTTCAGCTGAAAAATAAGCTTGTGCCAAAAAATGGGATGCTCAACTTCCAGCCTGCAGCGCGTACGTAGGCTCGCCGGGGAATGGAGGAAGCTCAGGAAGCTGTCAAGCTGTTAGCTAGACTGCCTCGAGCAGACGAGAAGGGTTACTTTGCTAGACTGCTATGCTGAGACGAAAGTGTTGCTGTTTGTTTTCCCATCTCCTTCTGCAGTGTAATAACGCAAACTTCCCTGCCGACCTTGGAGGCGAGCGCTCCTCTGTGGAGCATCCCAGAATCCCCAGTGCTGCCCTGTGCCAGCAGACCCGCTGGATGCCCTGTCTTAAAAACTAACTCAAAATGCTAGAAAAATGCTCAAAACGTAAAAAAAAAAAAAAAAAAAAAAAAAAAAGTGAAGTGACTCTCAAGTCAATGGATGGAGAATCACTTGGACCTGGATGCCACTTCCATGGGGCGTGGGCTTGCCTGGCGCCAGGATGATCAGCTGGGGAGCTCACAGCAGAAATTACAAGAGCAGACAGACTTTCCAGCCTTAAAACCCATGTCGTATTTATGAGATGAGTCCACCTGAAACACAGTTTTCCCTTGAAGACTCCAGTTCCCTTTCTGGATTCCCCTTCCCAGGCTTGTCTTGCCACTCAGCAGCGCTGAGAAATAAGATAAACAGGAATGTGATACCAACCGTGAACTGCCGGTTCTGTCGTCGCCGTTGTGTCTACACACGGGAACAGAGGATTGGAGGAAGGGAAGAAACAGGAGGAACAGCATGCAAAAAAAGGGAAAATGGAAAAAATGGAACAGATAATATATGAGCAAGCTTTCAAAGAACATTGCGTGACAAGCAATAATAAAATGAAAGGCAAAAAGCATTTGAAGTGAGTTGCACTGTTTAGAAGACATGCCTCCAGTTCAAAAGCTATGAGCCTGAGGAAAACAGTAAATTTTTCTCTTTTTCCAGGACCTTGCCAGAACAATTACTGGTGGTTGCAAAGTCAGGGGAACAGGAGACAGGAGAGAACACCAACACCATCGGTTTGGTTGGTGGGGACAAAACAGAAGCTCCAGAGCAGGATGAGGAGCTGAGGCTCAGCACGTCGCTGTTACACACTCAAACACTGCCCTCATCAGAGCACCCATGGCCAGGGAACAGTCGGCTCCCGCCTCTCCTCCAGCTTCCCAGCCACCACCTGCACGAGGAACCATTTTTTTCAGCATAAAATATGTTCTAGAACTGGCAACTGTGGACAAACATTACCAGTCTCTCTGCTGCAGCAGGTACCCGGTTGAACAGCTACGGGTAATTAAAATACCCTGGATGGTTTTTTGCTGGTTAGTCTGAAGCTGACTACTCCATATGGACTACGTCCCACTGGAAATTTCTTGGGGGTGCTGCCTTGCCAACGGAGAGATGCTTTGTCTCTTCCACGTGTTTTCAACAGGCAGTTTTAAAAGACTGACTCAAATCTGAAGGCTTTTTCTGACAGTTATTTCCTCCACACCAATAGGTCTAAACCAAATGTAACCACATTACCCAGATTTACTGGCTTACTTAGTTGTTGGAGCCCGTTTACTTTCCATCTGGAGGTAAGTATTCCGTGGCAGGGGTCAGCGGCTGGAGCAGGCTGGCTCCTCAGGACGTGTCACTGAAATGAACCCCTGGAGCCAACGGCCCAGCCCAGGTTTGTCCCAGCCCTGCCCGGTTCGAGGCAGGCAGTGTTTGAGCGAGGAACAGCGTGTGAGTGAGCGCACAGAAGCGCTGCACTGCGTGCCCCTGCACAGCAGCCCGGAGCTTGGGTTTTGCAGCAACGACAGACAATTCACAGCGGCACTTCCCCTCAGTGACATGCTGGCAGAGCACCAGGGACGGGTCCCCTGCGCGGGCAGAGGCAGCAGTGGAAAAAGGAGGACCTGTTTCTTGGCAATTTAGCTGAGGACAGCCCAGGGCTGAATTCCTGAAGCAGCAGCAAAGACAAGAATCATACAAGGAATACACAATACTTACATATACCAGGTCTACATGCTTTAATTACGGAAGCAAAACAAATAAACCCTGCACAGTTTGTTAAACTGCACCAAGATTTGCATAACAGATTATCAAGCCGTCATTAGCCTGTTTCCACTGCCAACATAGGCTGTTCTCATCTTGGCAACCAAATCTAAGGCACCCTCAAGGAGGCCAGCCCTTGTTCTCCTGCGGGAGCTCTGGGGGCTGCAAGGGAAACCTTCCAAAGCCACGAGGGGACCAAGAGCGGGGCTTTGCTTTGGTTTTGGGCAGCAATCCCCATTCGTTTTAACCAAGCAAATGGTGGAAGGGGAAATGGTGGTGGAGGTGGGGGGAAAGTCATTGTTTAGAAGGGGTTGTAAAACTGAGTATTAATTCCTGAGATAGCATCTTGGCATCTATAAATAGTCTCAATTTACTGTCTTCCTGAAATAAAAAAAGTTACGTCAGCTTTTACACTAAATAGAGAATCTGCTGGAAGCAAACTTGTATTGATGTGCTGGAAGAAATTATTAGTCAAGAAACAGTGCAAACTGGACAGTGCATCTCGCTTCCCCGTCCGGGGACAGAGACCGACAGGTTACACAAAATAAAGTTCTCAAGCGGTTGTAAGTGCGAACAAATATCCACGTCAAACAACATGTTGGCTGCAGCTGGAATGACAAAGTTATGATTAGCAAATGGTTTGGATGGTTGCAATAGGAAACACAGACCGGTTAAAGTTTAGAGTGAGCTTTCGGGGAGTCCCGTTCAATCCCAGTCTTCTTTGGGAAGAAGGACTGTACACACCAGAATTCCGGAGGGAATAACCCCGTGTTAAAGAGACGAACGCCCCGACACGGGCGTGCTTCTACACATCGCGTGGCAGAGGAGAGAAAAACGGTCACTGGTGCTTTGGTACCGAATCAGCGCATTCCTGTAAATCCGTGTGTGTCCCAGCCCCGCCACTGTCACCCCTCACCCGGGAAGGGACATCCTGGCCCTGCACTGCTGCTGCTCACACAACCCATAACTTTAAGCTGGACCAGCTAACTTCAAAGGTGCTTTCCTGAGTCCTGGGTATGTGCCACCAGCTTCTGCTTTGCTTTCAAGAACAGCCACACTTCCATGTCAGAGCAGGCACACAGCACCCCAGGGATCAGCCTTCTACCCCATGTCCTACAACAAAAACCATCTCTTCTCCTTAAATGCTGACCAACAACAAGTCTTTGATACACTACTGACTTAACTAATGTTGAACAAAGCCAAGGAAAGGCTTTGCCATCACAAAAAAGCCCTGTTCTGGTCCCAAGCCATCGACATGCAGAACAGCTACACGACCACCCAAGGCTGACAGCCATGATTTAAAACGGAAAGCTGGTGATGAAGAACGGGCTGGTTTACCCGGTGTAGCAAAGCCAAGAGGATGTAGAAATCACATAACCAAACAGACTCAACTCAGCATGGGATTTTCTACCTTAATATCAAGGCTTCTCTTCCCAATGCCAAACAGGAAGAGAACTAAACGTGCTGTTTGGGAAAAACAGAACAATGCCACGGCCTTCCAAAATCTCCATCAAAAGCTCCTCAGAGGCCTGGTTTATAGCTACAGAAAGTACCCAAGGGAGTAACCACTGGCCTCTACAAAGCTGAAAATTTCACTTTATTGGGATTTCTGTGTAGCACTGGCCATGAGAAATAAATATCTGCCAGCTAAGACAACTCAGATGACACCCAAGCTCTGGGCACTCACCACCTCATTAGGCAGCTACACAAGGGCACACACACATATACACACACATATTTATAAAATTACTGCATGGATGCAGCTGGGCAACATTTCTCAGCGTTACGAGCTCCATCGCTGAGCCTCCTCGTTTTCTCAAATGGATTCTCTCCAACTTCAAACTGTTTGCAGAGTGTGACAGAGCAGGCCCTTTAAACTTGGCCATAATTAGTCCACAGCCTCAAACAGAACAAGCACGATGGAGGAATATTAAAACCCCAGCAGCAAAATTAAATTCCCCTGGTTGAATGCTGGAGCCACAGTGCTGCAGCCTCGCAGAGGTACTCGGTGCTGGGGCTGAGGAGCACACACAGAATTACAGCAGCACATCCACAAAATAATGGCAAAACACGCTGCTGCCCTTTAGATTTAAAGAGGCTTTAGTAAGTATAGATATCCATTCAATATATTGCTTTTTAAATTGCTTTCTGAACTGAAACCAAAAGCCAATCTGATCCCTGACGCGTGGAGCTCTTATTCTTCCCGATTTTCCAGACTACTTCACATCTACTGACCAGGGCGAGTGCGAATTCCTGTATGTTGCTGCCTTCACAGCAGCCTGAGGGAACAGCAAGCGGCACCTCAAACGGATTCCTGCTTTGGTTCAGGTCCTTGGGACTGATGAAGAGCCCTACAAAACCCTTCCCGCTGTTCCCCCGGATCAAACTTCTGTGGGACACCAGCACAGACGTCACATCCCCCAGCAACGCGAGAGCTGAGGGGTGACGGGGCTCAAACACCAGAGTGCAGTGGCACGTCCATCCTCTCCCTCACCACAGCCACCCTCTGCCTCACCACGTGCTCCTCCAAGGACGGATGGAGATGTCCTTGCATTCCAAAGCCCCCCGATCTGCTCCGTACAGCACTCCAGGCTGGCTCTGAGTGCCCCTGTCCAGGCGTGCTGCAACGGGCCCTGGAGACAGCTTGGTTAGTGGACCAGATGCTTCACAAAAATCATCACAATCTGTATGGATGTTGTGTGTGACCAGAACAAAAACAGTCTGAAATTAGCACAGTGGCTCCAGCCATGCTTTTGCATGTTTCTCCATACAGATTTGGGAGGATTTAGGTTTGATTTCAAGCCCAACCTTGCATGCCCCCCACGCTTCTGCTCAGCAAGATGATGGTTTGTGCACTGCTTATGCTGTGTCACCAAAGGTAAGGCCAGATATGGCAGATCCTGTCTGCTACTGGCTGGACATGGGACTGAAAGACTGAATTTTATTTCATTTTATTTCCTGTCCCAGGCCTGTCAGCTCTGCCTTTAGCCCCTTTAATGCAGACACATCCTGGATGAAAATGTCAGAAAGGTGCAGAATCATCTTTAAATTAACTTGACATTTTACCAGGGACAGGCAGAACTTTCAACAGAAAGCAGAAGTTAAATAATAAATAATTTGGGGGAACAAATCCCTGGGCTGTGTCCCTGCACAGTGGCATCAAGCACCCGAACATGTCACAGCTCGACAGCAGACTGGGAATGCCGAGAGCAAACCGGGAGCCCCGGCTGCTCCCGCTGGCAGCACGGGCACCTCCACATCCCCGGGAAAGCCAGAGACTGTAAGGGAGCCCAGACCACTCTGAGCTGACCGGGGAGCAAATGTTTCCCTTTTACGATCACGGTCCCTGCCAGCACCTGCAGCAGTCCCAGGCAGAAGTGGCCATACCCGAGCCGACGCCACGATCCTGCCTGTGCTTTAGCCATCCCCATGCTGCCTCTTTGCCTCCCACAAACCCACTGCAGGGAAATCTGAGAAAAGGATGACTGGGACTGCATTCTTCCTGCCCACCAGCCACTGGGATTACTGCTGGAATAAACCCCCGGCAACTGCAGCTTTTCACACCACCAGCTGTAATGAGAAAAAGACAAACTCCTACTGAGGATAAAATCATCATTTTTCTTGTACTGAGGAAGTTTTTTGGCATGTGAAATGCTCTGAAAACCTGCAACACTATTTTTGCTCACAGAGTTCACATTTCCATGCGCTATTATTTTTAAGGCACCTGGGATGACACAAAAGTGTGCTTCTCAGGAGACAGTGCCTGGCCCCACGGGTGACAGGAGAGTTCCACTACCAGGTGCCCCTGCTCAAGAGCTGATATTCCAACTCAGCATCAATTCTCAGGTCCTGCTTTGGAGCTTGCTGGCTCCTGCACACCTCCAAGCCAAACAGAGCTCGCTCCTGCTTGTACAAATCCTCAAGAAGGAACTCAGAGCTGTTTCCACAGGACGGGCTCGGTGCTTTCCAGACACATATACTGAGGGGGCTGGAGCACCTCTGGGAATTCTCAAGTGAAAACCACTGCCTGCAATGTTACAGCCCCCTGAAATACACACAAATACACACACACACCCCCACCCCTGCTACTCCAAGGGATCAGTGGGATTTAAAACATGCTCTAAATGGGCATTGCAGGGAGGACATCGGGAGCCCCCAGCCTGCTGCTGGTGCTGCTGCAGAGGGTGGAGAGCAGCGCCTTTGCAGAGCCAGCAGCCCGCATGTGTCACCCCCAGTTCTTCACCACAACCGCTGCCAAGACACCCGTGCAACTCCACCTGTGGAGAAAGCTGGGGAATGCAGAGGGGCACCTGGGAACGATGCCGGGGATCCCGGGAGGCGCGCGCGCCAATGGACCGGGCGGCAGCGAGGAGGCTGGGAAAGGTGAAGGCTCCTGCCGTGCTCGAGATGAGGGCTGGGCTGAGATTAAGGACCTTTATCTCCCAGGAAACAACAGCTGTCCAAGACCAGCATTTCAAGGAGCGACTCCGGGGTAATTCAAATGATGCCGTTTGCTCTGCTGTATCGTATTGTACATCTTAATGAAGAAAGCCACAAGGACAATTTAACTGATAAAAAAGGGCTCGGCAGCGATAACGGCTGAAACACCAAAGGACGGCCGGAATATCAATGCTGGTGGAGGATACATGGAAAAGATCAAGCTGTCACACAGGAAATCTTTTCAAGCACCTACACTAAAGTGACAGAGGGAAAGCTCTAAAGGTCGTGGTGTCTGGAAACTTCACCACTGCTCAGCTTGTCCTTCGCTGGAGAAAGCATCAGGTCAGCTTTCCAAGAGCTCCCCCAGAAACTCCCTGAACCAATAAATCAAAAGGACAACTCCAAGGGCAGAATTTTCTAGGGTCACTTGCTAGAAACTGCTTCAGTGCAGCCTCTCTCCCCATGTTTTATTCAATTAAAGCAAGACAATTGTTTTTCAGATCTACTCCGTGGTTCCAGGGGACATGAACTAGGTCAGGGTTATACTAGAAGTAGGGGGAGAAAAGCAAAATAAAACAGATTTCAAGCCCACCTCATCCTAAGGATTGGATTCCACTGGGCTGGCTCCAGATGCCTGGATTGCCAGCAGCTCAGGGAACGCCCCGCTGGCTCCCACTGCTCCTCTGTCAGACAGGAAGAACGCTGGAGCATTCAGGTGAGGATGAGAATTAAGGTATCAGGTGTCTCTCGAGGCTTTGAAAAGTGTTCCAACACTACTCTGCTATGTAATTCTAGAGATTATGTTAATTTGACCTAATTTTTTCCAGCCACAAAGTCTCTTAACTATTGAAGGGCAGAGGTTGGTGTGGCTCCATGCTCCTGAGCACTGACTGGGGAGGACACACACGCACATCTCTGCACGACAAGAGGGAGAAGCCTCGGCTGCTCTGGGTGGGAAAAGCACACTGAACTCATGGGCAGAGGATGGGAAGACGCACATCAAGAAGACTCAGTGCCAGGGAAGAAAATAATAATTTCTCCTATCAGCGTTAACGAATCTTCTTCCGACAGATCGTGAGCAGGAACTGCTGGAATCAGGGAGCAATATCACATTTTCATTACTTTTCCAGCCTCCTCAGCAGTTCAAAGCCAACACAGAAAAGCATCAAGGAGGCGATGGAGACCCACTGGGTTCTGCTGCCAGGGTCTGAAATCCTCCCCCACTGCAAACAAAGATGAGAGAAAAACGCCGGACAGCCCCGTGCTCCTCACCCCAAGGGACCTCTGCCAGGCTGATGACACGGCCATTTCTGACTGCAAGAACCACCCCCCTCCCCTTCTTATTTTTAATATAAAAAAAGCTGGAAAACTATGTGGAGGGGAGCCCAGAGGCTACTGAGCATCCACAGACAAGCTGCAGCACTCACAGCAGGACAGCAAACAACCAAATTGCTATTTATCGGGAAGAACCAACCACTCCTGTGGAGCCTGACACAGCAGGTGAGGACAAGCGAGGACAGTGCAGGCTTTGGAAGGCAGTGCTGGGGCAATCCCTAAAATGACAGGCTGCTAACAACCCAGTTCCCAGAAAAAGGACAGTCATTAACGTTCGCAGGCACCACGATTAACTTAAGGGGTTATCCAAGCATCAAGACACATTGTTCCCTTTAGCCTTCCCAAATTCGCTGAAAGCACGAGCAATTACCGTCAGACAAAGAAACCTGTGAGCGCGTCCGTACAGCCTGCGGGACACACGGCCGAGCTCCTCCGCACGCAGCTCTCAGGGAGGCTTTGAGAAAGCTCCAAACCTCCTCTGAAACGAAAGCGGGTTAAGTCTAGAAACCAAGAACACGGCAGAAGGGAGAGCGCTGGCGGCAGAGCACCCCGAGCATCCCAAGCCGGGTGCCTGGAGCTGGGTTTGCCGGGAAGCACCTGCGGGGAGGAAGAGGAGCGCGGGGAGGAAGCGGAGCGCGGCGAGGGCGGCGCGTTAAGGCTCGCTGGAGGGAGGTTCGCCCGCGGGTCCGTGCCAGCGGGGCCTGCCTTGGGGGCAAAACACCTCGAGAGGAAAAGAAGCCACGAAACGCCCTGGGCAGGATGGTGAGAGTCAGCTGAGCAGCGTCGTAAAAGCAAATAAAACGTGAAGGCATTTACACAAGGGGTGGTTTACAGCAACAGTAAATGTTGTGCCATTAGCTATTCAATGGTCCATCCTCACCTGCCGTTTGTCACCTCTGCCTCAAAAAAAAAATAAAACAAACCCCACAAAAAGCAGCAAGCAAAAGCAAAAGCAGCGGTTGGAACAGGAAAGGTCAGAGAAATGACAATGCGAATGGTTACAAATAAATCAGAAGGGTTTTCCTGATGAGTCAGGTCTGTGAGGAGGTATGAGGATGTGTCAGAGAGAGGTGTCATGATCTTGCTGGTTGTTTTTATTCATCTTTTCTCGCAAGACAGGGAAAATCTCACAAGCTGAAAGGCAGCTCCTCAAGAAGGGGCCTATGGATGGCATTCACTCAATAAAAACGACTGGTGGAATTCCCTTTTCTGGGAGAGTGAGGGAGAAGCTCATCACAGAGAAAGACCAACACCTCGGCGTGAGAAAAAGCATCCCGAGTCTCACCAGGCGAATTGAACTGACAAAGACCAAACTTTCTGCTATAAATTGCTCGGAAACTGATACTGACGGGATGGAGGCTGAAACGACTGCCCGTGCTAAGCGAGCTCTAAGGCTGTTTGCATCCTGCGTTTGAAGTACCCAATACTGGCCACCAGTAACCGAATTAATCACTTTTCCTGCCATGACAATTCCCACGTTTCAGGAACACCCACACCCACGGCAAGGACCGTCTGACACATCGAGCTACCAGACCAGGGCTCGTGCTGCGGGTGGGCGTATTCGAGGGAAAAAAAAATACTGCAAGTGATTGGTTTGTTGTTTTTCCCCAGGCTTCATGCTCTGTTTATATACATAAATGACAATAAACATTCAGGACATTTCCAATGGTTATGAAGGTACCATACCTGTGATGGTGGTAGGGATGGTGGTGGTAGTGGTGGTGGTTGTTGTGGGAGGAGGGATAGTTGTGGGGGGATCTGGATAAAATATAAAAAGGAAAATAATAAAAAAGCAAATTAAGAAAAAAACAAGCAGAACACAACAGCGGTCAATCGTGATCAGAGGAAAACAAGGACGCTAAGAAGCAGCAGGGGGTTGGGGGCCCTTCCTTGGCTAAACCCCAGGGGGAGAGCCCAGCAGCTGCAGGGACAGCGGGGCCAGATCCTCCGCCCACGCTCACTCCGGCTGGAGAACCTGGCCCCAACCTCTCCCCGCTCTCTGTTTTCTACAATGCTAAAAAAAATAAATAAAACCCAGCATAAATTAGTTAATGAGAGAGAGAAATGGAATGGGAGAGGCATAAGGAAAATAAACTGCACACTTTCCACAACAACAAGACCAGTCTGCACATACAAGGAGAGACACAGTGGTGCTTTTGGTGGTTGTCTACGGATACATTTGCAAATCCAGGTGGGAGGGTTGTGTGAGGGGCCCTGCTGTGCTTCGCAGCCTGAACATTAACAGCACACGAACAGATCCCACTGTCTTCCCAGGGCCGTGAACCTCACTGCTCTTCCTCTAGAAACACACGGCAGCAGGATGTTAAAAACTACTTCAAAGATGGTAACGAATACAGAGAAACGACAACATCATTGCTGAATATCAATTCCAGGTATGAGGAATTCCACCAAGGTCTTTTAATTTAAAAAAAAAAAAAATCGATATTTTTCTGACAATTTCAGTTGCACACTCTTGTTTTTGCTACTAGGGCACCGTTAATGAGATGTTTCTCTCTGTGACCATTTCTCAGATGGACTGGACCTGTTGAGATTCAAACCCTGCTGCTTGTCACGGGATTGATGTTACACACAGGGACACATCCTTATCAAAACTATCGGGCAGGAGAAGGTAGATATGAGAAGATGTAAAAGAAAAAATATGTATCAATGCCCAGATGATCAAACTGAATGCGTTAAGTAGTCGGAAAGACTTTGAACTACGGATTCATTCGGCAATAATAGAGCATGAAACCTTTCACGGGCTTTTGATTTTAGGTTTCCTCCGTAGCACGTCAGCTGTTCCTCACTAACACATCTGCTACTCTTTTATCTCTGAGCGAGCTCCCTTGGATCCCCTAATTAAGATATCTGAACTTTAATTATATACTGCACCTTTATTATATTCCATCCAGCTTCCCAAGAGTTAAGGAACGTCACCCCATAGTTTGCTTTGCTATGAGCAGTCACTGTCTTTCCCCTACATCCCACGGATCCCAGCCCCTGTGCTTCTCACACATCTCTGGGAGCAGTGGGGACCCTCCCAGCAGAGGCACAGCAGCACTGGGGGAAGGGCCCCCAGACTCAACCGAGCAGCCTGGGACTGGCTGTGCCACGGGCTCTTCCTCCATAAAAGCAAAAAAAAAAGAAAAAGCTGGTGTGCTAATGGAGCTGGAAGCTTCTAGCAATGTATCTGCCCATGCCCATGGGGAGGAAAAGCATAAAATGAATTTTAGAAATGAACATGTTTTCAGTGTGCCTCAATGTGATTACACATCCCCATCCCACGTGGGCAGATGGGAAGGTGCTGGGCACAGCTCAGCTGCTGGAAGCCACACCAAACCCTTGACCTGCAGAGATGTCCCTTTGGAATGGGACTGCCTGAACGCTGCCTCTCCTGGAGCTGTGCCAGGCCCTGCTCCGTGTCTGCAGCCCCAGTTCCCACCCTGCCGTGGCCCGGGGAGCTCTGCACCGCGAGCAGCCGGCCCGGCGGGGACAGCGAGGCACGTCCTGCCACCGAGGCTCCCGCCGCGCCCACGGAGACGTGGCTGCACGGACACAGAGCCTGGTGCTGCCGTGGAACTGGCTGCTTCTGGTGGTGAGAGAAGCCACGGGCCAGAGGTGCAAGTCCTCCACCACTGAGCGGGGTGAGACCTCCGTGCTGAACCTCCCCTCCAGCTGGGCTCTGCGCCAGGAGGCTTCAGCTGACGGCCACAGCCAAACCACTCCCTCCCCACTCTGGACTTCTCCCTTTTAAATCAAGGGTTAAAAGGATTCCTTACGCTGTCCAGAGTGCCAGAGCCCAGCAGGATGCTCCCAAACATGCAGAAACTGGAGATGATGGGGTGTGTAAAACCCTTCTCTGCCCATGAGCAGCACTCCTCTACATGGGCAACACATCTGCCAGATGCCTAAGCTGGAACCCACAGGTCTCCATCCCCTGGGAACCTGCATCTCCTTCCAAGTAATGCTGTCTTGGGTCTCCTCCTGTGGATTTAATCCCAAGAGGGAGCAGCCCCAAGGAAGTCTTGTGCTGTCTATTCTCACCCATCCAAAGTGCAGAGTAATTATGTGAGATTTCCCACGAGCTCTAAACCTCATGTCAGTAATGCTGGGGAGGTTCCCCCAGCCCTGCCTTGGCCCAAGATGGGTACACACAGAACCACCTGCCCCACAGCTGCTTTATAGCAGCAGCTTCCATGGTTTCCATCTCGTGGGGAACTGCCTGTGTCCTATTTCAAATGCTTTGCTCTCTGCAACATTGGTTGTTTCTTTAAACACTGATGTAAACAAGTGGGTTTTTAATATTGTGAGCATGCAAATTACCAATCATAAATGCATATCTGACTTCATTTTGTAAACTGGAGTCCTGTGGAGTGAGAGGCACTAAAAAACTACCCATATGATGGTGTACATGAGTTTTGTATAAGCTCAAAGCTCTTGCTATCTTGAGTCTTTGGGCGAGTTTCTAAGACTGGGCTTAAAACCACTCCTAGGCACTTGGCATTTGGAGAGGTATGGGAGGTTCTCCACTGTTTGACTGGCTCAGAGCAACTACCAGAGAGCTCAGACTGCAGAGCTTCAGGGGGCTGTTGCATGGAACAAACTTCAAACCAAGTTTCTGTCCCATCTGAGTGGAACCGCAGCATCGTTCAGGTCAGAGAAGACCAAGACCCACCACGAACTCAGCCCAGCCACACACAACCGCTCTTAAAAGGGAAAGTTTAAATATGCAGCCCAAGGAACAGCTCCTCATCAAACTGGGGGATCGCTCTGCAAGTGCCTCCTGAATCTCCATTCCATGCAACACCTCATGGCAGGAGCATGAGTAAAGCAGAGGAAATGAAGAACTAAAGCAGGTACTTAATAGCACTTTAAAAGATGCTGAGGCATGTTTTAGTGTCTGCCCAGCAGCACAGGCAGGCTTAAGGCACCTCATTCCTCCAGTTTATTTACTGGTTTGTAATTGTCTGGGGATGCTGGCTGATTAACTTGCTAGTGGAAGGCTTGGAACTCCTCGGACCATTGTTCAGGCCACTGGAGGAGGCGTTACCAGAAGGACAAGAAATCACTAGAGAAGTCCTAGGAGAACTGCACAGTTCTCCCCATGCCCCTGCTCTGGCTTTTCCTTAGGCTTCAGCTGGCAGCACGGGGTGGGAGCTCCCCAGAGCCGGGATGGGCTCTGTGCCTGATGCACACACCGGCAGCACCCCAGTGGTTTCCCAGCCCCTACCCCAGCCCAGCACAGCGTCGGGGCGTCAGGAGCTGCCTGCAAACCTGGCATTGAGCAAATGTTAAGTTCTGTCACAGCTTTCCGAGCAGGGCATGTTGCAATTACGTGTAAACGAGTCTAGAAGAACGGTGGTTTTCTCACGTACCGTATACAAACAGCATGTAATCCGCATGTGATTTCCCCACCGCGTTGGAAGCCTCACAGCGGTATGTACCATTATCTGTTTTGTTTAGGTTACTAATGAGAAGGTTTGAACCAGACACTACAACGTGTTGAGGCATCTCATCATCTACTCTTAACCACCTCATGTCCGTAGGCCTACAGAGGAGGGAGAAAAAGAAACAGTCACATTACTATTTTCCTATGGTCAAGATGGCATCTTCAAAAGTTCATCCACAGACAGAAAGCCCAAACCAAGAAAAACTGTAAAGAAACAACACATACTTTTTTGCACTACTCAAGCCCAGATGCTGTCGGGCTTCCTCAATTTAAATTTATTTTAACCCAACAGGAAACTGTATCCAGAGCTTAAATTTTCTGAAAACACTAATGCAAGCAGGAAGAAAGTTCATTAGTGGTTAATCATTCGCTTACTCAGCAAACCTGAAAGCTCTGAGGCTACAGACTCAGTGTTCATCCACAGGGTGCTCTGAGGGCAGAGCTGGACAGCAGAACAAGCAAGGTTTTGTCAAGTTTGAACCCTTCCACAAGCTGCCAGGGACCTGGTGACCTCAGTGGGCTGTGCCGTGCACTGAGGGAGTTCCAGCCCGTCTCCTGTCCCCCAGCCCGCCTGGCAGCCCCTTCCTGCACCCCCACGTGGGCAGGGGGTCTGCATCATTCAGGGAATGAGCCTGGTTGGTTAGGGCTGGTAAAGACTGGGACTGCTGAGGGGCTTGGGGGGGCTTTTGAGTTGGTGGAGGTTTTTAAACATCCATTCTTATTCTGTCTTTAAGCAGCCGTAAGGGGACAGATCAGCTCCTTCTCAGCAAGAAAATTCCAGCATCCTTCAGGCCACTCAACAGTGAGCTCTTAAAGAGGAGTTTCCTGCAGCACAGCTTCTCTCAGCCTGCCTGGCTCCAAGGCTGGCAAGTGGGACTTCATGTAGCCGGGGGTATCCCACAGCTCAGGCTTTTCCCTGGCTCCAAACAGTAGATGACTGCCATGATNATGATGCAGAAGCTCCTGACGCGTCAACATCCCAGCCATGCTACAGGATGGATCCAGCACCAAGCAAGCTCAGCTGGGTGTTGGCCGACGCTGGTTTTGGACACGGGCTCGGTGTTCTGTCTCTCGCTGCCATGGCATCGGCACACGAGCCACGGTGTGGGCAGCAGCAGCTCCTGAGAGAGCCCAAATGCAGTTTAACTTCAGTGTGGATGGGAAGGGTTGGAATGCTCCTGGCTACAGTTTTTAAAGGGCTCTTTGTGTGTGGAGTCCCCGGTGTTTCCCAGCTGGTACACGACACAGCAGCCGCTGCTCAGAGAAGTGTGTCCCCGGATGCCCCAGAAGTGACCATTTCAGCATCTTCCCACTTCTGTCATAGTCTTAGGGGGTTGTGTCTAATCTGTATTAATACCAAATAGGAATTTTCCCTCTCTGGTCTTTTTTCCCTCTGAGCTTCCTTCCCCCAATATTTAAGTTGCCAAATTTTGCAGAGAAATTACTTTGCTTAACTGGAGAAACCTCCCTCTTCATCTAAAACCTCTGTAAAAGATTTCATGAAACCTCTTTGTCTTAAAAAGATGGAGCTAAATCCAGCTCATTATTTTACTGTGTATTTTCTTAGCTTTGGGAGACCCAGGTGAAGTGACCTAGAGAAGCCAATTCCCAGCACATCACCAGCACCATGCAATGTGCAGCGGCAAGCTGCCAGGGAGATGTGTCTGTCCTATTTAACATGGGAATGTCTTACTCATAGCCTGCAAGGAAAAAATGTAGAGAAGCCTGTTCATTAGATTCCCAGCTGATAGCAAATGGGAGGCACTGCAGGTACCCAGGGGAACAGGAACGCAAAGGGGCTTGGCAGGCTCTGAGCAGGGAATAGCTACTAAACGGAACTCAGCAGGGACGTGCCAGCCTCTGATGCACAGGGAAGGGACTGGCCTCGTGCCAAACAGAAGAAACTGGGAAGTGGGAATCAAGCAAATACTGTGGAAGGGGATGTAGGCTGCCAGGGAGGATGAGGGCAGCCTGAGCCTCCTCAGTGCTGGGTGCCCGCCCTGCCCACGCTGCCGAGCTGGATGGGGTCCAGCTCCCCACGCCCCAGCTCTGGGCACGCTGCCAAGGAGGCACTGACAGATCTCAGGGATGTTTGCAGAAATCTTATGGACATGATGAAAATAAAGAAGGATAGTAAATACTTGACAGCCATAAATCCAAGTGGAAGAGAAAGTATTTAGAAAAAAAAAAAAGCCGACAAAACTTAAATTAGAACAGCAATGAAAGTGTGAGAGAAAATCTACCCTCCCTTGCCAGGATTTTCCTGATGCATAAATTTCTTCAACTGCCTAAGAAAGCCTCAAGGGCTTGGCAAGAAGAGAAGAGAGAATAAAACTGGTGTTCTATAAAAACCACACGGGGCACCAAGGAGGAAGAAAACCATCACACAGTCAGTACGAGCAGAAGGATGGACTGCCTTACCTGGGGATCCATCCCACTTCCCCAAGGGCTCAGTGCGGGGCTCCCGGGCTGGCGTCCACGCACCGGCACCTCCTGGGGCCACAACTTCAGCCCCTGACCTTGCCTTTGCAGATCAATCAAACCCAAGATTAATTGCAGATTAATACCACCCAAGCCATTCCCTGGGGGAAGAGGTGTCCAGCTGGGAGCCTTTCCCTTCTGCACCCAAAGGCTGCTGCACAGTGGCCAGGAAGAGCTCTCCTAGGAGCTCTTCCAGTGGAAATCCCTTGGCCATCAGGTGCACAGGAATAAATGCAAATCAAACCAGGTGCCTTCAGTGGGCAGCAGATGTTTGGGTGCAGGAAGCATCTCTCTCCTTCACTCTGGGACATTGTCTTCGCAGCAGAGAATGGCACCAGAACAGTGGCCATGCAATGTCCCGCCACCGCCGGCCACCCTGGGCCATCCCTGCGAAGGGTCCAACTTACTGTGGCTTTCCAAAGGCCGTGCACGTCAGCTCCAGCGGCTCCCCTTCTCTCGTCAGGCCTTGCAAGGGGTAATTCTGAGAAACCCGCACTTGAGGCTTATCTGCAGGACACAAAACATGGCTCAGTGAGCCCCGGGCCGTGCTCCCGCCGCTCCCCCTCGCCCGCTCGGTGCTGGCAGCAGGAGCAGGTGGAGCCGGCGGCACCGCGAACCCCGCCGCGGCACCGCGCTTCCCGGGAAGGGCCTTTTGCTGCACAGTTCATCTTGAGCTCGCTCAAGCTAAAAGGAACTCGTCTGCCTTCACGCTGAGGGGAAGCTGGAGAGACCCGCGGTGCCCGGAATGGAAGAGTTTTGTGGTGGATCAGCGATTCCTGCACCACAACGCTCCGAGTCCACGAGTGTCAACACGCTGGGCTGGACAAGAGATGCTTGTTAGAGACACAAACAGAGCCACAGCCACTGCTGCCTCTGTGTAAACAACAGGGGGTTACAGTGCGTCCAGACGAAGCTCCTCTAAATCCTACAATAAACAGAGAATTAAAGCATGGATAGTTAGGGAGCCAACTCAAAAACACTTTAGTAAGACCCTGCAGGAAAAAAAGAGCCAAACCACAAACCTAGAGTCCACAATTAAAAAATTCATTACCTCCCATGACTGAAACAGAGATTAAAAACGCAATGTGAGCTGTAGCTAAAACATTATCAGCACAGGAAATCAATTCAAGGCTACAAGTGCCATTAAGCCATAGATATTTTTCAGGAATTTACTCAACTGTAAGGAACAAAGGAAGGAAAAAAATCAGTATGCATAAAGGTTGAAACCATTTAAATGTTTCTATTTCCTTTGAGAGTAACTGCTACCCAAAATATTGGCTGGCTGCATTTTATTAACTGTGTTTAACTCATTAACATGCCTCCTATGGAATAATAGAGATTACGAAAAAAAACCTGCATGTCAGGATTTAACCAATTTAAACTCTCATAATTTTCAGTAATGGAATAAGCTACACAAGTAAATCCTCTCCCGAGATGACTCTACCACCACATTTCATCAACTAATCCCCGTTACAGCTGCTTCTTGCAGCTCGGGAACTGGGGTGTCCTTGTGGGCTGGGGGCAGTGGCAGCGCTGCGGGATGGCAGCGCTTTGGGGTGTCACCGGCTGGGGGGACAAGTCCCAGTCCCACAGGAAATGGGGTGGCTTCGGTGTGCCCGGAAACACACTGCAGCCCTGGAGTGGCAGTAGCACTGCACAAGGAGCACGGGAGGACAAGTTCACCCCGGTGTTATGCAGCAAATAAATCACCCGCCACATCCCCGGCACTGCGCTCACCGCTCCCGTCCACAGCTCCCACCCCCACAGCCATCTGCTCCCCACTCTGATGTGCTCTGCGGCAGCACCACCAGCCCGTGCCAGGAACATCCATGGTTTCTATCCGTGCTGTGGAAGGAGCAGGAAACCTTCCCAGCCCAGTTTACTCGGCATACGGGGACTGAAACACCTCCTTTCACTGTTTGCCTCTCCCGCTGCATCCCCTTTCCATTAGGTGAGTTTAGTACTCCTAATGAGCTGTTTACTAATCACAATTACTTATGGAAATCAAGAGGAATACACCCAGGCTCACTGTACCGAGAACAAGGTGCCAACTCCATGAGCTCCCACCAAGCTGGGTGAGCCCTTCCACTGCCACTTTCCAGCCCCATTAAACCGACGATGGCAGCGCAGGGGACCTGTCCCGTTTGGATCCAGGCACTGTCGAGGTGTCACCTGCAAGAGGAATCTGGGTTTATCAGCACATGTGCCTGCACTGCTGAAGCCACGAGCTTCCCAATGGAGCTACCACAGCAAAGGACTTGTCAGCACGCTGGGAATTACAGACGGCACTTAGGAAAATGTACCCGAGCCTGAAGGATTCAGAGGGACGGCTGGGCACTCCAGAGAGCCGGCTGGCATTAGGCTCACGGCACACAGAAAAAATTTCACTCGAGAATCTGGAGGAGCAGTGGTGTCTTTTTCCCTTTGTTTAAGGACGTGCCTTTAGACAATCTTAAACTGTACTTCCAGTGCTCACACCCTGCCTCACACCAAGTCAGTGTATTTCCTGCAGATTATGGACTCCGAGCGTAGGACTGTGAAATGCCGAGCGCTGTGGGACCCCGAGCCCGGCTCCTGTGACATTTAGCAGCGCACACGGACGGAGCACTGACGGTTCCAGGGCCTGCTCCAGCCGAGTGCCACCGCCCTGTTACGAGGGGCACGTTCCAGCAGCGATGTCTGCGGCTCTGGAACGTGGGGCAATGACCACCTCAGGGGGTAACACAGGACACGAGGCAAGAAGTGGCAGTTTTCACCACCGAGTGCATTCCAGTACCCCGAAATCCTCAACTTGGAACTTCATAACATCACACCACTGGGTTCTTACATAAAAATAAACACTTGCATCTGTGCACCTGAGGCCCTGCGTGCTCCATGGCAGCCAATTAGACCCAACAACCCACAGCTATTTCCTACTACGCCTCTTTCTAGCGGCTTAAAAAAACCCAGCCTCGTAATTTAATAAGGCACCTTTATTAAGCTAAATTCATTCAAAAGCTCAGAGTGATATACAAGGTTAAATACCAGTCGTCTAAAGGTTACACTGTAGCAGCAGCCAATTTGAAAAACTTATTACAGAGCCATTCTGCGTTTGATGAGATTTCTCTCACAACAGGCACGGCGCGTGCCTGTGTGCCGGGGTCCGCAGCCCCCAGGGGGACCAGGCACCCCAAAACTCTCAGCTCCCCTCAGGATGCCAGTGGCCACCGAAGCCTGCACCCATTGACTTTCACAGCTCTCGAGCTCCGTGCTTGGGAACTTACCAAACCTCTCCAGTTATTCTGCATTTGTCCCAGTTCTTCCTTTTTTAGCTGCTCGCCCCATTTTTGTGCCATCAGCAAAGATTATTAACAGTGACTTTTTAAGAACTTCAAATGCTTCAACTGAACAGCATCAGGCCAAGCACCCAGGCCCCTGCGTTCCCTCTAAAAATACCAGCACTGCTGATTACTCCCTAATGACTATCCTTTGAGATCTGCCAGTTAGTGATTTCTTAATCCATTTAAACATGCACTTCATCGATAATGCTTAGATGTCATTAATCAGCCGAGATAAAACATTACACTGAGTTCGGGGCCTTACAAAAGCCTAAGCCTATTATTTCCACCCATTTCCTTTCATCAGGCCAGCCCACGATCTCCAAGGCAGGCGAGCTCCCTGCCCCACAGCCTGGCACCAGGCAGATTTGGCAAGCCTGGCTCCTCGTGCACCCAGGGGCCTCGGCCGCGGGGCCTTCGCTGACCACCCCAGCAGCAACCCAGCCCACCCCTCCTGGAGCACACGCTCCCTCCCTGCTGAGGCTGACAACAGCCAAAAAGCTTCTGCCCAAGTGCTGTGCTGGGAAACCAGCACGTGGTGGTTTTGGCAGCACCAGAGCCCAGCCAGCAGAGAAGCCGGCAAAACGGACTCTGCCCGTGATTCAGCCGAGCGGGCTCTGGCCTCCGCCAGGCGAGGAGGTGCCGGGTCCAAGTCTAAAATCCGTTTTCTGATCCCTGCACGAATTGCTGACATGCCTCTTGGCAAACCTGACGCCAGATGGCATCCCTGGGAGCAGGATCCGTGGGCCAAGCCGTGCTCCTGCCCACTGTGGGTAAATCCAGCCTCAGCATTTCCCAGATAATGCTTCACACGTCTCCCTTCAGGTGGGCATTGCTTCATCCAGCTCCTCATCCCTGCTCTGGTCTGTGCCCAAGCGAGCTGCTCAAAAAACTGACTTGTGGCAGTCTCTGATCTCACCCAGAGAAGAGCAGGAAAAATGTGTTCTTCAATATTAGAAGAAGTCAGCAAAGTTAACACAGATCCTCAGGTGTAAACAACAGCCACCTTTATCCAAAATCCAGCGGGGCTGCTCATCAGGAATGCGCTCTGCATCAGAGCCAGCCCAGCCTGGCAATCCCCTGCCTGCTCCTCACCTCTGACAAGGACGAGAGGCTGCACTGCTGATTTTCAGCCAAAACACAGAAATCTATTCAATAAATAGATCCCGTGTCTAAAATAAGGAATGAGCAGGACTGGCAGATCACAGCTTGTCTGGAAGTGCCCGTCAACCCCAAACACGACTCTGCAAAATTCACCCTTAACAAAAGCAATTTAATCATTTTGCTTGTTGCGGGAAAAGGAATGCCAGAGCCCGACAGGCATTTTGGGGATAAACACTTCTCTTTTAATATTTAAGCACACTCTGGTGCTTAATGCCTGCAAACGGCAGAGCCCCGGCCGCCCCACACGCTCCGTGCTCCCAACAACATTCCTCCGAGAAAACCTTATTAATGAGCTCACAAACGAGCACCCAACTGGGAAATGTCACAAACAAGAGTGGCTAATGCCCCAGAAAATCAAATAACTGAACACTCGGCTGATTGTGGTGCTTTTCATATTCACTAAAAGAAAAAAAAAATAGCTTTAAATCAAAGTTTCTGAAGGGGTCAACACCTCGCTGAACAAAACAACTCATTTATTCGCTTTTAGCGATCTCTAGATGATAAATTACATTGATGTTAATCACTTCACTCCAAACTATGCAATTAATATTTGTACTGGATGGAAATGTAAGGATTACTGGAGATGCAGCAGCAAATGTATGTGGCCGATTTTGAACATAATTGGGCACAAAAAGTTCTCCTATTGCAACAGCAGAGGCTGCAACAAGACTCCATTGGGGCAGACTTTAAAGGTACACGTGTAGACATTACAAAAATGAATGCGCAGTTAATTATAACTTCAGAAAAGGACAAAAAGCCAGCCCAGAGGAAAGGCCAAATCCAGGCCTCAACACTCACTTCCAGTATTGTGTAATGAGAGCAGCAAACGCACCACAAGGGCTCAACTCGCACGTCTCCCAGAATATCTGGTTCCGTTCAGTTCCTTAATGATATTCTAATGCATTTTGTTGCTTCATTTCCTTTCTAAAATTACACCCGACGCGCTGGTCTCCCACCGCTCGCTGACGGATCCGAGCCGCAGAAAGAGAGCGACTGCAGCGGAACCGGGGACGCTTCCAGCCCGGTGCCAGGGGCTGCGGCTGCCACGGCGCAGGGCCGAGGATGCTCCTCGGGCACGGCAGGGTCACGGCCACCGCCAGTGCACGGCACCCTTGGTCCACCCTGCTTTGCTTCTGAGGAGCGTTAGGGGAGGGTTTCACACATACTACACTGCATGTTTGCAGAGGTTTCTTTTCAGTAACGAACCCTGCAGCCACGTGAAAGCATTCACCTCAAACTTCACCACGGGCCACGCTGTGCCAGGGCAGATATGCAACAAATGGTTCAGTCCATGAGTAGGACAAGTTAACACCCAGCACTGTTGTATTCTGCTTTTTTCTTGGAAAACAAATGCCACAACTTTTGAGTTGCATCTCAGAAAAAATATCTCCCTACTCTGAAATTTAGTCAGACAAAAAATACCTCATTATCCGAGCAGGCTCCATCCATCATCCTCCTGTCCTTCCCCAACACATTTCATGCTCCAGTTGGATACATTAAGCGCAGAGAAATACGACATCTGCTGAGAAAAACATTTTCTTGTGCCCTGCTGATGTTCTGAAGGGGCGGATCCGCTGTGCCGGTGAGGGGAGCGGGCAGGATTTGTGGGGAGAGAATGTCAGAGCAGAGGGTGGAACACGCAGCCCAAGAAACCGACCTGCTGCAAGGAAAGCAGCAACACCCACACGGGAGGAGCAAGGAATTTGGATGCCGCTGCAGCGGAGCGCCGGCAGCTGGGAGTCTGCGAGGCAGCGCCAGGGACAGCGGCTGGAGACGCCTCCTCTGCTGAACCTGCACCTTCCACATCTGAGTTCAACTGAGAAGGTGTCGGTGCAGGAGCCCCAGCTCCCCCCACAGCCCAGCTCCACGGGAGCACCGATGGAGATGCCTGTGTGCACGGACAAGAGCCTCTGCCTCCTGCCCACGCTCTCCCACTGGCCAGCAAATCGTCACCGTGAGACAGGAGAAGCTCAAGGGTAAGAGTTGGCTCTGAAGCTGCCTTTTCCTTAAGCCAAAGCCCTGCAGCAGGTATGAAATGCAGGTGTCTGGCCATGCTCCAGCCCATTGAGTCCTGAAGCCACAAGGTCACATCACAGGACAAGTTCTTGGGCCGGGGCTCCTCTCTGGCCATCTGCTGCTGCCCACCCAAGGAACAGACCGGGCTAACGGGGTCAAGTCCCCACACTGGAACATAATTACTTTTAACAAACTCAAACTTTAATTCAGAACATAAAACCAAATCAGTCTGAACTCCTTCTCCTGCTCATCCCCGTTCCCTCCCAAGGAGGCTCTGTGCCTCATTCCCACAAACAGCTCTGGAACAGCCCAAGGAGATGCTGAAATCAGCGATGAGGGCAGAGGATGTGCACAGGATGCAGCAGGGCCTCCAGTGCAGGGGCTGAACAAAGAACTGTGCTTTAGGGGTGCTTTGCCCTCATTGCATAGGCAACCCTCAGGCTGCAAACCGAAGTGGCCAAGGAGGGATTTATTTGAGGAAGAAGAGAAAAAATGTCAGCTTTTCCCCCCTAAACAGTGGCCCTCTCCTATTCCACCAAATCACCAGGATTCCAGAGAGATTTCTGAAAGGAAGCCTCAAGGTTGTCCAATGCCCTTTCAACCCATCGAGTTCCAATCCCCTCACACAACAGGGTGGATGGGATTTTTTGCTCTTCCCCGTTAAGTATTTGATCAAGCCTCACAAAGGTGCTAATGTATTATTAAAGCTAATGGAGCTCTACAAGAAATGTTAATGGACATTAAGTTTGCATAAATGAATTACACATTAGCACAGTCGCAAGAATCTCGTATCTGTCAATTTAGGCAGTATCTGATCATTCCTGTTTTCCTCATCACAGGAACATTACTTCCCGCTAGTTTCAGAGATACGAGAATTGTAACCAAGATGTTCATAATGAAACTACATAATGAAGCAGATGAAATAAATTAATACAAAACTTCCTCTCCTCCTTTCAATGTGATGTAGTTGAAGGGACCCTACAAAAACAAGGACTTTGAATTGTCTCAGGGTCTGGTTTTCCAAGCACATGGCCTCGCTGTAAGGACCATCCCACTTTGCTTTTGGGAGCTGTTTCAGAACAGAGGGATGCATGTACACAGCTCCAAAATTTCCACCTGGTGCATTTGGGACCACAGATATTTCCAGGTACCTGCTTGCTGCTGTCATGTACAGTGGAGCAGCTCCTAAGGGAAGTGAGATGCATTATTAACAATGAACATGTCAGGAGCAGTACAGGAAATAGACTGGCTTCAATCAGTGCTGCTACTACAGATTCCACATAACTCCATACTCTGATGTACAGAATCAGTCGATGCTGTATGTCCACAGTGCACAACACTGGGTTTCTCTAGCACAGTACCCAGTTTTTGCCAGTAAACTTGCCATGGTGGCCAGGTGCTTTGAAGGGGGAGTAGAAAAGCACTTTTCAAAGAGATAAGTAGGTTGCTAGAAGAAAAATACTCCGATTTAATCTGTTCTGACAATTAAAAAGCCCAGCCAGAAACCTTTGATGCAAATTCTATGTATAAAGAGTTATTTCATCAGAGAACAAAGGTAAGTATTTATGGCATCACAGAGGGCTGGGAAAGTCATGGCTTCACCCATGAAATGTTACCTTACACTGTGATTATGATTTCTACATAACGGGATATAATCCTCATCGACATTGGAATTTTAACACGTAGCAAATGGTTCCTGAACTCCCAAGCACACAATTTTATATATTAAGAGAATTAAAGGTTCTGCTACTCACACATGACTTCCAGGTAACGCTGTGTCTGCAAGTCTTTGACCGCGGGGTGATCCACCAGGCAGATGACAGGGACCCCATCGTCCTCCCGCCCCACCTTCAGCAGGAGCTGGCTGGTCACCGTGTACATGTCGGACCACCGCTCCACCTCCGACTTGCCTGGGCAGGAACAGAGAGAGGGGAGTGATGACACAATGAGCACCCCCCCTGCAGCCAGGCCACCTCCCTCCTGTCCACGTTCCCTCTGGACACCCATCCCGTCCTCCTCTCCGTCAGGCTCCGGCCGAGCAAAGTCCAGGCGATGCCACCGCAATGATCAGCAATGCCCTTAACACCATCCCCAAACCCCCAAACTCTTACATCAACGAGCTACAAATCCCCTCCCACTCCTGAATCAACAATTAGCTACAGAAGTCATTTAACAGATTAAATTAATTAAAAGTAGTATGGATAGGCGGGAGCACCCGGCAGTGCTCCGCTGGAGGGAGGGGAGCCCAGCTCTGGACCCGCTGCCTGAGGGATGCCGTGATGGAAACGAGCAGGAAGACAAGACAAAACGAGACAAGACAAGACAGGAGAAAAAGGATTTTTCCAGGAACTCAGCAAGCGCCTGCTGACAGCGCAGCTCCGCTCTGATCTGTGCCTTTTTATTTAAGAATTCACAGGTAAAATGCTAAGAGTAACTTCTGTAGCAGAGCTCTTCCAGACAGCAAATATTGCTGTATAACATATGAGAGTGAAACAGGTGACACGTGCAGACACCCCTTGATATTTGGAGGAAAAGCCACACTTCCTTTGATTCACAAACTCACAGCCAAGTGTTTCAGTCTCTACTCTGTTAAAAAAAAAATCCTAAGACTGAGCAGGGTGAGGTGGTATTACATGAAGCTCAGCACTCTTCCCAGAGAACACAAAGCTGGGATTCGACTGCTAACACAAGAAAACTCAATCAAGAAGCTGGACAGGTCGGGCAGAAAGGGACAAACACTTTGTCCTGCTGCCCACTGGGATAGGGAAGGGAACCAGAACAGCATCGTTAACTCCCTGCACACCACGGCGCTGCGACTCAGTGGGGCACCACTTCGCCAGGCAGCAGGTCTGCATCCCACCTGCATCAGCATCCTCCCAGCATGTGGCCTGCTCAAATGCTCTGAAGTGTTGGGCTTAAGGAGAGGATTTTATCCTGTCCTTGCAGGGGGGTGGGTTTGAAGTAATGAGTCTGGACTTCTGCAGAGAGTCCATCAGTGTCTCAGACTGGGTAAAGCACAAAGGTGTTGTCAACCAAGCTCACATCTACATGCAGACTTAAACTAACAGCGTGTCACATGCAATCAGAGTCAGTGACTTGAATGTGCAAGTACTGGGAGCAACCAGACTTCAGCGAGTCAGAGAAACCCATCTTGGATGAATATTCAACTGAACGCAGGGAAAACGCTCTACAAACAAGGGAGCTAGACGTGAAGGTGAATTGCAAATCCTTACAGCCCAAAGCGCAGACGATCCCTCTCGTACCTAAAGCAGGGCAGAAAGCTACACAAGCCACACAGAAATGAATTCAGTGCACAGCTCTGGGCTCCTCAAGGTCACCTGCAGTTACAGCAGGACTCCAGAACCCGGCACTCGAGGCTGGCAGGTAGGCAGAGGACCAAATGGAGTTCAGCCCCCTGCGTTAGGGAATAATCTGTCTGCCCACACAGTGCTTTGTTCCTCAGCTGGTGCTCAAAGGAGCTCGCTCTACTTTTTTTCTTTTTTTTCCCCTTAAACTGGCAGCAGAGAACAAACACCCAGCGTTACATAAATCACTTCAGCTCCCTGAACAAAGCAAGGGACTGAGAGGACACATCTACCGGTGAGCTCCTTGTTGCCTTTGAACCATCTGATGGTGGTGGCTGGTCTGCTGGCCATGGCGGTGCAGTTCAGCTCGATCTCCTCTCCCTCCACGGCGGTTTCTTTCTCGATGTCAATTACCAGATTGCGTGGTGGGACTGGAATGGGAAACACAACACAACACGTACCAGATGAAAAAAACACCTTTTGATCACTACCACAAGGCAAAACCTTGAGGAAAACCTGTAAAATCTACTGAAGGAAACAAGCAACCAGCATTTATTTGATCTTTCAATCAATCAAACCCTTTGATAGGTGGTTTTGCAGTAATTGGAGTGAGCACTTTCACTCTCCACCTAATAATCACCGCAGTCTCACAAATTATTACTTATCAGGGTTGTAACTTTCTGTTCCCTCTCCCAAGCAGGCACTGTTCCAGGGAGAGCCGCAGCCTCCTGCACTAGGGTGTGTGCTGCTATTTAAAAATCCAGCTTGACTCCGTGCACATTTCCTGACTTCTCTGACAAGGAGAAGAAACACAAAAGCTGACACTTGGCACTGCATTACTTACCAAGCCTCTAACCTCCACGGCAATTTTTCTCTCCTGCTGTTCAGCTCCAAGGCTCAGCCATGAGCATGGAAGCAGGCCAGCAAACATCAACCTCATTTAAGACGCTCTTAAAGCCACTGAGCAGAAGCCTGGAGTGGAATACCATGCCTTGGGAACAGCCCTGCCTCCCATCACACCCCCCCAGAGCATCCCAAAACCATCCCAAAGAGAGGAGGGAGCCGGCTCTGCACCCAGCCACAAGCACCACGTCCTTTGGGGTGGAGATCTGCTGCTCTGCCCAGGCACACCTCTTCCCTAGATCAGGAGTCTCCCAAAACACAAAGCTGGAAGATTGTATCCAATGAAAAATCATCCAGTAATACTGAGAAACAGGCTGTAACTTCAGGGATAACAACCACTGCGGCACAGCCCAGAAATGGGACAAATGAGCTTAAAAATTAAGACATGGGAACAAGGGAATCTCTTCCCCATCAAAGCACCAGCAGGAAGGCAAAAGCCAGGAAAAAATGAACAGTGAGAGTTCTTATGGCAGAGTCATGGCTTCAGAAAATCCCAGAACTTCCAAGGGAAACTCATCTTTGCTCTGATCAATGTGATTAAGCAACTGCATAGTTCAGATGTGACTCACAGGTCTTCGAGCTAATGAAGAACAAATATGTATAAATACCATCCAGATGATCAAATGGACTAATTAGTCACTTGTGGCTTCTCTCTAAAAAGAACAGAATGGGCTACATATTTGAGACTTTCTCATGTTCCAATTAAGCATGAATAAATCTACATTTCGTGTCACAGAAGACATGAAAGTGCTGAAGCAAATGTGCAGCTCCCTCCCAACGCCGGCTGCAAAGGGGGACACCTCGGCACCTCCCTCTGCTCTCCTGAGCTGGCAGCATTAGAAGCAGAGCAGCAAAATCAGTCTTTGATACAACGTCAGATCTATCAAAGGCTGGGCGATGGCCACGAGATTTTTGGTGGGAAACAAGTTCCTGGGAGGAGCAGCCAATGCCAACACGGAGAACCACTCCTCCACCCTGGCTCATTTGTTCCCCTAATTAGGGAAACAGTAATAGAAAAGACAGGCAAAACAAGCTATCCCCGGTGTCGCAGTGCCCAATCTCTCTGTGCAAGTACTAAGACCCCTCCTTCATCTTCTAATAATAAACCTCCCTCACCCTTGCCCGCTTCCTGAGCTGAGGTTTGACCCGAGTACATGATGAAGGTGACACGAAACCAGCTCCTTTATGGATGTGGGGGAAAAGCAGCACACACACTGGCCGTGCCACAAAGGCTTCTCAGAAACAACTGACGTACAAGGCAAGAAAACAGACTTTTCCCTCAGTTCTGAAGCACAATTCATGCTTAAAAAAACCCAACAAAAACCTGCATTATGTCTCCCACTTGAAAGACATGCAGTGCTGGCTTACAGGTGAATGAAATGAGTATTCTGATTTCAAACACCTTCTCAGCATTGCCAGCAGTGAAATTAAATCCAACGAACTGTTTTTGCTTGTGCACGATTAGAGGCAGAAGCTGGAAGAGCTTCCCGTGCCTGTGAGCGCTGGAAAGTGCACAGAAACTTTGAAGGTGTTGATAACTGTAATAGCTGGAGTAAAACTGCTTATAAACATTACTTAACAACGTAGAAAAACCTAAGACCCAAATCTCATTAAGCAAAAGAAGGAAGATTTGAACTAATCAGCAAGTGAGATCTTACATTAAGTCACCCTCCCTGGTTCAGGTTCTCCCATTAACAGAGCCTCAGAAGCTGCTGCTCACGGGCAGGAACCGCTCAAACAGAGGAGCTGCAGTCGCTGCCAGCGCGGTCCCGTGGCCACGCGTGCCCGGCCACCAGCACTCAGTGTTCAAATCCTTGCTTCAAATCCCTCTCCAGGTGCCTGCAGCTCTCCCAGTGCCACAGGGAACCACATCCCACTGACCCTGCCCGAGGACTCCGAAGCTCCCTGCGAGCACCGACCCGTCCTTACCCAGCACCGTGATCGTGGTGTAGATTTCCTGGGGGGGGTCGGTGTAGAGCTGGCAGAAGTACCTCCCTTCATCAGAGATGGACACGTTTGTCAGGGACACTCGGAGCTCGCTGTTGGAGAAGTTCACCAGCTGGAATCTGCTGTCCTTCAGCGCTGCGGGGCAAGCACAGCCTGGGTGACTGCACGGAGAGAGGCAACGTCCCCTTCCCACCACCCCACAGACCCCTACAGACAGCAGCACATCGAGGCGAGCACCCCTGGGCTCCTGATTAGCTTCCATCCTGCTTTCTACCCTGAAGCTGGACCTATAAAATCTTTTGGTTCTCAGATAATTTCAAATAATCAACCTGAGAAAATCACTGGGCACAGCATCAAATCTTTGGACGTGGTTTTATTACCAGGTGGCTTAGGGATGTGCAGGTAAAATGCTTATGGTGTCTACATAGCCCCATCACTGACTGTAGGCACTCAGGGACAGCCTGAATGAGGCACGAACTGGGAAAAGTAGAATTTAAAGTTTGTTTCCTGTCCTGTTGTTTCCTGGGCACAGAGTATGGCTGTGTCCACACAGTGACACCAACACAGACCATTTAGAGCGTCTCACTGCAGCCACCAGGGCACTGTCACCACAGGACAGACCTGGCCACTGGACATGCAAGTGATGAGAGATTTCAGTTTGGGTAAAAGCAGCACAGATTGTCCTGAAATTTTCAGTCTTTGGCCTGAAGAGATTACCTCTGAGAACACTGCGCTGTCTTGGTGTCACCCTGTTCAATTTGTTTGTGTCAGCTAAATATTTGGCACTCAATTGCAATTCACCCTGAATTACAACAATCAATTCCTATTGCAAAGTAAGATGCTCTGACTTTTAGAGGGGACTGTGAAGTTTTCCATTAAGGAGAAGATTACGATTGTCTATCTCACCTACCCTCCACAGAACCAACTGAACTGTAAGTGCCCAGCACTGCATGAACAGGAGAGATCTCAGCAAATGCCGGGTCCTGAGCGCAAGGGAGGCACAGGAGGAGCCGTGACCCAATGAGGAACCATAAACTTACGCCTGAAATCTCTGAAATAGATGGTCTGCCTGTTGGGGTTCAGGAGCTGGATCACCGAGTCATCGCTGTTCTTGACGCGGCAGCTGATGGTGGCCACATCCCCCTCCACCACCGTCACGTCCTCCGTCACCAAGTTCTGACCATCACCTGCAGGACAGAGCAAAGGCGGGACTCAAGGTCAGAAATGACACCAGTGGGTTTCATTTGGGAATGAAAACCTCCACTGCCACCATGGGAGGAACACTGGCCAGCGAGCCATCGACTCTGGGTCCCTCAAACGAGCTGGAAGAGGAGCAATGGGAAAGGAGCTCTGTGAGGGAAATAGAGAACAAGGACTACTGCCCCATACAGAAACACCAAAAATTCCCTTCCTCTCCCAACAGACAAATCTTATCAAATTACCTTGAAAGAACAACTCGCTGTAAGAAGCACTTCTCCTTTGACTGGAGCAGACAGACTTGAGGGTATCAGTCATTACTCACTCTGTGTAATCAGTAGGTGCTATTAATGTCCAGGGGCAGGGGATAAAAAGGATCCCGTACAATTATGCCGTGGGAGCCTTGTAATCATTTACAGGTCATCACCCCGAAAACTCTCCTCCTAATGAACCGCAGCACCCGCACGCCGAGACATTCACCTCGAACACCGAAGGACGCGGGGCAGCGGAGCAGGAACAGCGCCTTGCATTCCAATTCTTCCAATTCTTCCATAACTACTGGGAATCTAAGTGAGAGAAATTCTGAGACTTCGACTGGCAATGTTCCAAATGAAGCCAAGATACCTGGGCACTTGGCCACAGGCTGGGTTGCCAGAGAATCCCCTGCTGCTCCACAGCTGCCTCAGCCACGAGAAACCCAAAAATGCAGGATTAGGATAGTCTGCACACAGGAAACCTGGAGATGGTATTTAAACCCTAGTTTTTCTCTCACACTGCATTTTCTTAATTTTTCTTTCTTTCCAACTTGCCTTTATTATTTGACATCCCTTGGAAACTAATGTTTGACAAAAAGGTGCATCGTTTGGAAAGAGAAAGATTGATAAACCATCAGACTCCTCTCCACGCCTGATGGGCAGCGAGCTGAAGTCTGGGCACATTTTTCTGCCCTCTCAGTATAAATTTTAGGCAGATTCTCCAGATTGATGAACTTTGAGGAGGAACAAGAAGATTTACTATCAAACAGTAACACCCATATTGGAGCACAGACCCCAAGCCCCATTCAAGAGGGGCAAAGAGCCTGTCCCAGGCATCTGCCTGGCTCCTGCTCTACATTCTGTGGATCAGGATGAAGACGGTTCTGCTCAAAGCCCTCTGATCAGAAGATGAGCATTGAGCCACCCCATCACGCTATCAGCACCCTTAACATGGTGTTCTTGAACCCTGGGGACACACGTTCATGGTAGCTGTGGCAGTGATGGGTTAACGGTTGGACTCGAAAATCTCAGAGGGTTTTTCCAACCTAAATGATTCTATTCTCAAATCCCAAACCACGGTGTAGCCCCCAAAGGCCATCACAGCAGAGCCCTACCCTGCCGTGGAGGTGCCAGAGCAGCCCTGCACAGCCACAGCCAGGCCCTGGCATCAATGAAATCAAACACCTCAAAAGTGGTTCAAGCAAAAATATTAAACATTACTAACTGCTTCTGGGGAATAATTTTATCAAATCCATTCAAAACAAGGTTCTTGCACAAGGATCAGCTTGATATGTTCTCATAAATGCAATATTCCCTACAAATCATTAACAAAGCTATTAAGATTCGATTTCCATCTAAGCAATTATTGCCAGCATATTTTTTTACATTTACTTTAAAAGACTCAATCCTATTTTCAATTCATTAAACTGTTCCTTGCGTTTACTGAATTTTACATCAGCTTAGAAGACTATTTGAATTAATAAGAATTACAGTAGAAGTAATTTAGAAATAAATTATTTGAAGTTCAAGCCACTGAAGCTTTTCACGCCGGGATGCTGCTGCATTAAACCTGCCGATGGATGGCTGCAGAGTCCAGCACCTCGGTCTGGGCTGGCACCAGATCCCTCTGAACAAGGCTTTTATCCGGGTTAATGACGGGCAGGGAGCACCTAAGGACACGCTGAGCCCCTCCACGGCTCGGAGCAGCCACAGCCTCCTGGGCTTTGCCTCTTTGTTCTGAATCAAAGGGCGTCCGATCGGCCGCCGTCTGCTCTGCTGACCCAAACGTGCCTCGCCACAGGCACGGCGTGCACCCCTCCAGCTTCTGGGGCATCTGTTCCTATCTGCTCCTGCTTACCAAGGCAGGAAAGCTACTTCCATGAGCAGCATCAATTACAAACTCTAAATTAAATAAAAATGCAACACAAAGCAAGAACTTTTTAGACCCAACCTCATTGTCAACACCTTGGGATGTTTCTCAGTAAATATTTACTGTCAGTGTATATGTATTTTGAGGAGCATTAAAGTACACACACAGCATGACAATATTTTGGAACAGAAAAGGACAGGCTGGGGAGGGGAAATGAAATTTATGGACCCAACGGGGAATCTCAGGAGTTGAGAGAAGCAAAGGAAAATTACTGCTGAGAACCAGTGTTAAATCCTTGGCAGTGCTTTGGAGGGGCCCAGCACAAGCAGATCCAAAGGAAAGCCCTCAGAAGAATGACAGGGGACAGGTTTTCATCTATTACACGTGAAGGGACTATGAAAGCACAGTGTCCATGTATCAGACCAAAGCTTCCTGTTGGGACTCCAATGAGGGACAAATCCTCATCCCAGTGTGTGACTGGCCGGACAGACTCCAGGACAGACAAACTCCAGGGCTGGACCTGGAGTCTTGAAAATCTTGACCTGAAGTACTCCTTGCTCCAGAGGGAGTGGAACAGGAACAGAAAGGAAGCCACTTTCTGGGGGGGGGTCTCCGGGGTGAGCTCCTGTCTTTAGGCAACACGTGCACTGGTGTTAAAGAGCAAGGGAAACACCAAAGTGGGTGTCTGCAGTGCCAGGAGGAGGGAAAATACAATGTATGCTTCCTTCATTACCCAAAGCAATTCTCCAGCCTCATTTACTGAATCTCCCTTCGCAAGGTGAAAAACGACACCGCGTTTTATACTCACTGGAAGGGGGAGTGGGGGGGGACACAACGCTTGAGGGACGCTCTGGCTGCAACCTGTACAATTAATTTTTGCACTTGTCTTCCTGTCCTAGACCACTGCAGTCTCTCCTCTTAAGGCTGCAGACAGACATAGACGAGTAAATTGTGTTTCAAACAAGTTCCCCTCAGCTGGACACAGCCCAGGGACCTTGGCTCATATGCAGCGGTCACATTTAAAATCAATTCTTTCTCCGCTTGTAGGACACTGGGCTAGAGGGAAGCGTCAGGGAGAGAAGAGGGAAAGATTAAAAATACGTGCTGGGGAGCATGGTTTTTCAATTTCTATGGAATTTCTAACCACAGGTGCCCCAGCGTGAGCTGCAGCACTGCTGGCTCAGTCTGCGGGATCCCGACACAAATGCTCTCCAAGGAAGAGGGGTTTTCATTACACCTGAACTGTGTAAGCTCGTAAACCTAAACAAAACTCCTCTTAATAGATTGAGTCAGAAGAAACAACTCACACAGATACACAAACTGTCCACGCGCTCAAGGAAAAAAGCGACACAATGCTCCATCCCCAGAATTAACACAATTTGAATGTCAACATTCATCTATCAGTTTCAAGTACCTAAAAGGAACGTGGTGGTTAAAGAACCATCCAGAGCTGAGACAAGTGGGTTTATAAACACTGAGCATCCACCTCCCCAGAAGCTTTGTCTCCTTTGTGTTCCTTCTCCTCCCTGAGCTGAGCAGCTCCTCTGCTCTCACATCCATCACTGAGAGCTTCATCTCTTCCCTTTAACACAAACATCACAATCAGCTTTTCAGGAAGAGAACGGGAACCAAAGAGACTGCTGGTCGTGGATCAGATACAGGAAAAAGGAGGGAACCCAATGGCCATTTACTACTCTGCAGATTTGCTCCTAGGAGGGAGAGGAGAACTGACAAGGCAGGGCTGGGAGAAGCTGCTGGAGCTCTGGGCGTCCGGGCTCCGGGTCTGGAGGGACCATTTTAAAAAGCTGCAGTTGTCACACTTGAACTCTGGAAAAGAGCGGACAATCCACGCTGATTGTGCTGGCAAGGAAAGGCAGTTGCTGCTGATGGAGTTAATTTCAGGGCATCTTTTCATGGGCGAGAGAATGGCAACAGCTGGAGCTGCCCGCCAAGCGCAGGGAGGCGCGCGGCCCTCGCTGCGGGAGGGCAGAGCTGCAGCCGGAGGGTCCCGCGCCGGGAGGGGACAGAACGGGCCGGGTCAGAACGCGGCGCCCGTGCAGCCCCACCGAAGCCGGCCCGGGCTCCTCCGTGGCGTCCGAGGCACACCAAGTGTGTTCTCACCCACTCACACAGGGTACTGCGAGAGGCTGGGGTGCAGCGAGGGCAGCAGAAGAGGCAGCTGCTGCTCCTTCCACTCACGCACAGTCCCAAAGGGGAACCCTCCGAGGCCACAGAGCCTGGGGCCAGACGTGGCACCTCCGAGCAATTCTTCTGTCGGTGTGGCCCTCACCCCCAGAGGAAAATGTTGTTTTCCATCAAGATTCACAACTAACCTTTTGAAACAGCAACTTTCTTTTCTAATAAGATGTAATTACCAGCTTTGTGACCCTGAGTCAAGCCTCTCTGAGATTTTCCTGCATTCAAGTAGCTCTTATTCCCTCTTCAGCATCTTCTCCATGGCCAGCAACAGACTCAGCAACTCCAATTCCCAGGCAAAGAGCTCTTCAAAAAAAGTGATGGTGGCAAACAAATAGAATTCTAGAAAAATCTCCCTTTTGAGTTAGTTCTGTGCAGGTCTGTCAGCTACAATACAGCACTGGGGAGTCTGGCCCCTGAAAATCCCTTGCTGAGCACCAAGAGGAACATGGAATTTCCAGCAAGGTGCAGCTGAACCAAACTGGGCAGAGCTTGCTCAGTGATGACAGGAATGGGGTACGGCAGCTCCATGTCTCCCTCTGAGGCAGAGACTACAGCAACTTGATGTGGTAACGCTCACCTGGTACTTGGATTTTTACCTTCAGATTTAATGCATTTCTTTATGCTGCAGCCAGGTTTAAGAGAACTGCTCTGAGGAAGGGCACTGCCAACAGACGACTTTGCTGTGCCAGGTTTGGGATCCCCTGGTGATGCTCAAAGCCCCAGGTCCCATTTAGGAGGGAAAAAAGGAGGGGTGGGAGGAATTAGCATTCACAGAAACTGTTCCCAAAATGTTGATTTCCTTCAGTCTCCCTGACGTTGTCTGCAGGGACAGACCCGCTCCTGCTGCCAGGATCTCATCCCCTGTCACAGGCTGTGCTCAGCCCCAGCAGCCACAGGGACCTATTTCCCCTCCTTCTCAGCACAGATTTTCGCGAGCGAGCGCTTTCGGCGCCTCTCCGCAGCGCCGCGCCCGCTCCTCTCCCCGCCGCACTCACACGTCCCCTGAATTACTCTCCACGCTCAGAGGGAACGTGCAAGATGGTGCTAAAAATTACTTATTGTGAGGAGCAAGCTTATGCTATGAAACAGCCACTTCAGAGAAATATACGGCAAATTCAAGCGAGTTGCGCACAGATATTAAGTTTGTGGAGAAAAAAAATGCCATTGCCACCTTTATGGCTCTTCTGGCTTAAAAAGTAAGAATAAAAGATGACAATAGCTCCGAAATTACACCGGAGGCTGCACTGACTTTAAACGTAGTGAGTATCTGTGTGATACAATGGCGTCAGGGAATTCTTTCCATTGCTTGAAACCAAAATGGTACAAGGACAAAAATCCTGTGTTATGCTCAAATTAAAATATTTCTTTGGATCTTAGGAACAAAATTCTTTTTTCTGCCATGAAAACCTCTGCACCTGTGGCCAAAGGGTGTTTCAGACTGAAGCAGTTCCTTCGTCCTCCCCTCACACTCCTGTTGCCGCCAATCGCCCCGTCTGCGCAGATTTATGATCTGTCACCTGTGCTGGGATTAGATGTCACCCTTGTCTTTCTATTACCCAGATATTGATAGATCAAACTCCCTGGCCATACGTCGCCTGTCCCTTCAAAGGTTACTGCTCTCGGACACTGAGGATCAATATCCATCTGCTCTGTCACTGACCGGGGGGACTCGGCGAACGCAGCGCCGGGAGCCAGGCGAGGAAGGATTCGGAAAGGCAGCAGAAGTCTGCTGCTCTGCATATCTCAGGTTTTTATTCCACATTTCTAATACGTTTCTAAGAAACAGAAGCAGCTGATCTCTTGCTCTGGTTCCAGCAGTTGATGGTCCATTGCCTAGACAGTAAAAGGTCACTTACTAAGGACTGTCCTTCTCCCATAAGGTCAGAGGTTCATCCAAGCGTCCCCCAAGGCCACCGGTGCGAGCGGCTCCTCGGCTGCTCCAGGGAGACACGAGATCTTCTGTGGAGGATCTGAGAAGGGGAGGCTGCTGAGGGCTCTGAGGGGGCTGCTGGGGGACACCGAGGGACAGAAGTGAGGAAGACCAAAAGGGCAGGAAAGGGCAAAGCTGGGAGTGGCCCCTCCGCAGAAATACAGGCAGGCACCCTTCCCTCATGCTCCCCCTGACACTCAGCCGCCACTGGCAGCCAACACCCGCCAAGGACACCACCTAAAATCCACCGCTGCCGAGCCCCAGCACTGCTTGGAAGCTGCATCAGCAAGGGAGAAGGTTTGACAACACGAGACGGTCCCAGCAGGCTGCTGCCTCCACTCAGTGTGTTTAAATAACACTCAGTTAGCATCAACACACGTTTATTATTAATGGAGCCCTAATACAGAATTCCTTATCTGCATTTATCTTCCAGCTACATCGCTTCCAAGGACACCCACAGCCCAGATCCAAGGAAGGAGACCTTGATTAAACCCGAGTTTCAAACACAGGTGGAATTTCCCTTCCCTGCCCTGACTTGCTCCATGGGGAGCTAAACCCTGATGAGGAGCAGGTCACTGCAGGTAAGAGAGGAAGCACAGATGAAATATTCAGTTTTCACAATCAAAGAGCATGTTCTGTGCATTTCCCTGACCAGAACAACACCTGCTGCCTCACACTCCTTTCTGTCTCTGCCACAGGGGTAAAGCTGCAGCAGCCCCTGCCAAAACCTGAGCACAGGAGGAGAGAATTTACATGTTTGCAGGTTTGTCACCATCGTTGTCACCTCTGTTTCTGCCCTGCGGTGGCCGGCAGCTGCCACCTGCCTCGCACGGAACACGGCACTGCTCACACCCCGAGCTGGCACAGGATCCGTGCAGGGAGCTCCCCGTCTGCTCCCTGTCCACCCTCCCCTCAGCACAGATCCCCGTTCCCGGGGACTGCGGCTGGACAGGGGACGCAACGGGGGGACTGTCCCAGGGCACTGGCCAGCAGCAGAGAGCCCTTCCACAGACCCCTCAGCTCCAGCTACTCTCTGTCCCGTGCATCCCTCTGGGATGCTGCCATCGCTATTAAAGTCTGCCTTGGTACAGACTCAATTCCTGAATCCGACAGCACCTGCCCCAGGTGCGCCCAGAACACCGATTCCCATTAGCCAGAGCGACGGGGTTTCCAGGAACAAGGAATCCTGTTTCAAGTCAGATGATGGGTTTCATTTTACTCTAATGAGCAGATATGTCTTATATCCATACCTGTAACCCATTTCTTGCAGACTTTTTCACATCCTTTTTATTTTTTACTGTCAGTAGCATCTGTCACAACGTGCGGCTTAATAATCTCTTTTAAACCCAGGAAATCTGTATTTCCATAAAGCACCCACAATGAATTCTGATCAACATCAGCCTGGTCTCTTCCCTATAAAAAGGACCTCCTTTCAACTGCCTGCACATTTAAGTCTGAAATCTTTAATTCACCACTGAAATAAGCAAGGAATAAAGGACAATAACAAATGTGCAAACCTGTAGAAAATGTCCTCAAAGCAAAGGACCAACAAAGAACACACTGGAATACTGTGTTTTCTTGGGGTATCCTGGCCTATTCCCATCCTTTGGCTCAGCAGGCAGCCAGCCTTAAATCCCAGCACTGTCCTTGCCATGTTACACACAGCAGCGACTCTGAGCCTTCCCCAAAACACCTGCCCAGCTGTTCTCCCAAAACTGTGATGTAAAAGCAGAAGGTGAAACATTTGCCAGCTGGAATGACCAAGAGCTTGTACATGGGAGTGACCTGTTCACCACCAGCCCATCGAGCACTGAATGCTCGAGGATGAGCCCTCCTCCACAGATTAAGCTGAGTTTCTTTTCCCCTTTGAAGATAATTCCCGGTTTGCCATCAGGGGATGAAAGCTGATCTCGCTTCCCATGAATTCCCAGCCCCTGGAGTGGCTTTGCTCACAGGTGTTACCTGTCCACTCTTCCTCTCCCTGGGCGGGAGCGCAGCTGAGAATGCCACAGTCCCGGATTCTGGAGCCCTGTTGTGCCCACAGGCATTTCCCTGTCCCCCCACCACCTGCAGGGACACCGTGCCATGAAGAAGGGCACTGTCTTTAGGGGTCTTCTCCTTCACTTTCTTTTCTTTCAAGTATGTCCCCACCTTTAAATTCTTTTAGAGACCACAGACAAGATCTTTTCTCAAAGAACAACAGACCCCCATCAGCAACAGACACTCCCCCCAAAAACAGGTGAAAGAATCTCAGCAGCAACATTACGATCAAAGTGAGGACTCCTTCCAATTTCTGCTTCCCAGGAAGGATAAAAAGGTATAAGAGAAGCCTTTAGTCTAGATCCCAGAGCAGACATAATGATGAATGCTCACCTAAAGGGCAACATATTTGTAAGTCTTAAGTCTCTTGCAACACCAACTGTCCTGATTCATCCCTACGATAAAGGCAGCTCTGAGAGCTATTTTACCATATTTATTATTTTACAGAGGAGGAAGAAAAAACGTGGAATCAGCCCTCAATCTGCCACCCGTCGGATTTATAAATGTTAGTATAGGACCAGTGCTAATATCTTTAAACATTAATCTCCTCATTGCAGATCCTGCACGTCCCCCTTCAGCCTCCGCCCAGTGGCTCATCCAGGCTCAGGGAAATAAAATGCATTTTGGTATTTTTTTTCCCCTTCATCTATGGGATTTGTTTTGACTAAACCCATGAAAAGAAGAGAAAGGGCAGATGCTCCTGAACACATTCCTGCCTGCTGTCAGTGCTTTGCCAGCTGAGTGGAAGGCACAAAGCTCTGCTCCAGTGTTTATTTTTAAAGATGCAGCTTGCCTGATCCACGCTCATTCCTCACGCCTTGTTTTCAATAGAGACTCTGTTCTCTTTGCTGGCTGCCAGGACAAAGGCAGAGCTGGGAGGAAGGGAAGAGAAACCGTGTTCTGCACACGAAAATAAACCCTTGGGTTTATAAACTGCATTAGCCCAATCTCTCTCGCTGCCTCTGCAGGTGCAGCAACAGGACCGTAAAGCATATGACCAAAAAAATACAGTGATGATGAGAGAGAAAGCAAGTCTGGATATGGTCCTCATCCCACCTTCCTCAAATCTGCACCCCAACCCCCTCAGATGCCCGCCCCATCCCACAGCAGGCACACCGAGCACAGCACTCCTCTCTCAGCAAGCTCTTTGTAAATTTTATCACTTATTTCTTAAAGTTGCAATTGCCTTTTAAAATTAGATTGTATTTAGTTCTTAATTAAATCGTCATCGTTCTACAAAACCCCACAGGCTTTGAGGTTTAGATTGTCATTTTAAACAAAAGTAAAATGGTAAATGCCTTTTCCATCCAACACCATTAGGTATAATTAAGCAATGGGTAAAGCATACATCGTGCTATAAATGTCATTTAGTTTTACAGTGAAACTCATCAACATTTATCAAAACACTGCCTCGAGAAAGAACGAGACAGCTCCAGAGAGTGACTTCCATTCGCTGCTGCCTTTGAAGCGTCTGCTCCGAGGGAGAGCTGCAGCAAGAAGAGCCTTCCCATTACCTATTTTTATCTTTTGGGCTGAAATGTTCATTTTCTGCCACATTCCCATACGTGGCAGGATGGGTGGTGAGCAGCCATCGTGCACCAGCATTTGGGAAGGATGTCCTGGAGAGCCCCAGAGGCAGGGGTGGGACGAACAGCCTCAGGCAGGACGGAGCACAAGGCAAAGCCCGCGGCCAAGGGAATTTATTGGGGGCAGGACGGTGCCACTGCTCCTTCCTGGGGACAGGGTCCCTGGCACAGCACCGCGGGGCACTGGGCTGCCCAGCAGACTCACACCTACCCCCGCAGCCCCGTACCACAGTGTTCTGCAGGTGGGAAGGCTGAGATAAATGGCATTTCATTCCTGCTTTCAGGTGAGGCGCCTCTGAGCCGCCACCAAAGGGACGTGAACTGTAAAGAAAGACAAACACCGGCATCGCACACCACCAGGCACCGCCGCGCCGCTTCTATTTTAAAATCTCAACATTTCTTGTGTTCTCCCGAGAAGCATTAAAACAGTCAAACTGAGCCCATTTAGAAGCAATTTTCAATTTACTGCTCCTCCTTGATACCCACACGGCAGAGACACCAGCAGGCACCGGCTCCATCCATAGGGATCCAGGCACCCAGCCGCCTGTGCCGAGCCTGACGCTGCAGCTTCAGGCACCAGGCAGAAAAACAGATTTGAAATTGATGTTTCATCATTACCCGTCATTAAAAAATTATGCTGTTGTACAATCTCAGAAGTAGCAAGGAGTGAACGTTGAATGCCTCTACAAGTGTTATTAATTCTCCCTCCCTGCCGTGGTGCAGAGGGGTGTTTTTGGGCGGTGAGGGTCTCTCCCTCCCTCTCCTCCTCCTCCTCTCCCTGCCGCCCCGAGCCCCCGGCACCGCGGCTCTGCCGCAGCCGCTCCCTGCTCCGACATCTCCGAGCACCGCGTTGGCAAGGCAACGGGAGCGCAGGGCTCGGGGAGCGCTGCAGCCCCCAGCGCTGCCCGAGCACCGCCCGCCCCGCACCCCGACCCTGCCCGAGCCACCCCGGGCTGCTCCCGCCTCGGGGCTGTCCGACGCTGCCGGGACCCAGGCGGCAGCCAGCGACCACTGGGAGCAGCCCTGGGAACCTGTCTGCAGCTCCGTCTGGGAGCCGCACACGTGCCACAGCCAGGCTTGGGCCAAACTCGAGCAATTCCCACCTCTGGCTACTCCCGCTGCCGGCCGGCAGCCCGCCGCTCCCATGGGACACGCGCTGGGAACAGCAGCGGCCGCAGGGCAAAGGCGACACCGGGCACGAGAGAGCCACGCGGTGCTCGCCATCTTACGGAAAACCCCTCCAAAATCAGTGAAAATAACCAAGAAACTCATTCTTTCCCCATTTTTTTTTTTGCCCTTCTTGTTCTCAAGCAAGTATTTTGCATCTCTTACGCTCTCTCACGCCTGTGGGAAGCCCTCGCTGGCAGCCTGCACCGGGGTGTCCTTAAGATCAGGGCAGGCAGCGGGGACAGCAGGAGGACACTTTCTGCTGCTCCTCTGCCACGTTTCCAGGCTCAGAGACAAATGAATTTTGGTCAGCACACACTTGTACTCCCCCTCAACAACCCTCCTGTCCACAGGCACTGTCAGGACTATCAGCAAGGAAACAAACTCCTGGGCTCCAGCCCACTGCAGTGCCCTGAAGGAGAAGGGAGTATGGATTTACAGGTGAGCTGGAGTGAGCAGTACAGCCAGGGATTTTGGAAATGGACACTGCATCCAGCACCAATCCTCCAGGTCACCTTGTTTGAAAACTGCAAATACAGAGAGGCCACTCCACCAAAAATCCGTCTTCTTAACTGCTTGAAACTAAATTTAAAATGCATGTATGCAGCGTTCCTCTCTGCTCGCTATTCTGAGCTTCTCCTTTGGCCTTATGATAAAAGAATGCAGGAAATTATAGCCAACCTTCCCCCAGCCCGGAAAAGGGAATTAATTACTGCAAGCACAAAGTCAGCGCTCTTCCAATAAACCAATGCAATCCATCCAGGCACTGAAAAGCAAGGAAAACATCCTGGGGGCTCGATACCTTGCTAGCCATTCACAGCATGCGCCGCCGTGGATATTGCAGAACAGCTGTGCCCAGGACTATCACAAAGCCAACATTATCTCTGCCATTATTAGAATTAAATAAAGCCTCTCCTTCTCGATGTGCCCAGGATTACAAACCACCTCAAACCCCTGCAGGCTCTCTCCACGCCCGGCCCCACGGCGGCTTTACTGCTTTTAGCCAGGATTAGACGGACTGCAGTGACCAGTGACAAAGTTCCTCCACGTGCCAAGCTGCCACCACCGCCCCAGTGCCACCCGCAGTGCCGCAGAGCAGCTCTCTGGAACATTCTGAGGAGCCCAGTGTGGGCACATGGGAGGGATTTGGGGCTGGGGGTCACTGCTCACATCCCAACACTGGCTTCTTCAACCCTGCTCTCCCCTCACCGCTGGTCTTCCCTGTCCTCCTGGGCACAAACCTGGGCAACACGGGGAGCCCCCAGGAAAATCTGGTACAGCACTTTTTGCTGCAGTTTTGGACAAAGCTGCTCTCTCGTGCCCACGAGGGAGCAGCTGGGCAGCCAGGGCTGGTGACTGCCCAGGCCACGGTGCTCCGTCACCCAGCACGAAGCTGGCACTGAGCACTGCCGCAGGTGGAACCAGGCGGAGCAGCCGGTCACACACACACGCAGCCTCCCTTCTCTCTATTTGTACACACACTACGTGCATTTCAAATAAAAACACACTCCAACCACCAAAGCCAGGCAGGCTCCAACCCTCCTGCTGCCATGTCACAGGAGACATGAGACCTTTTACAGATGTTGCCAACAGCAGCTGAAAATCTACCAGACATTTGCTTAGCATTTCTTGAAAGAACAGTTTCAATTAGACACATTCTTCACAGTTCTCTTCTCAAACCCCAACAGTTTGAAGAGATCTGCTTGTTTTTGCCAAGTTTTCACGAACTGTAAGCCTGGCCCCCTCGCACTCAGCACATCAAGGGTAGGATATTTAAAACAAGGCTCATTTTCAATGGAAATGCTCCACAATAAATAACTCAGCAGTGCCGTTGTGAAAATTTCAGATTTCAGCAGCTGACTTTTAATCAGGAGCTGCATTTGCACCCAAGAGCCAGAGAAATCCTCCCCTTAATCACTTGCATTTAAAACCACTTTATAAAACCTGCTCTAACTCAGGGCACGGTCTGTCCAGAACACCCCTCCTTAAGCCCCAGCAACCCAACCTTCCAGTAGACGCTGCTCTCACCAAACTGGATGACACACCACATTTTGGAGCTACAAATGAAGGACAATTCCTCACGGTTATTTTTCTAGCAAGGCACTGAAATGACAGTCTGGTTCAGGCTGGCTTTTAAAAGTGGTTTATAAACGTTAAAAGGGTTTTTGCTGAGGAGACACTTGGGCAGATCCGGTAGTGAAGGTGCTTTTTTGTTGGGGATTATTTTTTTTGCCAAACCTGCCAGGGCTGTGTGCTACTGGAGGGTCTGCAGGCAGGCAGCTACTCTGGAGCACGGGTGTCATCAGTCACGGGAGTCAGGCACTCACTGGGTTCCGCCTCCGAAGTTACACCAACAACTCGCTCAGGCCCGAGCCCCAGCATCCTCCCTGTGAGCAACACTCCTCCCTCAGCTCACCTCCTCAGGCTGCGCCTTGGAGTCATTACCCTGGGATAACCATCCTGTGAATGGAATGTATTAAGCTCAGCTGATGACATAAAACACTCAAGTTTTGTGGAAAAATGCTTTGACACAGACACCATATGCTCAACACCCACAAGGAGGCAGGTGACTTCAACCAGCAAAATTTCCTTTTCCTACTGCCTGTACTTAACTTGGGAGCAGCTTGTCCTGCTCTCATACCCTGAACACAGGGATCTAAGCAGTGGGGATGGGAATGGATCGTGGAGCACAACAGGTTCTTCTCCAAGCGGGGCTGAATCCTCACTGTGGATACCCTGCGGCAGCCGCGCAGGGTGACGAACGGCTTTGGAGTTTGGGCTGCTTATGAGAACAAAACAAGCCATCTTGAATCTGAAGGTTTTATGGGTATGCTGTTTCATGTAATTTCCCCAAAAAACGAATTACATTCTGCTCATTAGCAAACGCCGCTGCACAAAGCGGAGGGCTCGGCAAGCGGATTACACGCGGCAGCGCGGGGACAGCGGATAACGACTCCAGTCAAATTCTATTTTAATGTGCCCAAAGAAACAATAGCGCAATCAAACGGGGGGAGGGAATCAGAAAAGGAGGAAATTCATCTGCCGTACTCTTCCTTTCCATCCAAAATGCAATATAGGGAATTAAACTTGTCACTCTCAACTGCAAACCACACGAGACTGAAACCACGTGCGGCTGCCTCTGGCACCAGTGAGCCCAGGAATCTGTCCTGGCACTGCCGACCAGAACATTTGGGAGTGCTGGCTTGCAGGATGGGAAGCACTGGTTCCCTGACCCTTACACCAACTGTTTTCCCTGGGGAAATTGCAAGTTTGCAATCATTTACCCCAAACTGGCAGAGCCTTGTGGAGACACGAGGACACACAACGTTATTATGGGCACTGTACTCAGCCTGAGTCACAATCCACACTGTACCTGCTGTCTTACTCAAAATCCCAGGGACAACTGTTTCACTCTGGCTCAGAGGGTTTTTGGTTTGTCTTCCAAACAAACATCAACAAAATGTTCTCTGATAGGCAAGTTACCCACACAGACACGAACAGCCCTGAGCAGCGTGGCAATAACTCACTGCAGAAGCCAAAACAGGTCTTATGCAAACTTCACTTCTTATTTGGAACCTACCAGGTTCTAGAGGAAATATTGAAAATAGGGAAGCTTTGACACACTCCAATACAAATCCCAGGTTTGTAAATAAACGGGAGCTTGGCCACGAGGACGTGAGGACAGCTACCATCTACGTGACACGGTGTCTGCCACCAGCACCAGCCTGCACCCACTGTCCCACTGCTGCTTCCCATAGACCCGCTGGGGCAGGCACCTTCGGGAACAACGAGCTCAGTCACAGCAGCTCCTCCATCTCCTGCCCCCCTACAGCTACCGGCGATGGTGCTGGCGGCCGAAGAAGCAAAACTTTCCAAAGCAGCGGGCGAGCGCTTTGCTACCCTGAGACTCGCTCAGCTGAGAACACCGCCTGCAGCACTTTCCTGGTCCAAAAAAGGCTCAATCGCGCCTCGTCCCCATCTCCAGAAATCATTAATGGTGAAACCCCAAAGAGCTGCAGCTTCTCAGCCCTCTTCCCTTGCTGCCACCCCGCTCCCCCGGCCAGAGCCTGGTCACACTGCCAGAGCCGGAGGGAACAGGGAACGTTCCCAATGGTGATCCCAATTAACGAGCCCACAGCTATTCACGTTCAAAGGCTTCGCAGCTTCCATTGAACGTTTCCCTTTTGTCTTCCTGTCCCTTCCCAAAGCGAGGGCTCATTACTGCTGCGGCCCCGGCTGTAATTGCTTGGGAATGCGGCTCTCGGCACAATACCCCAGAGAAGCTGCTTTATGAGGCTCCTCATGCTACTGAAGAATGCCATGAAAACCCCAATCCCAGATGTCTGGCTCCGAACCAGGGAACTTGGCCGGCCTGACGAGATTTCCATCGTGCTGCTGCGGCATCGTGCTTATGTAAGGGCGGCACTCACAAAGGGACACTGTAAAACAGAGACGCCGTCGCCGCTGCCTCGGGCCAGCTCCCCTCACAGGGAGCGAGCTTCGACTCTCGGCAGCACCTTCTACCTTTCGTGCCTACACAGGACCAAGAAAGAAATTCAGCATCTGCACTTAAGTTTTGCCCAAGTGAAACCACGAAGGTGTCTTGTGCCCACAGGGAACGAGCAGTCAGAGCATCTTAGAACAGGGCAGGGTTAATAAACACCCCGCTGCCTGCCAGGGTAGTGGCCAGGATGTGCCAAGCTCAGGGCAATTTGGGCAGTGTGGATGGTCAGAGTCATGGAGCAGCCTGTCAGCTGTTCCTCACAGGAGACCAACACACCTTACAGCAAGGAGAAACACCTTATGGGCAAGCTCTTCAGCATCACAGAGGCAAAGTGACAACAATCTTCCTGGAACAGAGAAACAGGTCAGAAACAACCTCAGAACTGCAGCAAGAGAATTACTCGTGCACCAACACTCCCCCAGTAACGGGCAACCAAATGACACAGTGGAATTATCCACGTTAACAGCCCTCACGTGGCTTAGAGCACTGAGAGAAGGGTTTGGACCAAAGCCACATGTTCCAGTTTCTGCCGGCACTGGAAGGGATGACCAAGGGCAATGGGAGGCAGTATCACCAGGGAAGCACCGATTTCTCTGCAGCAAATCACCACCCTGTAAGAATCCTGCTCCTGCCAGGACAGCGGAACGTGGACTGTGTCATCCACACAGCAGAACACAGGAGAGTGCTGCCACAGGAACTGCACTACCCAGGGTGTCTGCAACCGCAGCGCTTCGGTGCCAGCAGCACTCCAGGAGCAGAAAATAAACAGAGTGAAGCCTCTCAGGGAGACTGCCAAGCTCAGAAAGCCAGCCCTCCGTGCAGCACCAGGAGCTTCCCCTGTGTCCCCAGGATGCTTTGGCACACCTGGAGACACAGAACTGCTGTCTACCACTAAGAAAAGGATTTCTCTGAGTTCAGCACATCTCCTGCTGCCATTATTTTTGTCACCAAACACAACCCACGTAAGATGTGCCGACGTGTCACAGGTACCGTGTGCCACCTGTGATGCGCACGGGGCTCTCCAAACCAACACTTCCCAGCCCCAAAATGAACCTCCTCAGCAGCAGAGGAGGGAAAGCTGCTCTCCTGGCTCAGGGGGCAAAGCCAACTTTCCCAAACCACCCCCACTGTCACACCAGGCAGGAGCACTGCAACCCTGCCAAGGACAGGGGAAAAGGAGAAAGTAGAATTGACTGGGAAGAGGACACAGGGAAGGTCCTTAGCCAGAGGCTCCAGACCCCGGGAAGTGCAGGTCTTTACTCATTGAAGACAAAGCTGAATTTTCCCTGTTTGTCAGCTCGGGTCCTGCTGCCACATCCCTCCTTCCCCTGGGGGGTTACAGAGAGGAAGGTTTTCTGCGAGTGACACCCATGGCGTTTGACAGATTGTCCTTCTGCGAGAGGGAAATGGAGGATCGGGTTGCTAAAAGCATCAGCCTGCTTATCAATCTACGAGCAGCATCTTTAAAGGTCACAAGTGGGAAAAAAAATAAAAAAACAGCGACTCATTCTAATTCCTCGCAAACAGGAGCTCGTTTTTCACAAATCCACCCTGCCGTGCTCGGTAACGTGACCTTTCACTTACAAAGAGAACAGCCAATTTCTGACTCTCATGCGTTACCCTCCCTTCTTTTCCATAAATTAAACACAGCCTTTGTACCTCCTAACAGGCTTTTCCAGCAGTCCCCTAAAGCTGCCACAGCTGTTCTGGTTTCGGTCCTGCTGAGGGTCTGGAGCCCACTCAATGGGCAAATAGGGAAAAACAAAACTTCACTGAAAAATGGTGTCTGCCTCCACAGGAGTGCTGGAGGCCAGTCCAATCCCCAACTTTGCCAACACTTTATCAGCATGATACTGGCCTCTCCAATGGGAATTTTTAATGGTACCTGGTATATACGAAGACAACACAAAGCAAGGAAACTGGACAATAAGAACATGACCTGTCCTCTCCAAACCTTTCCACTTCAAAATCTCCAAATCAAAACTGGAGTCAAGTTGGAAGACGTGGAAGTGGAGCTGAGTACAACCTGGAGGACGTGTGGAGCCCTCAGGGCAGATCACAGCACGCCTTTTTTCAATCCTTGTCTGTTTTTAACTACTCCAGACTGCCAAACCCAAACCAGAAGCATCCCAAAAAGCCACTTTAGGGATGGGGGTGCTGACCTGTGCTCCCACCCAAGGAGGCAAAGGAACAGAGTTATCACCTCCTACAACACAGTACGCACCCACAAAGAGGTTTAACAGGATTTGCTCGAAAAGCCACGTACGTAACACCATCGTTACATTTTGGCAGCAACAGATGTTGGCAATGGGAGGAGAGGTTGATCTTCAGCTCCTGTACTTACTCCTAAGAACCTTCAGTGCTCGTACGCTCTTTGCCCACTCGCCTGCACAGCTTCAGCTCTTACAGGAGCAGAGCCCACGACATTTACCACGGCTGCTCTGCAATTATCTCTGATTTCAATTATCTCAGCATTCTGATGCTGAAGGTATCTGAAATGTCAGCATGGGATTCCACCCACACCCATTGCTGCCCAACTTCGTTTCGGCCACAGACACTCCCACATCTCCAGCCAGCCTGACAGCTCCTCCTGCCTGACAGAGCAGCTTGAGGAGGGGCTCACGCTGTCCTAGAAACCTCTTTCAGCCTGGAGATGACCAAGGCTCTTGAGGCATGTGATAACCACCACCATCTCCTGGGAAACTTTATCCTGTAAGTGCATCCCAGGCTGGACAGTGGGAGAGCACCTGAAGTTGCAGCTGTTCACCTTGCACACGTGTAAGGCAGAGTGAAGAGAAGACAATCCTGGTCCACCCAGGTTGTGCTAACAAGCAGATTCTGTAAAAATACCCCATATTCCTCCTATCACCAAAAATGGGAAGGTAGTAGCAGCCCTCCCTCGGCTCTGCTCGCGGAGGAGGGCGGTGAGTGGGTTCTGCTGAGCCATCAGGACCAACACCATTGGAGTGCTGATGAGCGGTTACAGCCCAAGGCAGCGCGTAAGGAGCTGTGGGAGGGGAACAACTACATTTGCATCGAGTTGTGGGAGCTCTTGAAGGGGATCTGGCAGATGACTGCGATTCTCTCCACCCCCAGTCCTCTGGAGGTGAGTCAAAGATGAGTCAAGGGCTGCGGGCAGGGGTGAGCACGTAACGACCACGCTCGGCTGAGGCCGACCAGCAACATCAGCATCTTCCCCAAGTCATTGAGCGACCTCGTCTCCAGAGCTAATGCCGCTCCATATGTCCATGAATTATTGATCCCAGTCGCTCTATCAATTGCAGGAGGCAGAGGAGATCACAGGCAATGCACCCTGTGCAAAAGCAACGCTGGAAAACTCAGTACAAAAGAAAAAGCCTCATTTTACAGATTTCAGTTTAGTTGTGTGTTGCCAGCAACTCCCTTCATCCATATCGTTATCACTGGTATTTTATGCCGGCTCTGTGCTTTTAATCCTAACTTTGTCTGGAAAATATTTCTGAGAGCAGCCTTTGTTTGCCACCCACCACTGCAAGGCTGCTGCCAGCTCCCGTAGCGGCACCGCCGACAGCATGTGCCAGATGAAGAGAATGGCACGTACCTGTCAGTCTTTGTCAGAGCAGCTATTTCTGGCTTAGGTTTACATGCACAGCCTCCTGCAAGCTGCTTGAAATCTCCATTTTTTGGAGGGATCTGATGCTACCTGAATGCTGGCAGGCATCGGCACGCTGACAGCGAGCGGCCAGCACCGTGGGGTCCAGGCTCAGGTTGGAAAGGGCTGACTACAATGCTCAGCTCACAGCTCATTTCTTCATAGATTTAATTAACTCAAAAGCCTTTTACCTCCACACTTGCAAAAAAAGCATTTTACATCTTAAACTAGGGATAACAAGGGCAGTAGGGCTAAGTCTCCAATCGATGTACAGACACTGCAACGCTTACGAAGAACTGATGAGAAACCAAATAAAAATGCTCTTTTGTGTTCATCAGCCCTGTTACGCTCCAACGTTTCATCCTCTGTTGTGCTTCAGAGCTCCAGCACAGTGGTCTGTCCTGGGGAAGCCTTTTGGACCAGATCTTTTGATGTACCTTCCTGAAACCTGGCCTCGAATCACTAAATACTGCATGGAAAAACACAACCACACCCCAATGCCTGCTCAGGGAAGGTCCAAGGATGAACACCTTCCCCAGACAGTGCTCAGCTGCTGCTGAGGCTCAGCCTACTCTGGCTACCAAAAATAAGAATGGGAAAACACTAAAGATTTGGGAACCAGCCTTTTTGACAAAGGTGATGTCCAGCACCGCGATATGCTCACCACCACCTTCCCAGAATGATTCTCTTCTGCAAATAGAAACAGACTCCTGTCTGCAATTGGAAACACTTAAAAACAGGCAGAGGGAAAACTTGGTTTTGTGTTTAAGCATGCGCAAAGTGTGCAGAAGGATTCAAACCTGGCTGAGACGCCTGTGTTACCAACCCAGGAAAAGCTTCTCTCAGGACAAAGCTCCCCACTTTACAGACCCATCACAGCTTGTGCCCACCTGAGCGGGTTCTGTGGATCACACGTGGCCCTGCAGGGCCCGATGTCAGCTCCTGTTTGGAGGAGGACTCTCGCACATGGATGCCTCAGGCTGTTCAAAGCCCATTCCCAGCCGTGGCACTTCCTGGAGCAGGACCTGGGGACACGGAGCAGGGCAGCCCTGGGACAGCTCAGCTGAGCACCAGTGCCCGGGACACTGCCTTGGAGGTACCGACAGCCACCGCCACATCCCACGGAGCAAACACAGTGCCATGAACACAAGAGATGTTTAGAAGTCCATCCCCTCATGTGCACAAGGAGAGAGGTCATGCAGCTCACGGGTAACGCAGGCACTGCCAGTATAACCTGGGGTTGCTGCAATTTCCACTTGGGCAAGTGCCCTCACAAAGTTCCCACCCCAGGAAAAGTAACAGATTCTGGTTTTCCCAGTACAGTGATAATGCTCTGTTCTATTTGCACAAGAGCTACTTCTCTTCAGTAATGGCGACAAACTGATCCTTACCACAATCCGCCAGCTCACCCGCACCAGCATCATTTCGGGATGAAAGCTGCAAAGGTGAAAGAGTTTCCCAACTGAAATTGTGAGAGCGGCCTCGAAAATAGCATCACACTAAATCCCGCAGCCAGTGAAAAGCCTCAAAAGGCATTTGCTGCACGTGGACTCTTTGAATCCAGTGACTTCCCTTTTCATCCCCTCGAGTACACTGAGCAGCGAGAGAAAAGTCTTCCAAACGCAGTAAAATAAAGTTCAGAGGGAGGTGCTGAATGATTTTTAGTGCTCAAGTCAGACATTCTGATACTGGAGCTGGAACATCCTTTAAGTAATTGTAAGAATTTTTTCTCCCACCTTCCCTCAAAGGCCAGAGGCCACTGCTGAGGGGCATGGCTGATCCCTCAGAGCACACACACAACTGCTCACCACATATGTCTGTTTTTAATTATATGACACCAGGAATGGCTGAAACCCATTATAAGTGTGTAGAGAACCCATCAGCACAGAAGGTGCTGCTGAAAGCCAGGAACTCCCTGGTTTCCATCTGGAGCAGAGCTGTAAGACAGGCTGTTAAAGAACTAATCCACCTTTCTGCAGCAGTTGGGTATCTGGGACAGTGGGAGACTGGCAGCTGCGGGCTCTGCCACTGCCACACCCCCACATGCCCAACTCCTGGAGCCGTTAATCCCAGGAACGTCAGCAGCTCGCGCAGGGATATTTTGTGCTTCTCTCTGTCCCAGCTGGGACTGCTCTTGCAGCCCTCAAAGACCACAAAATGTTTACGGGCTGGAAAAGGATTCATCTGCTGGTCTGAAACTGGAGGACAGCAACAACAAAGAGCAGAAGATGAAGCCAAGTTGCCAGGGCTGAGGTGGGAGCGGATGCCGAGAGCACCAGAAGCGCGCGAGGGGAATGCGGAGGCTGTTGTGGCTCCGCTCCCTCCCGCAGGCGGGGAAGAGCCCAGCGGGCAGCGGGACAGGGCACACACTCAACAAATAATCAGGTTTGAGCATCCCTTCCCCTGTGGCAGCCAAACACGGGATTCTAGGGTAAGAAAACAGGGATCAGGGCATCCCTGGGGTGGGGGAACCATCCCCAGCACGGCACCCCCCCGCTGGGAACATCCCCCTGCACCGAGCGGCGTCAGGGAGCCTTTTATCAGGGATACGCCGGATAAAAGCGCCGCTTCTGTACGAGAGTGACCGAATCTACAGGGATATTCCGTGCAAATTGTCTGGTTAGAATAATAAATAGTGGCTTCGCCTTATAATGTCGGCCGCGCACAACACGTTCATTTGTGATCCGAGGCTCCGATTTAAGGGAGGAAGAAAGGATCCTCGCCTGCCTGGAGATAAACTTAAGTAAATAATGTTTGCCATCAACTCCAAATGAAGAATGACAGTTAAATTTTATAATCATCTTCACAGCTCCAGGACTTACTTTATATTTTCTCAGGCTCATGACCCAGGGGTTGTCATAGCAACTAGGAAATCCTACCTTATCAGCCTCTTACATTTACATTCCTTACGGCTGCTTCCCTTTATGAATTAAATCCATCACGGTCTTCTATTCTCCAAATAAGAAGTTCTTAGGATTATCTCGCAGAAACAAGGATCAAATGCTTTGATTGAAACACTATGCAAAAGCTAATTCACTGGTGGTTTTCTTTAAGGGAAGATTGACTGTGCTACAAATAAATGGCTCCCATCCAAGCGTGCAGTTGGCAGCCGCTCTCAAAAAAAAGTTTAGAGAGCAAACACGGTTTCTGCAGCGTGTTCATGTCGCTGGAGAATGTTTCTACATCTGGGCAGTAAGAAGGGCACCTGCTCGGCCGGGCACTCTCCTCCTTTACAGAACGTAACCAAGATTCAGTGCTCTGGAGGAAGAAATCTGAACGCACCAAATACAGGCGGCCGTCCAGCACGGGACAGATCCTGGGCACGGCCGAGCGCCCGGGTGCTCCATGCACACACCAAGAAACACGAAGGTGGCTGCCTGGCAGACACCGAGCCATCAGCCTGGGTGTCTGTTCAAAGACAAGATGTCACCAACAAACAGCATGAAGTCCCCTTATACATAGTTATATACATATATTTGGGTGCTGGGCGAGACCACTTAATTGCTTAAATTTGATTTTCCACATTGAATGGGCCCAGGTTCAGAGCCCAGCTCAGTATTCAGTGAGAGCAGCAGCAACATCGCTTGTCTGTGTCCTAAACAACACAGAAATAAAATAAACTTTAATTCCCAGAATGTTTTCTGCAGGAGTCTCTTGATTAACAGAACTCCTATAAACTATAATGAATTTCAAAAAGGCAACTCTGCAGTTACAGACCTACAGGCATCAAGAGTTTAATTTACTTAATGTACTTTTTATTCATTACTGGTCCTCCACGAGAAGCTGATCACCAACTTGCAGAGTGCATTGCTTAATTATCCATGCTGCACTTCTTCAGATGAGAACTATTGGAGCTGCCTGTCAATACGGCAGGCGGGGATCGATTGATGCAGCCAGAGCCGTGCCGCTGGAATGCCAAAGACCGGCAGCGGCCCCGCCGAGTGCGCATGGAGCAAAACAATCAGAAACTCATCTCACAGACTGAAAACCCTTTCTCTTCCCAGCGATGGTATCTGCTGCATTCACAGATGGTGAGCAGACCCCAGCGCTGTTCTTCATGCGCCGTACGTCTCACTCAGCGCAAACAGCTCCTCAACACCTTGTCCGGGCAGCCTGCAGCCAGCAGTACCCGTGTTTTTGCTTTATCTCTGTCCTCCACACAGGGAGGACGATGGAAATGTGTGTTCCAGTCTCTGCCAGCTCCCTCAGTGCCCCAGGGAACAGGTCCTGAAGTCAGAACTGGTCCCTCAAGAGGTTTGCTCACCTACAGAGGCCTGGTAAGGCTGAGATTCAGAACAGCACACAATGTCAGCACAACGCATCACCTCAACGCCAGCAACTCAATAAACACAAATTACGGTTCCTTTGGCATCAGCAAACACAGAGAAAATCTGCATTTCCAAGGAGTAAAGGCCCTAGCAAGCTCCAGGGCTGGCCTAGGGTGCCATTCTGCAGAGAGATCTCCCCACCCAGACTGAAATCCTGCCCACCGACATCTTCCCCAACTGCAGGGTTTCACATCTCACCCCTCCCGTCCCAGCAGCAGCAGCGATGCTGATTTCAGAGAGAGCTGTGACAGCCTGAAGGGTGGTTGAGGATCTGTGCCCTTGGAGCCACGTTCCAAGGACGATGCCCAAGGAGCTGCATTTGGTCTGAGACGTGGCAGTGTGAGCCTGGGACGGGAGAGACTCTGCTCAGCCGAGGGCAGAGCGAGGGCAGGGCTGGATCTGCCGGTGGCAGCCTCCGTTGGCGCGCCTTCCCCGGAATATTCACAATCAGTGGATCAATAATTCATTATATAATGTGATAAAAGGTAATCCACTGTTTGAAGTCGCAGCTTAAACAAACTCCACTCAGTCACAGCACGGTGAAGTCTCACTGAGCTCAAGATACCCAGAGAAAGGCAGGAGGAGGCAGTGGGAAGGGACAGATACCTCCCTGCTCCAAAACTTCCCCTTCTCTGCTGAACAGAAACTATTCACAGCTCCAAGTTAAGCCAGAAGCCCTTTGCAAAGGGATGCTAATTCAATATGAAGTAACATAAGTCAATATTCTTGTTTCCCCTTTCATCCTTTCAGCCAATATAAACTAATACAAATGATAATGACATGGCACCCATGACCCCTTCAATCCGCTCCTCATGTTGGCAGCTGAGTGTTGATTCTACCCTTAAGCAGACAACTCAATTTGAGTGAAAATTAACTCTGGGCGAAGGAATACCTAAATTGTGTCAGTGCAGAGCTGCTGACACACCCCAAACAGCAGCACCACGTGTAATGCCCTTTTCTGAGACTGTACACTGGATTTTCAAGGCCAATGAGATGCTTTGCTTGAGCAGCCAAGGCTGGAACTCAAGCACATAAAGCAGGGACACAAAGCTGATTCTGAGGGGATCGGATCAGCCCTGCTGTCATTTCTGGACCATTTGCCAAAGGTGTCAGAACTGGGAATATGAAAGGTGCTGAAGCAACCAGACCCTGAAGTACCTGATCGTGAGAGGCAAACACAGCCTGCGCTTCCTTGGGCTCCTCATCTGCCTCAATTCATCAGGAAAAAGGTAAATATACCTTAAAAAGGTAAATATTTATACCTAAAAAGGTCTCTACCTTCCCAACCACCTCACAGGCACAGTAAGCGCCAACTGAGAGATGCATGTGAAAGGGAAAATCAAGCCTCCCACCTTTGCTGGCATCCTCCGAGCATCACAAATGCTTTAGCAAAGCTGGTGGCCACAATAGGGGCTTGTTCTTCACATAAAAGGCCACAACAGCGCACAAGAAACCCCGCTGATAGCTAAAAGGCACAGATCCAAGGTCAGCCAGGCTGGGAGCCAAGGCTACAGCAATAAACCACCAGATCTGTTCTGAAGTGGGGAAAGCAAAAGACCTTTTAATTGTAGAGCTCTAGAAGTCTTCCACATTAATTTAACGTTCACCTTGAAAGGTGATCTCTCTGCAGACCCTCTGCAGAGCACGGAGGATGGGGGAGACCACTGGCAGCGAGGAGGAATACTTCTCCCCAGTGCTTAACCACGTGATAATCAAGATTATAAGAGAAAGGCCACCAAACTGATGTCCCAAAGCCAGCCATCACAAAGGCAGCACGCCCAGAGCTCCTACAAGCCCGCTCATGCCTTCACACCCTGCCCCGTCCGTTCCCAACATGAACATCAGTCCCGCACCTGAGGCTCTGTACGTTCTACAAAAATAGTTACCGTGGGAGAGGCTTTGTTCGTAAACTGAGTGAGAAAGTTCATTACATGATAAAAATTCCAACCGTGCTACCGGGATGTAAATTGCCTTCGTACCCAGAGCTGACATCTTAAACAGTTTAATTTAGGTACCGCTCTCAGCAGCGTTGGGTGTCTGCAACAGAAACAGATGCCTTGAATCATTTCAAAGTATGCTCCTGTCAGAAATGTCCTTTCTGACACCAAAATCAATTTCCTTCTCCTTTACTAACTACTTTTCCAAAAATAGAAGGGGAAAAGTTGCCTCATTTTATCTATTGTGAGCGGCACAAGACGTGCTTTCGGCTCCAAGGAGGAAGATGGCAGCGCGCGGCACGTGCGGCTGCGGTAATTAGTGCTATTTTGATAGAGCAACTGGCAACGAGAATGAACCTGATCCATCTTCATTATGGAGATCTATAAAACCTTTGACAAGCCTCGTGTAAAGGCAGACAGGCTGCTTCCTCGCATCCACACCGGCGCTCCCGCACGGGCGGCGGGATCCGCGGCGGCTCCGGGAACGGCGGCGGCGGGAACGCAGCCCTCCGAGTTCTCCCCCTCTCCCTGCACACTTCATGGAGCTCAGTTTGAGCAAACGGAATGCACGGGGCCGGAATTATTTTCCGCTGATGGTCAGATGAACACCTCAGCAGTCCCCGAGACCTCGCTGTGCATATTTGAGCAGCTGTTGTAAATCACGGCTCTTCAGCGGGCTGCAAATCCAATTAAAACAAGAGGCACTGCTACCCAGCGATGTGCTGGGCACAAAAACATCCTTCCACCTCTAACAAGCTGCACCAACGAAAGCCTTTCCTTGCTCGGCAGAAGGCTGGCTGCTGCCATGGCAGCCCTGTCCTGCCCCGTGGCTGTGGAGCCAAGGGATGGGGACAAGTGCCACCACTCCTCCCCCACAGCTGCAGCCCAACACAAAACATCCCCGAGTGCGGTGACGGTGCTGCACGGTACCGCCAGCAGCCTCCTTGCTCTTCGGCACATCTGAAACCTGCCCCATTCCCATCTTCCCACAGATTCCCTCACCTCTGCTCCCACTGGTGTAAGTCAATGGCCCTGACCTCCCAGGGAAAGCCTTTCAGCAGCTGGAATTGAAATTCGCTGGGAATTTGGCTTGCTCAGTGCCACCCTGGCACCCAGACGTCAGCAGGGTGACTTGGTACCTTGGGAAAGACACCCTCCTCTTAGGGGCAACGAGAGGCCCAACCCCGCCCCGTCTCCCATGCTGGAAGATCTGCTCACGAGCCCCACAAAGAGCCAAGAGCCACAAACCCCGAGGGTTTGGGTCACACAGAAAACAAGGGACCCTCCTGAAGGTGACTTCCCTGAGAATGCCAGCACTGACATCATTACACAGGCTACTTGGCAGTGCTAGGGAAATGGTTGGAGTCAATGATCCTACAGGTCTTTTCCAACCCATACGATTCTGTAACACTGGCTTCAGGAAGCCCTCACAGATCCTCAGCCCATGGACAATGTGATCATTGCCAGCTGCCTCCTCCAGCAATTTAAAATGCTCCATCAGTTTAACTCCTGCCCTGAACGCACCAAAGGATTTCCAAGACTGCTTCCCTGCAAACACGCTGCGCCAGGGTCTACAGCCAGCGTTCCCTCCGCACTCAGACACGCAAACGGGGCAGTGTTTCCTAACGGTAATTTTTTTAAAGCTATACAAAGGAAAAATCTGTGGGGATTTGTGTTCCAAAAGGAAACATAATGTGGAAAAACAAGCTCAAAACAAGTAAAGTGACAAAAACGCAGCCTGAAGTTCACATTCCTGACAAATGGCTTGAGAGGTTCGGAATCGCACGATGGATCAGCTGGGTAAGGGCATCTGCATATCCCATTAACGCGGCCGGGAGAAGGGGCCTTCGGCAGCCACAGGGCTCGCCATCATATTTTAAGTTTATTTTTCCTTGTCTGACCAGTTCCCGCAGGGCAGGGGGGTAATGACGGCACTTCATCACCAGCGGTGGCGGGTATTTACATCCATCCTGCGAGCGACAGCTGCGTCCCCGCGTCCCCAGCCGTCCCCGCGCTGCGCGGGCACCGGGCCGCGGGATGGAGCGCCCCGCAGCCATTACTCACCAAGCACTTTCATTAACAAACTGCCCTTAATTACAGCGGTAATTGCAAAATTATTTCATAGCAGCAATTATTCTTCCCAGCCCAATCCAGGCTATTTAAGCAGGGCATTGTCTCCGAAAATGGCACCGAGCCAGCTCATCCACAGCCCAGGGCTCTCATTGTGCTCTGCAGTCCCGAAATGGAGCCCCTGGGATGGCAGCCCCGGGCGGGGGGAGCGCTGCCCGTGCCCGTGGGGGTCCAGCCTCAGTGTGGGACCTGTGTGGGGGGGGACAGAGCGTCCCACCACAGGCGACCGCCCTGTGAGGAGGGGGAGCAAGGAACTGGCTCATGAAACCAGAGGAAAGAAAGGTCAAGAAGGGACAAGGCCCTCTGAAACCAAAACTTGGAGCTTTCCTGACAACTGTTGGTTTTCAAAGTTCACCGTTTAAAGGATGATCCCAGATCATCTCGTAACAGCACAAGATCAAGACAAATGGGAGGTTTTCTCCAAAAAAGACTACAGCTTTGTTAAAAAGTTCTCATAGATCATCCTTGTAACAACTTTACAGCCAGGAAGTGAATCTATTTCATTTTGATCATTTCAAATACTCCATTAATGAGAAAAATTGAGGCATATTAGTCAGTGATCTGAAATACTGAGGAAGCACAAGTTCAGGGTGAGGCTGTGAGCAATTCCCATGTCTGACAAGTCAGGGGAAAGAAAAGGGGATGATGACGATGCACCAGTGGGAGAAACTGCAACTCGAGTGTTTTAAACTGGCAGAGGGCAGGGATGGATGGGATATTGGGAAGAAATTCTTCCCTGTGAGGGTGGGGAGGCCCTGGCACAGGCTGCCCAGAGAAGCTGTGGCTGCCCCATCCCTGGCAGTGTCCAAGGCCAGGTTGGACAGGGCTTGGAACAACCTGGGATAGTGGGTGGCACCTCTGCCTGTGGCACAGGGTTGGAATGAGATGATCTCTCAAGTCCCTTCCAACCTAACCCATTCTGTGATTCACTGCCTGAACCCTGTTGCAAAAGCCTTGGACTGGTCAGATTTGCTCAATTAATTCCACACTCTTCCTGGCTTCTGCTGCTTTCTAACATCTGAAGTAACTATGGCAGCTGCCAGCGTGCAGAGAAACACCCAGCACAGACAAATTCATGCAAAGTTTTCATGTAATAGAGGGGAAAAAAAAAAATCAAACAGCAAATCAACCTGCCATGACCTCAGCTCCTCTCGGCTTCCCGAGTCCTACACACCAGCCGTGCTACAATGCATCTTTAATGCCTGACCTGGTTATGTATATGCAAATATTGGAACAGCACCATCTCCAATGCTCTGGGTGTACCTGATCTGCAGACACAGGAGCTGGCTGCTGCTCTGGGTTTCCAGCCCATTGCGTTTCTCAGTCCCTCCTTGCTGTGCTGCCGCCAACGCCATCTCATCAGGCTGGTGATTCCTACAGCGAGATGTTTCTGCAGATCGAATGCTGGGGTTTGGGGGTTTTTTGAATCCGTGTAATTTTGGAAATTCTAGGGTAATTTTGGAAATTCTAGGGTAATTTGTTTGTCAATTTTATTAGAAGAACACAGCACAGACCCACCTCTGCTCAGGGCGGTTGGTACGACAAGAACATTTCCCTGCAGAATCTCATACTTGGAAACTGCTGACAGATGCAGAGGGGGAGCAGGTCACTGCTCTCACACCCGGGCAGCCGAGCCACACGAGGTGGCAGCTTGGCCAATGCCCCCCCAAGCACCTTGGCCAAACAGGACAGAAAACATCAGCACCCACACGGTGAAACGCTGCAGCAAGCGCAGAGGGGCGGGTGCCCAGTGGGCAGTGCGGACACGCAGCCACTGACACGTGTTCTTTAAGAGCTCAAATATTTCAAATCACAATACATTTATGACCACGGTGTTACTGCACTTCTCAGTCAAAGCAGAGACATTCAATAATCACCCAGAAAAGCACCATCTGTTATGCCTTATAGCTTAATTAAACTAAAATACAGAACTCCTTAATTCTCCCAGCTCATAAAGATAAAGGTCATCCCACAGCTTTACCGTCAGGTATCCTGTACAGAAAATGCAGAGGTTGGAATTTCTCTCACCCAGACATCGCTCAAATGTGGCACCATCCACCCAACACACACAAACACAATTCCAGCAGCGTGACAATGGATTGATGTGTGGCTGGTGGACTGACACCGGTCGGCTCCATGTGAATGGGAAGTTCCAGCCCCTTCCCTCCCCTGAGGCCCCTGCCCAGCCTGCCTGGTGTGCCAACACGGATATCAGTCCTAGTCCTGTTTTCCTGTGCCGCTCAGTGGCCAATGACTCCACACTCAAAGCGCCACTCTCCCCAAAGCTGTGATTCCCCAAACCTTCCTGCACCATTACTGCTCTCCTCAGAAAGATCTGCTTTGCCTTTCAGCACAACCCCCAGCAGAAGCCTCGCTAACGCAACCAAAATTCAATTATTGGCTTGTCAGCTTTCCCACGTTTCCTTGACGAGGCCTGGGTACGAGGAACGGGGAATTAAAACCTGTCTGAGAGGTACGAAGCCTTCGGGTGCCAGAGCACCTCCAGGGGCAGGGCCGTGTGCCGCACGGAGAGGGATGAGATGCTCCTCTGAAAGACGAGGGCTAACCGAGAGTATTGTGTGATTATGGGGGCTTTTCTTGCTTTCTGCTTCCTGTAGGTGGAGGCAAACTCCTTGCTGAAAAGAAGACAGAAGGGAAAACAGCCGAGAGGTACCTGCAGCAGCTGCCAGAGAAGAGCCCGCACATCTCTCCTGCAGTGTGATGGCTCCTGCAGAGGAGCACCCTCACCACGCCAGCCGCCCCCAAAAACAGCTCCAGCTCAGGGACCTGTGCAGCCCCACCCGTGGTGCAACAGCCCCAACTTCCCCGAACTGTCCCCGTGGGGTGGCTGCCCCACAGCCCTCTCTGCAGAACACCCTGAACGCTGTTTTTGCCAGCCCAGGGATCACCACGGCACCCGGGCAGGTGCCATCAACTCGCCCATCTTTCGCCTCCCAGAGATTTTCAAGCTGCCCAGTCTGTTTAGGGGTGTCGTGCCCTCGCTCCCTGGCCACTGGCACAGACAGGCTTTCAGCAGCAGAGACATCCCATCCACCAGCCCCATCCTCCAGCTGCACCAGATCCTCAGCACAAGGGAGGGATGCCCAACAAAGCAGGCTCAGCCGCAGGGATATTGCCAAATCCCCGGGACGGAGGGCTCCTTCCCCTCAGAGCCCTTCAGCTGGCTGTGAGCACCACCACAGCCTCCAATGAGCTGCCTAACCTTGCCCCTCTTTTCCACCCAGGCTTTAAAATTTAAAGCTCCAGCCAGCTCAACATGAATAGATGAGCAAGAACATCACACTGCTCTCAGTGTAGGTGCAGTGCTTTATATCTTCATTAATATTTCAGTCTCTCCCATCTCCTCCTCCTCCTGCAACTGGCCTCGTTTTATTTATATCTGCAGGATACCACTCTTACTTCTTCCAAGTTCTTGTTTGCTTGGAGAAAGGCTCCCTGCTGAGGGACTGCGCCTTCCCGGCACTGCCTCCGTGTTCTGGCACGGGGAGAACTCCAGCCCCGAGGCCAGGGGACCAACGTGGTGCCTCTGCCATCCAAGATGGATCGTCACATTACTGCCAAATAAGTGACATTTGCAGTGGCAGAACTGGGGTGTGGGTCAGCCCAAACCCGAGGGCAGATCCAGGTATCCGAGGTCGCGCTCCACACATCGAGGCCCATCAGGTGGATGGCACAATGGAGGTCTCTGAGCCCTGTGGCCAGTTGATACTTTCCTGACTTGATTATGAAGAAATTAAATTATACAAATATTTTATTAAATATCTTTTTAAGCCTATTAATATTAATATCAATTCCGCCTCTTATGTGCCTGGCATTTAAAAATCCATTTTAAAACCTCAAACTAATTTAAGATTTACATCTAGAATACAAATCAGCGAGCAAGACTCCCCACTCTCTATTTTGCCTGGCACCCATATCTGCCCAGTTACTCTTAGATGTCACTCGGTGACACTCACAGAAGATGAATATTCAAAGCGTGCTCTCGCCTGCAAATGTTTTACAGCTTTCCGGCCACTGAATTTGTTTAAAGCCGCAATTATACCGAGCAGTCAGTCCCTAGAAGACCAAAGTATTCTGTTTGTCTGCACGCCACCACATCACTCGCACACTGATACGGCTTCAAATTAATAATCAGAATTCTGTGCTGAGGGAAATAAGTGGTGTTACAGGCGCGGGTGAGTTTGCTTTTCTGTCAGATGGAACCTCGAAGGGAGGCAGTCAGAGATGCCACCACCTGCTTCCCGTGCGATAGCCTCGCCTTTTCTCCTTTCCTACTGAACTGCCTCCGACTTACAGGCGTTCCGTTTATTTATTCCAAGAGCCACTTTTCCCGCAACCATCTTGCACGACACACAGCTTCTTTTTAACCACCCAGAAGCCCAGGGAAAATGAAAAAATTATCTTTTCTGAGCAGCCATCCAACAAATGAAAGGCGAACAGAAAATTAGCATCGTTTAAACACTGGTACACCAAGGAGGACAATTGGGAGAGGCTTCTCATGCAGGCCGAGCTCTCCCGTGCCTGAGCCCCTGCCCAGGTTCTCTCGGAGGTCAGTATTCCCTAGCTGGCACAGAAATCCCCGCTATTAGTGGCCAAGGCACTTCCCCTGGCACTTCTCTGTCTCACAGGGGCTCCAGGCACCGGAGAGGAGCGTTCCCAGAGCAGCACAGACATTGAACAGGGCAGGAACCCAGCAGGGTTATCTGAGTTCATGTCCTTTGGTGGCAGCCCATCCGTGGCAATTCCTGTTCAGTTCACACGGTGACAAATGATGACGGAAGAACCCTACAGGCCACGTTTCCTGAAGGCCACCCCTGTACAGGAGGGGACTGCAAGGCGGTCACTCATCCTTAGGGAGAGCACACTGTTACTGTACAGGGAAGGAGCCTGCCCCAGGTATGACCAAGAGATGCTCAGCATTGATCCAGAGGGCTCAGTGCTAGTCCACAGATGATGCTGCAGCCCCACCACTGGAAAGACAATGGGGAACCCCATGGGTGCCCCATCTCCCCTGGTCTGGGGGCACTGGCACTGCAGTGTGACCGAGCTGCTCCTCAGACCACAGTCCCATATTTCAGACTTGGCTGCTGGGGAAGCCGCAGGCAGCTCTAGTGCTCAGACTTCCTCCCTTTTACCTCCGATGACTCACGAGCTTGTTTCAAAATATTTTCTTTATAGCTGGCAAAATCTGAAGCCAAATTTTCCTTCCCTCTTACAAATGCAAGTGTAAGCGCTGCAGATGCAGTCAGGGAGCCGCTCCTCTCCCATCCAACTCGCAAACCTAAAGGATCACACGACACATTTTGAAGGGCAACATCCAATTAACATCACGCTAAATAAAACCTCCTTTCATGCAGAAAAAAACGGCACCTCAGCAAACCCATGGACCTCACACCAGTACTGCCTGGCTCACAATCAAGGCAGAACACGGGCAGGAACACTGTGGGAGAAGCTGGATCTGAACCCTGAGCTCTGTGCTGACCACATCCACCGGCACTTTGGCAAAGAAGGAGAGGAGCCAGGCAGGAGAGCACAGAGCCAGCTCAGGACTGAGGGAAGGAGCTTATTCCCATCAGCACCGCTGGCAATCCTTAAGACGTCGCTCTGCAGCTTCGTGCCAAGGCACTCTGCTTTCTGGATGTCCTTTCTGCGGCTCCTGTCCCTACCAGTTAGCCAAGAGACAGCGAAGGAAGGCCCTTCTCCGACCTGTACCTTAAACCAGACATCATTATCCTTTTGAACCAGAGACACGCAGCTAAAAGAGATATTGCTGGACTCAAATACCACTTTGCTATTTGCTTGACACAACACGGCCTCCCCAGGGCCCGGCTCGGCGATGTCTCAGCGTCTGTGCCCTCCCCAGAACCACTCTGAGCGTTACCAACGCCCTCACCCACAGCACCCAAAGCACACGGGATGCCCCGTCCCGGGTGAGAGGCAGCACCCCTGATGGAGCATCCCTGTCGGACTGGCCACTGCACTCCCTGCCCCAAGCGCCCGTCCTCCCTTCAGGGTCACCCTGTGAGACCCACACACCTGCTGCACCCCACAGCTCCACTCCCAAGGCAGGACAGGCAAAACAAACACCAGGGATCTTTATCTCACGCATTATTTCTCCTCCCATCTAAATGACACAGCAACAAAAAGCTGCCGACGAAGTTCACCAACTGAGTTTCACTTTATGGCACCAGCAAGATCAGAAAACAATTCTCCGTCTTCTTGTCACGTTAAGTGTTTCAATATCCAACTCAGTGTTTCCAGTCTAAAAATTTATGAATTCAGCGAGCAGCCTGCGCAATATCTTCCCTTTCTATCCATCTACTAAGGAAAGAAATTACACTGGCCATTCGTCATGACCGTCATTCCAAAGATAAGTAACAACTGAAATAACTTTAACTTACCTTAAGAACTGCAGCTACCATAAAAAACAGCTGCATGTGCAGGTTCTGCCATGCTGTAGTAAGAGATTACTTTAATTTGATTACTCAGAACAAAGGTAGTAGAGGACCTAAAAACCAGGGCAAATTTATCATACCGCAGAGCCACTGTTATGTTTGGCTCATGAACGTTATCAGTGTGTAGCTAAAAAACACATCAACTGTGTAAGAGAATTTACAGAACTCGTAATTTTCATCTAAACAGCACTGAGGAAATGAGATTTGGTTTGGGGAAACTCGAGTTTCATTCCCAGTTGGCAACAGCACACACATCCCTTTGGTTTCAAAAGTAAAGGGCACAGGTAGTTGTTTCTCAGAAGTAAAAAGTGGAAGGGAATATGGAAAGTGCTGTTATTTAAGAAGAAAATTGCTGGGAGCATTTCTGCTCACCCAAAGATCCTGCTGGCATCTGGCACATCCCAGCCCACAGCAGAAGGGCCATGTTTCCCTGAGGGCAGCTCAGCTCGGCTGTGCCCATGCTCTGCACCATGTGAAATTCATGGCATTTGCACAGATGTGTTTGGGTCCAAGACACACACGGGCAAGTTCAAGTGGCTACAGGAGGAGATAACAGGACAGCCAGTCCCGTTCTTCAGCTGCGTGCTTAAGCCTAATAACAGAAATGCTCACCTGCCATCGAAGCAGCATTTCAACACTCAAGAGGGCTTAATTTCACAAGCACTGGGGGTTAGCTAATCCTAAGATGTCACCAATTTCTCCTCATTAGACATGCACACCAACTGATGCGGGATGAAGGGCTGCAGAACAAGGAACAAGCAGGCAGCAGAGAGGGGAGCAGCTGAGGGAGATGCCGGGGGTTTGGCAGACAGAGCCCCCGGCCAGCTGGGGAACAGCTCATTGGGAAAGGACCGGCCGGCTGTGACCAGTCTGACACATGGACGAGGGGACCAGAGCCACACTCATCATCTCCAGACACTCAGCTCCCCTTCTCAGCAGGACAAGGAGGGGTTAGAGTGTCCCCCCTTACACATCCCACCCGTTTATCTGCCCATGTCCAGGCGCAGCAGAAGCAGCTGAGATTTGTTCATTTGGAGCAGAGCCCACACCTATCAAGGGTCAATTAATCTGCTTGTCCAAATGCAGAGACAGGAGTTCAAATTAAATCTTGAGGCTCAACTGCCTTAAAAAATTCCTTCCCCCGAGGGCTCAGCTTCGAACAGCCATCACAACACAGCAAAATAATTAATCTCTGCTCAAACAGGGACTAAATGAGACTATGGGACTAAATGAGTTGGGGAATGTCTGAGGAGGGTTCTCGGAGGAGCAGCGAGGAGCAGCACGCACACAGTCTGTCAACGCTGATGCTCGCCAGCACCAGCTACGAAATTTCCCCAGATCAGTGGCTCCATCCTGCACCAAGTGATACAGAAAATCCACCTCCCTGAAGCACAAACAAGGCAGAAGTGCCAAGACAGGAAGAGAGCAGGGCGCAGCCCGACAAAGGGAAACAGAGTCTCCAGATTCACTTCTGCAAAGGACTGAAGACATGCCTCGCCAAGGGCTCACTTCATAAAAAACCCAGGCTTCTCTTCAGCATCACTTTGCAAAACTTCACATCTGAAGCAGAAACCAAGGGCAAAACTAATCAAAAGGATATGGATGCTACGCGTGGAACGGGTAGGGTGGGGGGGAAGGAGGGATGGGGGCTCTGCTCCCTGCTAAATTTAGTCTGATTTTCATCTGCCTTGAAAGTGTCAGCACTCGGCAAGGAATAAAACAAGGTTAAAGAATGTGAAGTTGAAAGCGGATGTCTTCGTGTTTATCTACAAAAGCAGCACAACTTTTAAGAGCATCATCCCAAGCGAGCGCGACGCAACGCTCAACTGCCAATTTGCATAGCAAACCAGCTCGGAGAGAGGCTCTGCCAGCATGCCCACCGCCCACGGCCTCCCAGACACCCCCAGAGCCCTCCTCCCCTCAGCGAAACCCTCCTGACACCCACAGTGCAGCCCTGTTTAACCAAAGCAATTCCCCATCTGAGCAGGGTCTGGTTCGTGACCTCCCAGTACGGTGCAAAGGCACTAAAATAAACACCAAGAACACAAACTGGCTCCTCAAGTTGTCTTGGGACTTTTAGGAAATTCAAGGGACTTTTAAGTCCCTGTCACTGACTCACTGAAGTGCTTCCAGCACATCAGCACTGCAGAGCCAAGGAAACTCCAACAAGACTTGGAAAAGTTTCACTCCACAGCCTCTCCCAACTTTCGACAAGACTAGACTACATATGGCCACTATTTTCTTCGCAGCATGTCTCATACCACCGCTTGAGAGAAACCCAAAAATCCCACATAAAATCTGTGGACAGGCTCTAAGTTGTGGTTAACCACTGAGGATCATCTCAAAAAGAAATCTTGGGGGATTTGGCAAAGCAGGCGGAGAACCACCAGGAATCAAAACAGGCTCGTGACTCATCTGTGGCATATAACTGGAGAGAGGCACCACGTACAAGTGAAACAATCCTGGAGCCTTAACGAACTTGACTCAAGATAGGAATACCAGCACTTCTTTCCTGGGAAAAATGACACCAGCTACAATAAAGGTGCCCAAAATAAAGAGGCTTCCAGTGTTATTGATAAATTCTACAAGTTTGTTAATAAAGGCTGCAAATTACCAGGCTGAAACCTGTCATTTACTAATCAAATTTAAGACTCATTTTCCTCCTACAGACACAAGATGAATTATTAATTCCTTCATATCACTGGTTGAGGAGCAGCCTCCAACACTGCAGAAGATGAGATCTTGGAAGCTTCCCACCAGCAGCACTCGGGGGTGGTCACTGCAGCTGACACTCTGGGGAGCCTGGGGTCTGACATTGTGCCACTGAAGGGTCTGTGACACCAATTTTCACTGGATGAAAATTTCACTTGGATTTATAGCCAAAATCCAATGCAAAGATGAAGTGCCAAGAAGGAATTCCCCCACCTGTGTACTTGAACACTGCCAAGGGTTTGGGAGTCATCAGGCTTTGGAGGCTGTTTTATTCCAGCCTCTAACGAGCATCCCGACATCGAAACACCAGGATTAACTACCCCAGGCAGATCTCCCTGAGCACTTCTGAGGAAAAGGGAAGGAAGATTTCCTACAAAATTGCACACAGAAGCACAGCTTTAACCAAGGCTCTGCTGCAGCAAAGCCATTGGATCCTGACGTTCAGGGAAGCCCAAACGACGGCCTCAGCGCCAGTGGTTGTTCTCAGTGTATTAATGGAAAGTTCCATGCTAATGTGACATTTTACTATTGTGAAGAAAGCCCAATACTAAAATTAGAACATAAATCAGGCACAGATATTCTTCCAGACGTGCAATCAACTCGGCTTTCCACTCATCCTCCTTTATACACCGGGGGGTCACTGTTACGTGTCTGTTAACTGCGAGCACGGCTCCCTCCGAGCCCCGGCGGAGGCGCCGAGGCAGCTACAGAACCCTGCAAACCACACCAGCTGGCTGTGGATAAAGCCAGTGATTAGAGCGCTTGGAAATATCCCTTTAAAATCAAGATTGGAAGATAAATCCTGCAGAGTCTGGGATATTTATCCCGCCGCGCTCCAACCGCAAGGCACACCAGGGAAGGAAGGACTTTAAATGCAGCATCAGCTCGTGAAAGCAACAGTGTTTGCCCCAGAAAGGCCATGGTGAGCCCAGGGCTGTTTGGTGAGCAGGAGGCAAACTTGAGGACAGGCTGCACATAGAGAAACTTTGAATTAATCCGGTCAACCTGCACCAAGCCCCATAAAATATTATCCATTTGAGTCCAGACCTCCACAGCCAGCGCGGCCGTGGTGGATCTGACAACGGTGTCCACACCAGGGGGAAAAGCCCATAAATCCAGCTGAAATTCCCTGGCTATCACTGAAAACCACCAAACCACATACAAACACAAACTTTGAATCAATATGCAATGAAATATAAGCAGGCCACCACAGGCCTTGCAAATTAAACAGCACGTTCGCAGCGCATCACAACTCGGCACATTAATAATTAGCATGTTCTTTGTTTCGAATTCAATGAATTTATATCATCCTTCAACACTGTTTAGCCAAAGCAAATAAAAAACAAGAAAATCACATTACTTTTTCCCATCCATACAGAATGATCTGGATATTCACATTCAAATTTGCCATCGTGGATTAGCTGAAGGCAATTACTCGACTTGCTGAATTCTTTTACAATAATTTAAAAAGAGAACTCCAGTCTGTTCTAATAAGAAAAATGAAATCCCATTAGCTGCGTCTCCCATGTATATTAACATTTCTTTTGTTTAGAAAGGTTAATATCCCCCAAATAAAGGAGCACAGACTGCCTGTTAAAATAATTACATCATGACATTTCCAAAGGGTTGGCAGATAGACATGGTTTCCAGCAAAGAAACAAACAAAATAAGAGGGCTTTTATAAAACTATCCAGACTTAAAATATGGGAGGAATCGGTGCCTCTGGACGCTCCAACAGCTTTTGGGTAGTTGGACTTTCCTAAAGGAAACAACTTTCCAATCCCTGCTCCCTTGATTTACAATCAGTCTTGTCTAGTTATGTGGTTTGGGGAGGCTGGACCTTCAGCAGAACACTGAAAAGCCCCAAATCCACTGGTTTTCCGTAAAACTGTACAAGACAAGAACAGAGAGGGCCAGGCTGAGCTTCCACTCACCAGGGAGGGGAGTCTTGGATCCCATCAACACAAGAGAACATTCGAGCAGCAGGAGCCAAACGCTTCATAATCAGAAACCCAGCAATATTTAAAACACTGTGATCCCAGGAATCCTCAGATCCGAGGGGTCAGAGCCTGGAAGTGCTGCTGAAGGCAGTGCCAGCCCCTCTTGGCTGATGCACAGCAGCACCACGAGAAACACACCCGTGAGAAACCCCCGGCACATCCCTTCATCTGGAGCTGGGAATGTTTCCTGGTCATCTTCCCACTACTTGTATAACAAATTCCAGATGAAGAGAGCAAATAAACTCTCCACCTGCTCAGTTCTCACCTGTGATTAGACACTGGCACCAATCATGGAACCCTCCCTGTCCTCCTCCTCCCCGCTCCTTTCAGGGGACCCCAATGGATTTGCTTTGGGCCACCTCTAAAATCACATTTGGCTGTAACACCATTTGTGGCTTCTTGCAAAAATCAGCTCTCTTCATTGCATGAAATATTTGCATATTTTAAAGCGCTTGAAAAGCAACAAATGTTACAGTTTCCAAATGATTTTGGAACAAGCACACGTAATTAGCCCTGTCTAACAAATCTGCTCCCGACTGCGGTAGTAAACAACTGAATTTAAGCCAAAACCTGTTTCAGAGACATCAAATGTCAAGGTCTGACTCCTGTTCTAACACCCCAGCCGGAGCCTGGCAGGTAATACCTCCTTGGGGCTTATCTGCTTTGACTAAGCTGTGTTAGAGGATGAGATGCCCTTCATCCTGCGGGTTCCTCATGCAGTGAAGTGCACTGCTGGATACCCACAGTCTCCCTCGGCAATTCCACCGCAGCTTGCATGGAGCAACCACGGTATCTGGGCTACAAAAACCACCCCAAACCTCCCCAAAGTGCCACCCCTCGCCCTGGGGCCGCCCTCCTCTCTTTGGGCTCCCGCACCAGGGCAGGAGCAAGCCGCGAGTACAGTGCTGCGAGTTAACTTACCCTGGCAAATTCTGGAAGTTACTTAAACAAATCTGCTTACGATGACAGCAGTCAGCAACGGATTTGAAGCCAGACCTGTTTGTGAGCCCTCCAGTCAGGCTCCCGCTCCCACGCGGCAGCACCTCGGGCGGCAGAGCAGGGTGACAGAAGCCGACCTGCTCCCACGCAGAGCGCGCGGTGACAGCAGGGCCTCCCACGCTCCGCGGGCGTCTGTGCCCAGCACGGCACCGAGACCAAGGGCTGCGGCTCCCCAGCCAAGCCCCAGCTCCAGCAGGCAGTGGGAATGCAGCTCTGAAACCGAGACAGCCTCCACGCTGGAGACACCCAAACAGCCAACACGAGACATGCTCATCATCCACAAGAAGCCAAAACTGCTCCACAGCTTCCTCGCTCAGGAGCTCCCAAGGAGAGGGGGCTCTCCTTGGCATGGCATTTGTGACACAGGCAGAAAACCAAACCCTCTATCCAATTTAACCAAGGGTTCTTGGCGACTCCAAGTCGGGCAGAAACACTCAGCTCCCAGGGCAGGACGCTCTGGAAAAGGTCAGACCCATCTCCAGGTGACAACAGCTTCTCAAGGCAGTGCCAAACCCAAGCCCTGGGACAGAAGGTGACGTGCGGGGCGAGAATCAGGACACCGTCATTGGCTCTCTCCCCTTTCTGCTCTGAAACAAGGAGAGAAAATTGGTTTTTGCAGACCCTCTTCAACACGATTTCTGTGAGAGCATTGGACCACAATACTGCACTGTAAAGAGGTTTAATACTGATGATGAAAATCCATCTTTTCTTATTGCCTCTTCCATGGGCTGGGAATAAAGACTGCCTTCATCCCGAAAAGGTCATGTTTGCATTTCTGGTAAACACAACACTTTGTTTTTTCCTCTCCACCCAATATGCTCAAGTGAGTCACATCTGGCTGACTTATCAAAAGATAGGGAAAGTTTGAGGAAATGGTGTTCCACAGATGTTACTGCCTAAAAATAGCCTTGCCACAACTGATAACAATTTTCCAGCTCAGTGGCCAAATATTCTGCTCCAAGGCATGTATTGCCAATCGAGATTATTGCAGACGGCAAGTTCAGCAAGTTGTTTCTTGTCCTGTAAAAGCTTTTCTCTCCTACCATCTCCTGTCAGCACAACCACATGAAATCAATTCCAGAATTTCAACACTCCTACTGTTCCTTCACAGAGCTGAGACTTATCTATCACAAATATAAATTCAATGCTGCTTAATCTTCATCTTCCAAAGGAATAATTTTCAAATCGGGTACCTGTAATAAATAGTTGTTCTCTCACAAATTCATACGAAGAAAAGTGCAGATTTGGCATCTCGGGGTAGCATCTTTCCAAGCTGTGTCTTTAGCAGGGACACAGAGAAATAATCACATTAGAGTGTCAGCCAATAAATACTGGAGGAGCAAAGCACAGACAAAGCAATTTCTGCAAACTCTGCTTGGATTGTTTCTACAGTTATTGATAACGGAAGAACTGAATGCAAACGACGTCAGGCTGGCAAAAATAAGAAAAATATCTTCTGGAAAAAATTCTATAAAATGAATACTGATATCCCATTGCCATCTAAGTTAAAACTCTGCAGAGGATAAAGAAACTTCAAAAGCCAGTGCATTTACTGTTGAAAATTCTTTACATTCCATGACTAAATCACCAATGCCACGGAGGTATTTCCATCTCCGATTCTGCTGATGTTCACAAACCGAGCCGCGCTCGTGTGGCTCACGCTGTCAGCAGAACCCCCTGACTGAACACCGTGTCATCCACGAGATAAAGTGTCCGAGAGGCAATTCACCAGGTCTTAAACAGGAAAGAGCGATGACCTCAATCCCCTTAGGAAGAATCTCTCCCTAAAATGCCTTCAAAAAGTGAGAAAAAAGGATTCTGCAGGAATCCATCATCTCTTCCTTAAGTAGCCAGCCTTAACGTCTCGCCCGCTGCACTCCTGGCCTTCAATTATTCAGCATTTAAATGGATCCCTGTCCTCTCTAACAACTGGCACACGGCTGCCGGCGGCACCGCTCCGGTCCCGCTCCGGCCGCCGCTGCGCAGCCCCAGGGCTTCGTTTGGGCACCCCGGGACAGCAGTGCCAGCGGGGCACAACGGCCACAACTGCAGTAAATAACACAGCCCCCCAAAAGCCAACTTTGCTCCATCTGATTTTCTTCTCAGGAGAGGAAACACGCTCTGAATGGCACCACAGCCACCAAGACAACTGAAACCTAACCAGGAGGGACTTTATACTCAACACGACCCTTTCTGTTTGATTTTCTGATTACTGCTTACATTTAGAAGCCTAATAAACAGATGGAAAGAAGATATTTGCTAAGTCTTTCACAAGCATCAATTTAACTGATGGAACCAAGAAGATATTTTTCCTCAGTGCTGCTGAAAGAAAACATAAAAGAATTTAAAAATCCCACAGCAGTTCCTTTCCTCCAGAGGAGGTGGATATTTGATGTTCTAAGTCTCCCTGCGGCAGAACTGTAGGGAAAGAAGGCGGCAGTGTTCTCAGGGGTGCTGTGTGTGCTGTGGGGCAGAGGCAAGCACCCTGCAGCCCATCTCCGGGCTCAGCCCATCGAGGCATCCGGATGGCGCAGTACCGACGGAAAGGGAGGGATGGGACAGGGGCAGGACCTGCAGCAAGTCCTCAGAGGACACTACTGCAATCCTGACAGGACACTCTGCTTCCCACCCTGCAATCCTGACAGGATTCTCTGCTTCCCACCCTGCAATCCCGGTCGGACACTCCGCTTCCCACCCCGCGGCCTCGGATGGACAGCCAGCACTGCTGCTAAGACATGGCAAAAACTCAGAGGGTTTCTGGGAGGTTGTTTGCAAGTTAAGAGAATTTAAGAGGCAAGGAAGCAGCACTCACAGCCCTCGGTGGCCCCGAGAGCTCACGCTGACCCTCGGCACCCCAGCCAGCTCCCTGCGGCAGCCGCCCTCCCCGGCCACTGCGGGAGGCACAGGGACGACACGAGCAGAACGCGCCAGAAATAAACATCTCGCAGAGAAAGTTTTGTAACATCTCCTATGCCTGTCACATCCAAATGCTCTCTGCAGAGACAGATGGTCCAGGCTTCTATTAGCAATGAATAATGAGATGTGAAGCGGAAGGTGTGAGATGCTGCTTAACCTTGCTTCCCCCCAGCACCCTCAGTCCTGAACCGTACAGCATTTGATATTTTGGGTTGTAAACCACCAAGAAACACCACAATAATCACAAGTTTGCCATGCACCGGTTGTTTCACCGTCTTTAAAAACAAACCTGTTCCTATTTTAGCCTTCCTCAAGACTGGCAAAGCTGAACCATCTGCCACGAAATCACGCCGGAGCCAGCCACAAATCAAAGGAGGCACCCAGTGAGCATCCCACCATCCTGCCAAGGACACCAGCCACCTCCTCACACCTCATACAAAGTTACCTGGTTAAACAAGGGGTGCTGGACTTCACCACAGGCTGGGGGATCAGCTGAGACACCCATCCCTCCTGCTTGCTCCTGGGTCCCAGCACTGGTGGGATCATGCAGTGGGAGAGACACTGTGGGCTGGGAAGGAACCTGGCAGGAGCAGGCACAGCCAGGAGCTGCTTCCAGCTGGAGCAGTGCCCGGGCTGGGCGCTGCAGGCTCCCTGAAAGACACAACCTGTGCAGAGAGACTGAGCTGAGTGGAAAAGAGAAGGCTCTTCAAGCACCTGAAAGGCAGCTGTGGAGTCAGGAAAACACACCCCTCTGCACAGATGCCACGGGCCTGGCAAGCTGCAGCAGGTGAGACCGCAGCATGGAATGTTTCTGCAGGTCCAGAGAAGTTAAACACCAAAACAGACGGCTTGAGGCAGTCACGGCTGCTTGGAAGGGCACTGCTGGCTGTGCCAGGAGCAGATCAGGCACGCTCGGGGCCCCAGCCCTGAGCTCCGTGCCCCATTCACCCAGGTTTGCCCTCTCAAGCCCATCCCCATCCAGCATCTGCTCATCTGCCACTCGTCACGTCGGAGCAACGGAGCTTTTAGAAAGAATCATCTAAAACTATTTAAAACATTTTGTTCAAATTAATGGGCTATTTCACACAAAAGTGCGTTCCCTAGAGCTGTGTGCATTTGCAAACGTGCTTGCTTAACCGGTTTTAGCAATTTGTAGACAAAAGTTTGGCAACATGATACACTCATCTGGGGAACAGACATTATGTCTTACTTAGATAAACAGACATAATAGCTATTCCCTGTCTCTTTTCAGCACCTCTGCTACCACTTGAATTGAGTAATACCCACAAAGGGTTGCTACCTGCACACGGAGGAAGGTCAGAGTGGCCATGAGGGACCTGGTGTTTCATCCTGGAAGAGCAGAGAGGCTTCAACAGCATTTCTGGGATCACCAGACGCGCAGACAAGGCTGTAAATAATCTGAGTTGCCTTCAAAATCCACTTATAATGATGCTGCCCGCAGCATCCCCACTGCCCTTTCTCTCTCGATGACAGTAATCCACAGGGTCTGTTGTGTTTTGTCCTGTCTTTATCAAGAAGTGGTGGTTTACAGGAGCAAGGGGAATTTCTACAGGAAACCAAAGGATTGCCTTGATTCCATCAGAGCGCTGACACTGGTAAGAAGCCACACAGTGAGTGCCCTTTGTCCAAGAAGCTTTTCCTATTGGACAATTACAGCAAAATCGAAGGAAACATGGAATGAAGAGTCCACCTTGGGTTATAACTACACCATAAACATCACCATGCTTTGCTTCCTTCCCAAATGAGATGAGATATAAACCTGATGCCAACAAACGACCAACAGGAACCCTACACTGAAATCAGGAGACACTGGGACTGGGAACTTTTCCTGCTCGAGCAACCTGCATCCCAAATTCTGACAAAGCTGGGACATTAGAACAAGCAGATCTTGCATCTGCCTTCTCTGTCCAGGTACACAAACACAATCTATGCATGTATAGGTACATAAGGATGTATCTGTCTGTATGTGTTCGTGTGTACACACACGGTGACTGGAGCAAGGCAGGACCCCAGCAACTACAGCAAATCCTTTCTTCAGGGCACATAAAACCCTCTCGCAGGAGCAAGTGTTTTAAATCCAATTTGCCACAACAAACAAAGGCATGAAATGCTGTGAAACCCTCACACAGGCATTTACATTCCTTATTGTTAATTTGAAAAGGGAAACCACGTTTCTCCCAGGCAGATGAAGCCGAGGTCTCGTGATCTGCAGCGCGCTCGCAGCCGAGATGTTCAGCCAGAAGGACGCTTCCTAAATGCTGCAGTCAGTATTAATAGGTTTGGAAGCCTCACGGGATCAGAAGCAAAAATTAATCCAGTTTAACAAAGTCCGAGGGCACAGTGTGATGTTATAAACTCCTGGAAGTTCATCTGAAGGTAATCAATAACTTAACAAGGCACTTCCCACCTGTTCCGTATTAGAAACCGCAAAAATGCCAAACAAAACGTTTTGTTCCCTGCAGTACCTTCACTGACAACGCTGCAAAAATTCCATTTCCGAGCAGCCTGGCACTCACCACTGAGATGTTCCGATCCCACTGCCCCTTTCCAAAGCAATCTCCTTGCTAAGGCACCTCCCTGTGCCTCATCCCCTTCCCACAAAGTTCCTCATGACTCAAGCAGTTAATTTCTTCTTTAATAGGGACCCCGGTGGAAACTAAATTAACTTCTCAGGGCCTCCAGTGGATGACGCTGCCCTGGAGAACTTGCACCTGAGGAGTTAAGGCTGTCAGATTAACCGGTATTTCATGAGAAGGTATTTACAGAAGGATCCGAACGCTCCCAGGCAGCTGCCTGATGGATGCAGGGACAAAACCCCGTGAGGAGTGAGGGCTGGGGGCAGGCAGAGACCGTGGCCTTTCACAGCTGGGGAAAGAGAACTGGCAGCCTGGTCAGGACCAGCAGTGGTCAAGCTCCCCGCCAAGCCCAGGGCTCTGGGCCCTCTCCTGCCATCCTGCTTTTCGAAGGGTCTTTCAGAAGACCTCAGTTTTAAATTTGATACACCAAATTCTAAGCCCCAATTTTAAGTCAAAAGTTAAGCCTGAACTCATGACAGTTCCTCGAGTACAACGGCCAAGTGAAAACCCACGGGGAGCACAACCTGTCAGCACACCCCAGACACGGAGCTGCTCCGTTCAGGGATACCAGGGTGGGAGGGGAGGTAAATGTCACCAGCCCTGGGACATCAGGGGGACTCTCACACACTCGCTGGCCAAAGAGAAGCCCCCAGGCCACAGGATCTGAGGCTCCTCCTGACACCAGGCCGGTGTTTTGACAATAGCTTTTTTTTTACTAGACATTTGTCATTAACAAACTTTAGACAAGGTTAATGAAAGTTCTGTCACTTTAATGTCTCGCCTGCTTTAAATTACAGATGTCATCTGCCATGACTAAAGAAAGGGCACTGAGCAATAATACCATAAACTATCATCTCCAGGGACACACAGGTAATTGCATAGCTCATTAAAAAACTGTTTTAATTATTAATTGACCGTGTCAGAGTTGTCCTTTGAAGTCAGTTTTAATTTTTTTCCTTGCAAGCATGATGATTCCAAGCTGACCTACACAACTTTCTCTACCACCTCCAGGAACTGGAGGGAAGGCTTGGGACCTGGCTCACAGCATGGTGACTGTGGCTCGACAGCACAAGTGTGGCACAAGCTCAAACATTCCCAAATCACACAGGTAATGGTGTGAAATGAAAAGACTTGGGCAATGAAGTGAAAAAACATCCTAAATGTTGGCTGGCCACCAAACCTGAAAGAAGAAGAAAAATCTGAATGGCTGATAGGCCACAGACACAACAAAAAATGCAGGAAGACTTCTGGTGGTTCCTATGGCTACAAAATCATCCAGATCACCTTCTCCTGAATGGCTCCAACTCTGTTCCAAGCTGGGGGGCTGCACTGTGAGGTCCCTCCCACCTCAGTGACTCTGCACAGCAACAAGGACCAAAAATGGGTTGGAAAATGATTCTGGAAATCCACACAGCTGAATTAAAAATTTTGCTCAAGAGAGCTTATCCCGATGCTGCCACCTTGGGAAACCCCTGTGACCCCAGGGATCCAGGGAAGGTGTCTGGAAACACAAACACCCAGAGGCAGCTCCGCTGGGCACTTGGCTCGTGGGTCAGTCAAAGCTGTAAGGAAATTAAACACAAGCCACCACCTCCATGAAAAAAACACCTGCACAAACCCTGCCTAAAACACAGAAAGAGAGCAAGACACAGAGCCAAGTTATCCTACAGAGGCTGTGCACCCAGACAAATTCCAGGAGGGGAGAAATCCCAGGCGAATGTGCGTGTGGGTTGGGGTTTTTCAGCTTCTGTGTTGTTTTTTGTTGAACAGCCAAGTGAAAAAGCCCCAGAGAGAGCAGAATGAGCTCACAAGTCTCAGCAACCTAATGGGGCCTCTTGTCCTACAGCCCAGGAGCTGATATGAGATGTTTGTACTGCAGGGAGGACTCGAGCACAAAACCCTGTACTGCTGACTCCTGGGATGAATCACAGCCACATCTGCTACCCACCCGTTCCCTGCATCTTAACTTAATCCTGATCTCACCCAGCATTCAGTCCTGGGCAGTTAACTGGATCTTCAGACCTGTCCAAGCAAGGGCAAATCAACTGAACAAAGAATAGCAATAAGAATTTGGAAAGAAAAATCACCTATTTTCAATGAAAAGAACCACAAGAGAGAACACAAACAACTCCTCCCTGCACTGTAATTCCACCCAAGAGGAGCATCAGCAGAGAATCGAGCCTTTTGAGGACGGGAGTTTCACCCCAGCAAGTTTTGGGGGTTTATTTTTCACAGACGGAGCACAATGAGCTCACACCACCACTGAAACACTGACAGCAAAACGCCACACGAGCCGTCGGTCTCAGCAATGGCCAACGCTTTCCCTTCTCTCAATCACAGCAACGCCAGGGACTGCAGAAGCAGGTAAAGATCAAAGCACAGGCATCACACGGTTCCTTAATTGCCAAGTGCCAGACTGGGAGGAAGAGAACAAAGTTTCAGCTCAAGATAAGAAAACACCTTGCCTGCAAGCACCAGGTAACTGCACACCTCAAGGAATGCTGTAGGAAAATGGGTTTATAATGGCAGTGCTGCTGAGTCCCACTCCTGCTCCTCTGAACCTCACACTGAGGCAGAATACACAGTTAACTGTTCGTATTTGTCTTGGGCACCAATTAATTGCACAAGGAAGCCCTGTAACACAGCCACCTCAATGCCTTGGCCTTTTCAAGCACATCCTTTACATGTCAAGAACACAACCCATTTCTTTCTGGGCATTTCCAGCAAACTCACCCTTTCTGTCCTGGCTGCATTAAAGCAACTCTGAACGGCTCACGCCCTGCGAGCCAACACTGAGATCACTGAGATCACCAAAGGGCTGCGGAGGTTCCTCCCTCTCCCAGCTCCGTGCACCTAAGGCAGGGAATGCCAACATCACCTCTCGGTCACCAGCCACCCAAAGGCACCAGGACAGAAGCGTTTCCCAACAGCAGCACAGCCAGCCCCGACTCCTGCGCTGGAAGGAGCCCCTGTTCGGGACACCATCCATGTCCTCAACGATCACACACGAATCCATCCACGTCCTCAACGATCACACAGGAATCAGCAGCTGCACAGTCGCACCCGAAGCGACTCACAGGCGCGTCTCTACGCAGCACAAACGTGATGTGAACAGGAGGGTTTAATGAAAGCGATGTTTTTATCGCAGAACTCCATAAATCCGCATCCCGCTGCCCTACGAGCTCCCTTCCTACCCAGCTCTTGCTCAAGCTATTTGCCAGTGTAATTGAATCCTTCTCCCAGACTCTTTATATTTCGCTCTGGTTTGGGGACAATGCTGCTGAAATACGTTTACCATCCATCTTTCTTAACGTGTTTAATCTAAATAGAAGACTCAAATCCAAGATTGTGCAGTTGATGGATAGCTCACCTTCTTCCACCAGCACGCCTTAAATGCCTCCTACTATATTGCTTTCAGAAACCTCACAGAAAACCTGCATTTGCAGGGATTTCAGCCTCTCCTGCCCAGTGAGTGATCATATATTCTTATTACAGTAGAGTACCATTAAAAATTGATAAGGTTCAAGGAGCTGCCACATGTAAGACAGAGATATGTGAACACACTTAACAGACCCCCAGTGCCACACGAGACTTTCACCAGTCTGAGACTGCAGAACCGAACCCATCGCTCCCCTGGGCACCCCCTCGGTGCTGGCAGTGGTGTTCATTAGAGTGAGGGACCTTCAGCAGCTCCCCAGCATCGAGGTGTGCTGGGCTGCCTGGAAAGGGGACAGAAATAAACCACAGGCAAAAAGCATTCCCTGTAAACTCCTCAAACCAGGCAAGTACCAATTTGGGAAAACTCATGTTTGTCAAACCTCCCACACTTGCCTCATACCAAAATACCATGTGCCCCATGAAGTCCCAGGCAATTCCTAATGGAACTTTAAGCATGGAATCAGCAGAGGTAATAACTCTGCTATTCCTGCCTATGCCCTGTTATAACTGTGAGGGCGGTGAGGCCCTGGCACAGGCTGCCCCATCCCTGGAAGTGTCCAAGGCCAGCTTGGCCAGGGGTGGGAGCAGACTGGGACAGGGGGAGGTGTCCCTGCCCATGACAGGGGGTGTGGAACGAGATGAGCTTTCAAGTCCCGTTCAACCGGAATCATTGTGGGATTCTGTGCTTCATGTAGTTAGATGCACAGTTGGGATATTTAAAGGTATCACACTGGAACCAACAGAATCCATTACTGATGCCACAGTGTGAGAAAGGCACTCCAATGTACCCAATAAAATTCTGTATTAGAAGACCGTCTTGGGTATTCTGGATAAAATGCCTGTATTTTCCTGTCTCCACGGGGCTTGGAGTACTGCATCATGGCAGCACACCCAGCACGGGGAATGCAGTCCTGCAGTTCTCATTGTGCAGTGCTCTACGGAGCCGTGTGTTCCCAGATTTCACAAAAGCACATTATTCTGTGCTGCACAGAAAATTGCCTGCTCCTCCAACCACGACGACATCGTCCTCTGGAGCAAACAGCTGGCGGCACTCCACATCCCACGGATTTTCTACATAATCTCTGCTTAATCCCAGCCACACCCTGTGCCCAAAATCCAGAGATTACAGCCCTGGGGAGCACGAGGGGTCAGCCGGGGTCACTCTGCCCTGCTCCCAGCATGCCCAGCATCGCCAGCCACCTGTTCAAGAGGCTGGAACACACAAAAGGTGCGAGTCTGGTTTCTGACACAAACCCCTCACCCTCCATCTCTCAGGGCAGTGCTTCTCCATCCCTGACCCTGAGCCAGAGCTGCCCCACGGACCCTTCCCAGCCATTCCCCACGTGCTGCTTCCCACTGCGAGTTCCCACACTCACACACTGCCAGTTCCAGTGCTCCACCAGGAGCAGGCAGCCGTGCCAAGGAAGCATCTCCCCATCACCCTGAGCACACCTGGCAGCAGATGGGCGTTGGATGGTGCCCAACACAGCCAGGACACCCGCCAGCATCCCAGGGACTGACAGCAAATGACCTTTGCTGGTGCCCGAGACTCGCTGGATTTTTCCTGGAGAAGCTGGTTATGTTGAATAAGTGGAACAGGTGTTTTGTAAGACAAACATCCCAACCAGAGGCTGTCCTGTGCCTCTTCCCTTCCACACAAGCCAGCAAGGACCACCAGGACAACAGGGATCACAGAAAGTCCCACAGTGATGGGATTCCTAAATCCTGGCAGAGTAAGGCAGAAGCAGGTCCTTCCCAGGGGAAGGAGAGATAAAGCAGAAGAGGTGCAAGAATGAACTGAAACCATTTGTATTTCTGGGAATAAAGTTGACCCACCACTCTCATTCCTAAAAGCTCACCCTCACTTCCACAGCACAGGCAAGAAAAATCTATGAGGTCAATGTCTCACATCAATTTTGCCGCTCCTCCTCAGTCAATGAAATAGTTAATTATAGTTTTTCTCCTGCTTTAATGCAGAGAGAAGAGTCGACCACTTCATTTAATAATTTAGCTGAAATGTGTCCACACGAGAACACGCTAATTTCTCATTCAGTTTTCAAAGTGAATCAATGTAAAAGCTGCCAACAATACAGAGGCAGAAATGCAACCCCCCTACACTGACAGCAGAGCAAAGTTCCTCATCCTTTATGAATGACTTTTGTCTTCAGGCCTGCAAAAGAAATCAATGTACATCCCTGCCTGGAAACCGTGAACCCATCTGCGCCGGGCAGGAGTAATTGAGCGCAATTAGATACGCAATCCAGAGAATTCATCAAAAAGAACAAAAATAAAGACACTTCCCACCGAATTCCTCAGTTCCTTTCCAGGAGCACGCTGCCCGCACCGCAGCCCTGCGTTTCTCTGATCCTCTGCTGCACCCACGCTCTCCATCAGCGCGGGATGACGAGGACCGGCGGCGTGTCTGGAGCTGTGGCTCCAGCCGAGCACCGAGGTTCCAGCCGAGCACCGAGGCTCCTCGGTGCCCTTCACAGAGCTGTGTCACCCTCTGGCTCCTGCCACATGCTCCCATGGAACTCAAAACAATGACTTCAGACTGGATACTCTGCTGCAAACCTCAGTGCTTCCCTACGCCTTTTTTTCCAGAAAGATCTTTACCTACAACTCACTGGTTCTAGAAGTCAAATTAATTTTGCCCTTCCTCACAGCTCCAGAGTTCCTCGGCTTTTCCTGGAGCCCAGGGACCAGCATGCTGGCAAAGCCACCCAGCTGCAAGAAGCAGGAGGATTGTTACGCCAAGAGGTGTTCAGCCCATGGTGACACCGTTTTGGTGGCTGTGCCCAGCCTGTTCCATTCCACACCATTCCGTACCTCAGGTTCAGCAACTGTTTGTCACAGCACCTCGCACACACCCACACACTGCAGAGCTGACCTGACTGCTAACAACACTTGCTATTCAGAGGTGGTAGCTGTTAACTTGACTAACTTTGGACTGCATCTCTCAGAGGTAGTTACTGCATCTTTTTAAAGCACCCTCACATATTTGTACACAAGCAGGAGAAAAGACAAGTTAAAGCTAAGAATTGTTGCTTCCCAGGTCACACTTCCCTGGTTTCACCCCTCCAATTTCAACTGAAAAAGCTCAAGACTAAAAATGGGCAGAGCACTAAAAGGAACAACCCTCAAAGTCTTCTGTACCTGCTGCCCTGTGTCCTCGGGATCTCCCAGGAGGTGGAAATCCGAGTTAGCCTTATGGCTTCACATCCTCCCCTTCCCCACCAACACACCTGGCTCAGACAGGTACAGGCTAAGAGGGAACTGAGAAAAGAAGTAAAGACAAAGGGCATTTGTGATGCCAGCGCTCCTCTTCCCATAAATCTCCTTCCTTTTATATTAAAGGAACCCATTGACAGCAAATGCATTTTTCAATATTTCAGCCAAATATAGAACCGCAGTGAACTCGGTCATAAATTCCCCAGGAGGCAAAGGGCTGGCTGGGGAGGGGAGGGAAGCTGCTCTTACACAACAGCACCGGGATGCCCTACTTTCACAGATCCTGTGCTGCCAGCTCGCTCCTTCCCCTGCCCGCGCCGCACCTGCCGCAGCCTCTCCCAGCACCACACGCCCCTGCAACCAAAAAACTTTTCCAGCAGCAGGAACCACCACCCCAACAGTCTGCAGGGAAGTGTGAGGGCAGCATCCTCACACAGAGCTGTCCCTGAGGGGCTGCAGCCAAAAACAAGCTCAGGCAGCACACACTGCGAATGAAGCCAGGAGGAGCAAAGAGCCCGAGCAGAGCTGCTGCTGCTCCCTTTTGAAGTCACACACTTCTCAAGGCAGAGCAGAGACAAGATGCTCCGAGAACAATACAGTTCCTTACAGCCTCTTTTTAAGTCTATCTCCAGAGGGAAAACTCGTGTTTGTTAAACCCCAACACATGTGAGAAGCCACGGCAAAGCAAATAAAGCCGTGGAGGTTTAAGTTGCAGGCAGGACTTTACGGTTTATGGGTCGCAGAGATCTGTACTTACTCATCTCCTCTCGTATTACCAACTGCAAGAGGAAAATGATCCTTAAGCTCTTAAGAAGCCAGAGGACAGGGAAATTGCTTAAGAGAGAAAGGGAGTGCTGAAGCACACGCTCTACAAATCAGTCCAGCCCTCCTTTTATTCCCTGCAGGGAACCTAAGGGATAAACAGCAAGGGGATGCTGTTCCCCTGACTCTGCCCCAGCACACCACGAGAAATCCCCTCCAGAGGGTTTTCCAAGGCAGGCAAGTCCACCCCGCCCTTGTTGAGCTGGCTGGCTCCACATCAGGGTCTCGTCCCCCGTTTCCCACCTGCCCTGAGAGCCCTGGTGAGGGGGGAGGCCACGAGCCAAGGCAGCCTTTCCCCAGCGTGTGCCAGAGCTGTGCAGGACACACACACCCCCCACACATCCCTCAGTGACCGCTGCGGCCACCGGCCCTCACTGAGGCTCGAGCTGCACAAAGCTCTTATTAGTGCTCTGAAGGATTGTATTAAAAATACATGAAATATGCAGAGAATGGCACTTCTGGATGCGGCTCTGCTGCCTGGAGCACCTGCACGGGGAGATAACATTGGAGCAGCACCAGCTCTCTGTACCAGCCTCTCTGTTTTTATCACCTTGGTTTGATGTTCAGGGGGTGGCCGAGCTCGAGGCGGTGCCACACCAGCACCTGCTCCGAGCCCTGCTGCTGCTGGACCTGGCTACAAGGAGTCCCAAGGCAGCTCCCACCTCACAGCCAGCAGCCTCTCACCTGCTGCGAGGCACGGCAAGGAGCACCAGCCCTTCCAGGGGAAATCCTCTGCTTTGGGAAGTGCATTTCATCAGTCTGGGGTCAGCACAAATGAGCAAAAAGCACCGTGAGTTGCAACACCCGCTGACTGATACCCCAGGTGTGCAGAATTTTCTGTTCCAGCTCACTGCCATGACACGTTTCCCAGCCAGTATCTCTGTGACAGATAATCAAATCTCTTGTCTGCCTTTCCTTTATTAATCCTTGCTTAATCCTCTTTCAAATTTTAGCTGCAGCTTTCATTAGGGAAAGTCTGATTTCTGAAAGGCATCAAAAAGAATCACCTTGACACCTGTCACTCCAGACCCCTGCAAACACACCTTCCACAGAGCAGCAGTGCTGCAGCAAACCCAGGGCTCTGCTGTTCCCTTGTCCCCATCTGACACAGGGCTGAAATCCCAGAAAGACAAATAGCTGGCACTATAAAGAGGTCGAGCAGCCCCCCAGCTCCCAGCCCTGCCGTTTGAACCACAGGCTGAAGGGGGAGGGTCTGCTCCTCCTCTGCTGTGCTGCTGCACCACTGACACCTGACAGTGCTGGGAACCGATGGGGCAACAGCAAAGTCAGAGCTTCAAATGGCTCTGGAGCAGAGTTCCTGCACGCCAGGGTCAGGGTGGGACGGGAGCCTGCCCTGGCAATCAGGTAAATGCGCCCCAGCGCCAGCTCCTTCTCTCTGGTTTATTTTGCTCCATCTCCCAAGGCCCGGGGCTGTTTTTCCCCTGCTGCTGATCATTCCTAATGTCATCTTCCAGCCCACATTCTCCTCCTTTGCCATCCCGTTGTGAGGTCACGATACATTTGTGACAAAGTTTCCATGGCAACAGACTGATGACATAAACATAAGCCGAGGATTTCTCTGCAAAGCGGGAGGAGCAGGAGATGGGCTGCGAGGCAGCGGGCTGCTCCTCAAACAGCTCTCTCCAGCGAGAGCTGTGGGAATAGAGAACATTACTGGCAAAGTAAATTGCTTTTTGTGAAAGTGTTCTCTTTTTTTGAAGTTTGCCCCCATGTGAAAGTCTCTAAGTCAGAACCTGCCCATTATTTTAATGTGCTGCTCGGTATTTAATAATCTTCTGCCTCAGACACCAGTCTGTTGCCATGGGAATGACAGCCGCACAAATACGGGATTAGGGCTATCAGGCAGGAGAAGAGAAATTATGAATAAGCAGTTATGTTCAATAATTAGCAAGTCCATGAAAAAAGCCCAAGATGATGAATTTAGATGGATGCGTTTATCTCCGTGTTTGAACACAACCACGCGGGTGCTGCTGCTCCAGAACGGGATTCCCACATCACACACGGCTTTTGGGCCAAGCGGGTCCTACTTGGGAATGCAATTTATCCTGCTCCCATTGCCCTTTTTCCCTTCTCCCCCTCTCCAGACCTCTCCACAGGCCTGGATTCTCCCGAGATGGGAAGGTGCCCAGCAGCTGCCGAAGCCCACCATCCCCGCTGCTCTGGAACGCCCAGGCTGGGAGATGCAGCCTGGCTCTCAGCACTGGGCTCCCAAGCTCAGGAGGGCATTACTGGAGCAAGGAACATCTCCTGCATGTCCAGACCACTCCGTCCAGGCCATGAGCTGCAGCTCACTGCAGAAAATTAAAGCTTTTAAGTCTTTCTAAAAAAATGGGAAAAGCTTTCTACTTTAATTGGAATTAGTTACAGCGACACCGAATAACTGACCTCAAATGGCACCTGCAGCAAAATCCCGTGTTATTTAACCAGATTTGCAGGCAAAAAGACACTGGGAGCCCACTAAGAGAAGGTTCTGTTTTGCTGCAGTGTGCCCACGCCGCAGGAAAAGGAGGATCTTCCCCTCTGCGCTCAGCTGGCTGGGGGTGGTGGCACGTCTGGTAAGATGCAGCACACTCAAACAAGGAGCTAAGGCCAGGGATGGGTGTCCCACAGGATACTCTCCAAGGTTAAATGCCTTCTTTTAGCCAAAGGAGTGGGATACCTGGAAGTATCAAACAAACTCAGTGCCACAGACCCTGCACAGCCAGGAGCCGGGCTGCTACAGCGAGCCTTGGGGATTGCTGCTTCCTCCTGCTCATTCTGGGTGGGACACAACAGGCAGGGACTGAAAACCAAAGGGAGCTGGTTCCCCTCCTCTGGCTTTGCTGGGGAGCACCAGGTTTGTGTCTGTGCCATAAAAATTCGTGCTCTTGGAGCCAGGAAATGATCTCCCGCTCACCAGTCTGCATTTCCTATTCACCTGAGATACCTCCCTTTTTGCATATCTGTTGCTATTAAAATTCCTCTTCCAGCATGTAATTCCCTCTACTAGCTTTTCCTGCTTATTAGAGAAGACAAAAAGTATTCTGAGAATCTGATCAGAGAGATCTCATTTTCTCCAGGCACTCCTCTGAATTTAATTCTAGATTAAGCATTATTTAAAAAAACAACAAACCACCCCTGCTGCCTCCTACCTCCTTACGCTCCCTTTCAACACGAGGCTGGAGAACACTCCCAAGCCCAGGAATCCAGCTGTATTTAAAAATCACTCCTTGAAGAGTCACACTACTAAATATACTACGGAAAATCAGAAACAGAAATCACAAGACGGGAAGGGCTGTTCGTGTTTTCCCTACAGTGCTGTGAGAGGAAAAGTTCTGAGTCCTCCTTTCCTCACCCAAACAGGAGAATCCCATAAAATCTCCAAAATTCTGTTGAAGCATTTTTTTGTAGTTTTTTTACATAGCACCACCCATCATTTCTAGACTTACTAACGAAGCATCTCCTGGCTGACAACTGCCTGATCCGCTGTCCACGCCCGGTACCTGTCCCGTGCCAAACACCAGCATTCAAATTCCACCTCTGAGTGTTCACTTACCTAAAAAAAGCCAGGAAAACAAAATTAGCACAAATGTAGCAACTTGGACATAAAACTCTGGACAAAGACAAGTTTCAATCCAGGGAGGTGTTGACAGCTGCTCCTCCAGTTCCACAAATTGAGAAAAAAACACCCAACCAGATAAAGCCTTGGCCAAGTAAAGCCCCTGAAGAGGAGGAGAGGTTAATAAATGCTGAAACAACCTTTGAGGCCTTTTTATTTATACCTACATACATATGAGCGCAGGGATTTGACGAATAATACTTCTCAAATCACTCCTACGATGTTAACACTCCGGAGTATTAACTTGCCCGTGCTTGAAGGAAATGGGTCAATTTTAATTCTTCAAACAATTCTTGGCGGCACAATAACTCATTCTTCAGGCTGCAGATAGTGAGTTGTGCTCTGGTGTGCTGGGTCCCAGCACAACGCAGGGAAGGGGGGCTGCACCCCCCAAAAAGGGGCCACCAGAGGAGCCTCGCTGCCTTATCAGAAAAAAACAACAGAAAAATCCACTCAAAACCAAAAATAAAGGAATTAGAGTTGTGGGAACTCTTGACTAAAAAAAAAAAAAAAAAAAGCGAAGACATTTGAACGCCTGCCTTTGCCAACACATCTTTTCACTGCTCACGGTCACCTCCAGCAGCACAGCCCCGTGGCTGGGACACTGAACCCTCCTCCCACCACGGGGACTCCACAAACAGGATCAGACCCTTCCAGACGCTCCCAGGGCATCCCCAGCGTCGGAAACGGCTCAGTGCCACCTCCAGTAGAGAGGCACATCTGACTGCCTGCCAAAAGGACAATTCCGGCAGGTACCCATAGGTCAGTCTTTCTCTTTCTGAGCTTTTGTTTTTGGGGTTTTTTTTTGTATTTCCTCTGCAGCACCAACTGCAAACGCAGCGAAGTGTCACAGAGAGGGAAACCACCCGCTGCTCCAACGAGCCACGTGCACACAGAGATTAACAGGAATTACAGCAGACACAGGCAGCTGCCTGGGAAAAGAATTTCCTTAAATACAATACTTCTAAGGTTCCACGTGTTTAGGTGGGCAAAAGGAGGAATGCAAGTGGGACAACTGAAAATTATCCAACTCTTTACAGTGGGCAGCAGCAGGACGTTGCAAGCGCGTTCCCATGGTCTCGTGCTCTCTTCCTTCATCAGTTTTGGATACTGGACACGTTACAGCGGCCCCACGGGCAGGACCCCAGCCCAGACCCCAAACCCTGTGCCAGCACAGCGCCCAGGCTGCTGCCGCCCATCCCTCACACCACAATTACACACAGCAATTACGTATTTAATTGTTGCGCATTAATATCACCTCAGCCTACAATTACAGCTTATTCATGTAAACCTAATCAAGGAAAACCAGCATATTTGCATAAAAGTTGTAATGAAAAGTATAATGATTTCACTAACAAGACGTGGATAAGAACGCGTATCTGTGACAAACACTTTGTGTCAAGGAGAATAGAAAACGATTTTCTTTCCTGAAGATTATTTCAGGCCCATTTAACACAATCTGTACCACTCCGGTGATGTGCAGTATCTTACACACATCAAGTCATATCTCGATAATGTTCCTGACTTCAAATAAAATTTCATTACTATATTTAGTTCTAGGATGGTTGGAAACGGTTGCATTGTTAAACTTAATAAAAATTGGAATTTGTGGAGTATTAGGCAATCCTCGGTGCCAGTTTTCCTCCTCGTGGTTTGAGCGCGGCAGCAGCTCTATCCCAGCCCCCCCGTGCCGCCGCTCACATCCCAGCTTCATTTTCACCCATAAAACAAACAATTAAGAATAAGTACAACTGCTTTGGAGTTCCCGAGGCCAGAGATAAAAATAAATTGGCTTTTATAAATTCACTTTTTGCAATGGTAAAACAAAAACCAGCCCTAATTATCAATAATTTGTTACCTCTAATTTCAGCAGCCAGGCTGACAGGCACAGGTATCTGGATCCTTCCAAGCCCTGAGTGGGGTACAGGCGCAGGAAGGCATCTCCTGGGTGATCAAACTGCAGCACAGGGGCCAAGCTTTCCGGGTATTGATCATCCTTTGCTCAGAGATGTGGCAACACTCACTCCATCCCCAGATTCACCTTGCTCTAATAGCTCGGTGTGAAGTTTAAAGCCCTGGACTTAACAGAAGTAATTTCAGTTTCCTATGGAAACTTTACAGAGATCAGTTAGACCCGTTCAGCATCAGGAAAGCATCTTCAATTTCCCACTTCTTAAACGTTATTTCCTCTCCAATTACAACTTCTCGCATCTTGTCTCATCTCCTCTGGTCATTATCAAGGTGGCTCCTTAGAAAACCACATTATCAAGGTAAGCAGAGAATTTCCAGAGCACAGATAAGAGACGAGGGAATGAGTTTGCTTTTTTGTATGTAATTTTGAAATCTGTATTGTAAAGGTAGCAGCTGTACACAACATCTGGAAGCCTGCACCGCCTCAGAGTGCTTCTAGAACAAGGAGGAACCGTGCCAGTTTCTCCACTACAATCTCTGCGAGTCCAACGGGCTTTATTTGTCTCCTTGACAACGCGCAGCATGACTCAGTCATCGGCTCCCTGGTAATTAAGAATTTCATTTTGAGCAAGAGGTCAAGACAAGGGAGGTGCGGTGGCTGCCGCCAGACGGGCGAGCCTGCAGCTGCCCTGGTGGCGCGGAGGGAAGGAAGGAAGGCAGCACCGCAGGCTGCGGGAGCTGCGCCCCAGTTCCCCAGCGCTCCACCTGCCCCTCTGTTTCAACACCGTCCCTCAGCCGGCGCCCCAAACAACCGCGCGCTCGGGGACCGGGGAGCTGGGAGCAGCAGCACAGAGAGGAACCAGCCTCCCCAAGTCTGCATCTCTGGCCAGTCCTCTGCCCCGTTCCTCATTAATCCCCCGGGAACAAAAGCATAGGAAACAGCACAAAGCATTCCTGCTTTTGCCTACCAAAGGGATTAAACCAGGAACTGGAGTGACAGGACAAGGAGTAACGGGTTCAAACAGAAAAAAGAGAAATTTGGGTTAGATATAAGGCAGGAGGTCTTTACTGTGAGGTTGCTGAGGCCCTGGCACAAAGAAGCTGTGGCTGCCCCATCCTTGGAAGTGTCCAAGGCCAGGTTGGACGGGGCTTGGAACAACCTGGGATAGTCGAAGGTGTCCCTGCCCGTGGCAGGGGGTGGTACTGGATGATCTTTAAGGTCCTTGCCAACACAAACCATTCCATGATTCTGTGATTTTATATGAAACTGGACACGGCCATTGTCAAAAACCAACATGGCACAGCACGATGCCAACAGCAAGGAGAGCCCAACGCCAGTGATGATGCTACTGGAACACAGAGGCAACCTGAAGGAACGCTGGTTATGGCAAGGCCAGCACTGCCTGCCCCTTTTGTCATGCCAACATGCAGTTCCCATGTCCTGGTCTAGGACAGATCCTGCCCTCATCCGAGGCACAACTGGCTGTGGTGACCCAGAGCTCCCCCCACGTCCCGCTCCAGCAGCCACCACACCTCGCCCTGCTGCGGATTAAGCACTTTGCACCATCTGCGCTCCCCTCCCGTGTTTGTATTTTGCCCGTTACCTATTATGAAACTGTGCGTATAATCTCACCATCAGTTCATCAAGGGAGAATTTAAACATGACACACCAGTAATTGAACTGCAGGAGGACCTGGCTAATTCGCGGCGGTGATTAAGAGCCACTGCAGACTAGCGAATTTTACAAGCGAGTGAACATGCAATAAAAATCTCGCTCATTTGTTTTGACAAGTGTCACTTCACATTAAAGGTACACTCCACCATGAACTCCAGTCTGGGAGCACAACTCTATTCCCAACATGGCCCCTCATTAAGTCCTAGACTCAGCAAAATGTTCTGCCACGTGCTCAGCTGTAACTGGGAGAGCCGGGAAAGCTGCAGGGAGGGGGGTGAGGCCCCCGTCACCGAGGGGAGCCTGCCGAGTACCACGTGCAAACACGACACCTTCTTTTCCATTTCATTTTTCTGCTCTCTTGTCCTTGTCCTTTTGCTGTATTAGGTCAAAACCAGAGTCAAGACTAGCAAAAAATCCTTCAGTGCATGTTACTATTTTCCAGATCAGGAGCCCAAGACTGAAACGCAACTTTCACAGATCTATGAAACATGCCAGGAGCATTCTGTTGTGTTCCTCAGCTCCAAGTCACTCACACTGAAATGGTGAATGCTGGTGAAGGACACAGGCACGGCACACTGATGTCCCAGCCCTGCCGCAGGACAGCACCAGAGTCAGACTCTGAGGAACAGGGTCACCAAAGTCACCTTCAACGCTCAGCAAACACAACCTGTGTAACCCACAGGAGGCTCACAAGGCCAGCCCAAGGGACACCTGCTCGGGCTGGGGGGGAACTGCAGCTCTCTGCCGTCACGGTCAGGGGTTTGGTTTTTTAAATTATTTACACACCTGCTGAAAACTCTTCAGAGCTCTCTCCTCCCCAGGGGCAGTTCCCGTTACTGGGATTCTGGGGACCATTCCCGAGTGCGCGCGTAGGAAGCGCCGACGGAAGTAGTTCAAGCATTTGTGACTCAGCCGCAGTCTGGACGGCGCTGCGTGTCAGGATGCTCCTACTCAGTCGAAACAAGTGGGGAACCAAGAGCCAAGGAACTCGCCCGTCACGATGACGGCAGATGGGGCACAGACAGAACACTGGAGTTGACATGGAAACACCTCCAACCAGGCCCACACCTCTGTATTTTTCATTTTTTTATTCTAGGAAACTTTCCAGTGTCAGGAAACCAGGCTGCCCCAAATTGTACCTGACAGTGCACACCCCCGAGGGTACTTCCACACGGGGCTGTTCACAGGCTCACAGGGAAGAGCCACAAAGCAGCAGTTGAGCCCTCATATAGAAAATCTCTTCTCAAACAGCAAGAGGAGCTTCAAAAAGCCAACTCAGTTTCCACTGAAAAGAACCTCATTCTATACTCCTGCCTGAACAAATTGTACAGCTTTCCATCAGGCACTTTCATACCCGTGTACTCAACAACTTCAGAGATCATTTAAAAAGAAATATGTTACAGGAGCCCTGCCAACCACAAAAAGGTCTTGTGACTCAAAAAGATCAAATCTAAGAGGAAAAAAAATACTTAAACATTTTTACACAAACCATTTGAAGTCAAAAGTTCAAAAATTAGTATTTTTACATGCCTGCTCACAGGCAGATGCCCTGAGGTTATTTTCTCAGCCTCTCTATCTCCAGCTATCTCCTTGTAACACTCCGCCTTCCATGCCGTCTGCATCCAGGCAATTAACTTCAAAATTCTGCTACAGGCACGGGGTGCTTTGAAAATAAACAGGAAGATCTTTCAGAAACAGCCACGACTGAGCTAGGTGGGAAGAAGACGAGTTCCCAAACAGGCTCTGAGGTGAATATCCTCACTGCACAACCAATGGCACCTGGGCGAGGCTGGCACGTGCCCCAAAAGAGCCCGCCTGCGGCTCTGCATTCTTGGGCAACGCCTTGCCCAGCTGGTTTTGCCCGTGTCCAGAACAACGTGGTTATGTCAAGACGCGGGGAAGCACGCCTGGCCTTGTGCGTGGTTTATGGAAGCCCTCAGGACAAGGTGCAGAAAAGGCCAAAGAAACCCGTGTGCCACCACCAGTGTGGAGAGAGGGACGTGCCATCGACTGGGCACCACCACCCCGCTGGGACAGCCGAGCTGCCCCAGGGCAGGCCAGGCTTACAGACACCCCAAAGCACGCATCCAGGAGATCATTCCAGGGAATTTCAGATGAAGTTGGGAAGCTCCCACAGTGAGCTTTCCCAAAGGCAGCAGCGTGGCAGGAGGAGGGAGGGACGCGCCGCACGCTCACCGTGCTGGCCCCGGCTGTTCTGGCCACATAAAACCCAAGGATCAGCTTCCACAATGCACTCCCCAGGACCTCTCGTCCACCATAAAGCTCACGGCGCAAGGTTTAATGCTGCTGTAATTTTTATTATCCAAGTTCACCAGTGGCTGTATAGCCCAGTCTGAAATGGGATTAAACCCAATGGTTACAAAGCAGCGCTGCTGGTGGGGTTCCCATGTCCGTATTGCGAGGTGCTGGCTTTGCAAAGCTGAGTTTCCAGGAATTCCCTGTACCACAGCTTCGCTCTGCTGCCTTCCACCCACTTGAACTTGTTCTAATTCACCTCAAATTCACAAACCCCTCTGCAGCTATTTTCTGATGCATTAAGCTCTGGGACACCACGAGTCCCTTCAGCTTTCTCCTTCCCAGGACATCCAAGCCCTGGAGAATCCCTCACTATTAGGAAAGGCCCAAAGAGTACAATGCCATGGAGTGCTCAGCCCAGCAGGGAAGGTGAGTGCTAAAAGGCTGCTACAAGGAGGGATGAGGCTGAAAATCCTGCATGTTCCTCACAAGATGAGGCTGCCCAACAACAAGTTTAAATTCCTTGGTCACACTTCAGAGCTAAAGCTGATACCCTTTCTATCCCAAATCCCAGTCTGCCCTATTTTGCATCTTATGTTTATATGGCAACACTGAGTCTTCCAAGATATCCCAAATTGCTTTCGAAGGGGTGAAACGAAAATAGAGGCAGCCACCAGCAGGCTTAAGCCTGAGATCTGCCAGAGAAAAATAAAAAAAAAAGGATTAACCTTCTTTGCTGGTAATTTAAGAATATCAGTAATTGAAAAAACAAAATCTCATTTTCAGCCTTTAAACCAGGAAGAATAAAAATGTGCTGCTTTTACAGCATTTCTGTCGCTCGGTCCAGCAAACCCAGCCTTTTAGGCAGAGTCTGCGGCGGGGATCAACAGTTGACTCCTAATGAACCTTTCAGAGACCTTTAGCTCCCTTAGCAGGAGTTTGTGGGAAGTGTGGAAGGCGTCCATCCGTCTGTCCGTCCGTGCGGCTCCGGCGCGGTGGCTCCTGCCAGGCAGGGGGGCAAGGGGACGGCGCTGGCCCTTCCGCAGCGGCCACAGCCCAGCCTGGAAAGTTTTGTCTCGCTCCAGGCTCCCCATGAATTGCAAATCTTCAGGTTGCCACAGAAACTCTCAGGGTGCCACACAGCCATCAGGAAGCATCACGGTCATCTTTTCCATCTTGTTTGCTTTGCATCAGGGCACTTTAAACTCCCTGTGGCATTGGTGCTCTGCAGAACGATTCCCTCCACGCAGTTATTCCTGTGCAGTGTCCAAGCCGCAGTGATTAATCATTCCTGCTTCCTCGGCTGACATATCGAGGTGGGGAAACGACATCCTAAATGAGCAGAGCTGATTACCTGGGAAAGCAATTCTTCAAGATAGCACAGCTAACTAATAGCTCCATCTGCTACAAAAACACATTCCTGAGCCCCAGAGTGGTGGCAGGGTACAGCCAACAATTTTGTTGCAGCTGCCAGATTTGAAATTGTTTGTCACAAGTTGCCACAAAAACGTGGGCAGCTCTTCGTCCTTCCTCTCCCTGTCGCCTCGAAGAGCAGGGAATCTCAATCAGAAGGTCTATGGGGACTTGCGACAGGGACGCTGAAGGTGAGATCCGGACTGAAAAAACAACCTGATATTATATATTAAATGCTTTGCCAGAACCATCCTTTTTTTATCTCCCTGATTCCAAGCAGGCTCAGCGAATGCCCATCCCCCTGGGTGCACAAGAGGGGCTTCAGCCACAGCGTGAAGGGTGGGACTTTATCGAGGTTTTCCAGTCCCTACCATTTACAGGTTAACCGAAATTTTAACAGGAAAACAACCCAAACTCCAGGTGATGCCTGTGCCCACAGCAGCCCGGCCACTGCCAGCAAACAGCAAATCTTTGTCCTACTGAAGCTCCTTGAAAAGCAGATTTGCCCCAGGAATGCTCCACATGTCAATTTTATTTATATTTTCCAAGTATGTGGATACTTCACGTTGCACCACTGCTGCCAACAAGGCACTTTCAGACAGATGACACTCTCGGTGTCACTTTCAGCGTCACTCTCACACAAACAACTGGCTGCTCAGGATTTGCTCAAACCTTTTGGAAGATTTTTCCCTAGGATCATAGTATTGGGGTTCTCCTCTTCCTGTCCTCATCCCCTCCCAAAATCACAGCTTTAGGTAAATTCAAATGACTTCTGAAGCTGAAGCTTTAAGAACGAGTTACTGGGAAACTCCATTGCCTGTAATGGACATTCATCCATCTTCCTCCCCTGTTCAAAGCTCCTGGGAAAAGCCACAAGTGAAGCTACAGTCGGAGGTTTGCTGATCCAGGCAGGCACAGACCAAACTTCCCCAGGAGATGCAGCTGCCCCCGCTGGGACAGCTGCTGGGTTTTGATGGCTTCTGATATTTTAACTCTGAACCGCCTCGTTCTCCTTGGCTCCTCCAGCACATCCTCGGCTCCTCACCACATCCATTTCCCTGATAGCCCTGCCATGCTCCCATCATGTGTCAGCAAAAGCCAGGAGCTCTAAATTAGGACCATTTGAGTGATTTGCTGGCTGTGGTTTATTTATCACGTTTGTGAAATAAGTAAATTACCATGGTATCCAGTGGAATGATAGAAGTTCAATCACTTAAGAAATTAGCCCATCAAAGAGAGAACCACATGACCCTGATCTCAGATGCACAACCTGATTTAATAACCTGGTTGTGCTGGTTGCTCACATTCAAATCAGAACTGAAGGGTTATACACTTCTGTAATTAATACAAGAAAACGGTGGAGGCAAAACCATTCTCCTAAAAATTACTTAGCTTTTACCTAAACATATCTGTTGTGTTTCCCTCTACCTTGGAAGGAAGAAGAAAAATGCCTCAGGAGCAGAGATTTCATAATTTCATTCAAAAGTCACCACTCATGTGTTGTGCTGCTGACAGCTAATTAAGTTCTCCCAAGGTAAAATAAATGTAATGTTTTAAAGCTGCTTCCTTGCTTTTAAAAAAATCTTGACTGATATTTCACTCACTTATTATTAATCAAGGAAATACAATGAAATAGGGAATTTGAATTCGCTTCAGCCAGAATCCCAGCACCTTCTTCATCCTGTAAGTAGGTCACTAATCAGGTCTGGGTTTAATTTTGCTCAGTTCTGTTTCTTGGCACTGACAACGATCACCCTGGACACAAGTCCTGACTCGGCAGCTTCAGTGATTAGACAATAAACTCCATCTTGCTTTGTAAGGGCAAAAGATGTGGGAATCTGAGCAAACGAGACGAAAACGCTGAGATACGGCACCCACACCTCCAGCGGGTCCTTAGCCCTACTCAGAGCGGCTTTGAGAGAAAGCCTCGGATTTGTGCTGTTCCAAAGGATGAGGACAGACCTCCAGCACGGGTACCACACGCACTCGGGGTGTCCCACACACACCTGGGGTGTCCCACACACACCCGGGGCGTCCCACACCTGGGGTGTCCCACACTCTGCACGTCCCACACCCGGGGTGCTCCACACTCGGCACTGGGACAGTCCCTCGGGGCTGCCTCCAGTGCACTGCAGCGCTCCCTGAAAGCCACAGCAAAGCAACACCTGCTCCCACAGGGTCACTGCGAGAGAGAGAGACTCCTTCGTTCCTGACCAACGCCGTTCCACGCCGCACACAGGGACCAGTGCCCAGAGCAGCCCTTCTGCCACTGGCCAGGCCTGAGCAGACTGAACCGAACTAATGATTCAAGAACATAAACCATTCCAGCCAAAATCACTGGACACCTGAAAGCAGCTTCAAAGCATCATTTATCAGCTGTATCTGCTGGGTTGTTTTTAAAAACAGCGAGGAGAAAATCTATGGAGCCACATCCCGCTGTGAGAGCGCCGGGGTGTTATCCCGACGCCGTTACTGCAGCAAAGAGCCTTTTCCTCATCCCCTGAGAGCCCACGGAGACGATACTTCAGCAATAATGGCTCATCCCTCCCCACAGCACTGACACACGGGAGCGGTGCCAGGAGCCCCAGCGCTGCTCCCAGAGCTCTGTTCAGGTGAGCAGCACCTCCCAGCCCGGCTCCAGCGGGAGCTCGGATCGATCCGGCTCTGCAGCCATCACCAGCCACCTAAATCACCCCAAGGGCAAGCCCAGCTGAGTTATGGGATCGTTTCTGCTCCCGCCTCCCCGAGAGCAGCACAGCAGAAAGCAATGGAACCCCAGGTAACCCAGGCCTGGGGGTGAAACGGAGACGTGCCAGGGACACAGCGCTGGGGCTGCTGCTCTGCAGAAGAACAAACCATGTGGCACCTCACGGTCACGAGGGTGCGGGTGACAGGAGCCACCAACGCAGCCGCCCCCCACCCTCTCTTCCCAAGCGACCTCATCTTTCAAACTTGCTGGGCCCAGGGGTAAATCCAGGCAAGGAGGAGATGCAGGCCAGCTTTGCCAGGGCGCTGCACTGCAAAACCTTCCGCAAACAAAAATAAACCTGTTTACTTTGCCAAACCAAAGGAACTTCATGTCCTCTTTGTGGCGAGTTATTCCAAGATGGTTTTCACACGAGGCTGCCAAGGAGAATGTGAGGTTTGTGGGCGGGGGGGTTTGGGTGCCTGGTGGAAGCGATTGGGCTGGAGGTTGTTTTTGAAGTTCTCTGATTTGCTCAGATTTCCCCTGAAGTGACCTACAAAAGCAAAGGGGAAGGGAAGAACTTGTGCTTGTTTTCTCTTAGTTTACTGCTGTCAAAGACACCTTAAAAGCTGTCGGGAGATATTTTTCCTCTCGTTTTCTTCCTCCGTGCTGCAAATTCAGGTCAGGCCTGTATTTGAAGATTATCAAAAGGCAAACTGGAGAAACTGTCTACTCTGAAAAACCAACAGGGGCTGCGTTTGATGTCCTGGGGGCTGCTCCGGCAGCATCGCCACCAGGAGGGTCCATTGTCCCAGCTCAGCTGAAACAAGAGGATCCAGAGACCTGATCCAGCTCTTAAACAGGCACAGACTGCAGGCAGGGGCTGCTGCCACCTATTCCAGACTGAAACTGCTGAGAGGCTCAGACACACACGAGCCCAGCAGCTTCCCATTTGCAGCTTCCCGTTTGCGCTGAATGCGCCGGGAATGCCATGGGACACCTGGGCAGAGCAGCCCCGGTGAGACTTGGCATTCCTTGCATTCCAAAAAACAAATCCCAGAGGATAACACCAGTCTCCCACTGAAATCAAGGTGCACCAGGCCAAATCAAACAGGGAGCGAGGACAAAACCCACTCACGTCCACAAAAAAGGCACAAAATTGGAACGCAGACCGCTTTGGTACCAGTGCTGTGCCTCTCCAAGTCCTGGCTGCTGGCAATCTCACAGCTCCACAGCCAGGAATCTCAGCTGTGCCGGCTCAATGATGTGCAGAGGACACTCCAGGCTGCCTTTCATGTTCTCTCCTGTGTGTTGGGGACAGAGGATGAGGGAATTCTTTACCCTGAAAATACTCAATTATTTTAATAGGATTACATTGGAGATTGACAATATTTAGAACAGTCACTGGAATTTATTAGCCTGCCAGCACTCCAGATAAGTAATTTGAATGCAAAGATCTCTTAAACTTAAGTAACCAACTGGCAAAGAGCCAGTTCCCACCCTCCATGGTTTTAGGCACAACACTAAGTTTTGGAAATGAGCTCCTGAACCCAGCAGTAAAACACCTCAGTCAGTCTCACACCCCAAACCTTCCACAGACATCTCTTCTAATGATGTTTTTGCCTGATTAGAAACACACAAACACAAGGGCAGAGGAGCTAAACCTCAGAGATTAATCCTCCCTCTTTAAACATCTCACATTAAGAGCAAACCAAGTCATAAATTCATGGAACACGGAGTCCAAAATGACACGGATGAATGTAGATCTTCTCCTGCACAAGAACACCGTGCAGCACAAAATGGCAGGACATTTAGACCTAGAACTGGCATTTTGGAGGGGCGTAATCATTTCTGTGAAGTCCCAAAAGAACTCCTGGCTGCAAGGAGGTGGCATGCCCTGCGAGGCTGATCGAAATGTCCCCTGCTGCATTCCCAGGGACAGGACTCAGTCACACACCTGGGGACGGCAGCGGCACCTCTGCCTAACTGGGCTCCCAGCACAGCCCTGGGAAGGGGCTGCAGACGTGGCTGGGGTCAAAGCAGCCCTGGGAGGGGACGCGGTGCTGCACCACCCCAGCACCAGCCTCGCTGCCTTCCCTGAACCCCGCACGGGCTGCGGCAAGCGCCCGCCACACACAGCACAGGTTATTTACTTGGGGGGAGGGAATTAATAAAAGAGTCATAACTGGTATTTACATAAAGCTTGACATACTCAAAGCCCTGTGCAAACATTAATCCTTAACAGCCCTCGGAGGAAGGTCAGAGCTATCCTCTCTCCTCATCAAGGAAATCTCTGACAACTGTGCTGGCAGCGGCTCCATCTGCCCCAGCTCTGCTCCAGCTCCCCAGCCCCAGCTGTGCTGCCACACCTGCCCAACTCCCCTCGGATCCCCCCCATGTCAGGGACACCCCCATAACCAAGGAAACCACCCCATCAGCAAGACTGAAATCCCTGCGAGAACACCCGAGTGCTTCTCGGTGCTTGGCTCTGGCAGGAAGGAGCTGGAGGAGGGGAATCCATGCATGTGGAAGAGACACACGTGGAAGAGACACACATGTGGAAGAGACACACATGTGGAAGAGACACACATGTGGATTTTCAGAAAACTCATGCTGGTTTCCCTTCGGAGCCAGCAGCCCCCATCACATCCTTGCTGGAGGATTTGCCATCAGCTCCGGCCATGAGCATCCACAGCAACTGCACTTGACAAAGCAGCTGGGGAGAAAAAGGAGGGCTCTAGTGGAGTTTGTCACTTTTGTCACAGCCATTTACCTTCAGTTTTTGCAGACAGGACAGGTCTGGTCTGAGGGCACACACTCAGGAGGGGCTGCAGAGCTGGCAATTAAAGCAGCTGAAAACCACACACTGATGCCCAGCCCCGCTCATTCCTTCACAGCTCCCACCTTGGGATGGTCCCCACAGCCCCCCGGCCCGCTGGACACCACATCACTCCCCCTAAAGTGGAGCCAGAAGGGCGAGCACAGGAGCCATACACGGAACTGCTGCTGCCAGCGCCAGGGGCAAAGGACGGGTTACAAAAGCCAGTGGACACCAAAAAGTCAACTGAGGAGGAAACAAAAGGGCGCCTGGGGTAAAAGCACGGAAAAATCTATCGGCAGAGCTCAGCTCCTGGAGCCTGTCCGGGCACACAGTCCTCTGCTGCTGTCAATGGGAATCTGTAAAGCCTCCGAGCAGCCCCGGCTGTGAGCACGGCTCAACCACCCCGACAGGGCACTGCTGCTGATCCACACTGGAACAAACACACCTCGGGACTCCACACTTCCCAGTCTTCACTCGAGACTGTGTCCAAACATGCCAGCAGGCACCCGTGTCCCTTCCTTCCCTCCTTCCCTCAGTCCCGGCTGGTGCCCAGGCAGCCTTCCCCAAGCCTCCCTCCAGCGGGAAGCTGTCGGAGCAGTGCCGCAGCATCCCGGCTGCCAGCTGCTCCTGAAACCTTTGCTGAGCTTTTCCCCTTGCAATTCAACTTCCTGGCACCCCAGGGTGCGAGATACAACTCGGATAGGGGAAAGCAGGCGCCCCTTCCAAAGCCTGCCACACTTCTGAAAAGGCAATTTAATGCTCGCTTTGTGTTCAAGCTGGGGGAACCAAACAGAGGAGAAGGAACACGTACAGGCATTATCCCGCTGGCCAGCCACCAAAAAGGTAATTAAAAACCTCCCCCTGAACAGGTGGGTCAACAAAACCCAGCATTAATTCCTTGGATTGCCAAGCAAATGTGTCTGAGCACAGAAGCCATCCCAGCAAGTCCCTGGGATCTGAAAGCACATTTCTGTGCTCTGACACCTGGCCCAGGACAAAACGGCTGTGGATCCACCGGGAGCCTCCAGTGGGACAGGAGGGGCCGGATGGGGCAGGGGAAGCACAGCCCAGGCGTGCTGGGGATGCTGCACTGCAGGGCTCACGTTCCTCAGCACAGCCCCAGGAGCCCCTACCCACTGCACCCCTTGTAATTCCAGCAGCAGGGGATCCCCACAGCCTCCCTGGGTCCTGTTTGGGCAGCAAGGGACCCACAGAGCCTCCCTGGCCTGGTGGTGCCGACCCAGAGCAGGAGCGTAAGGCTCAGGACGCTGCTGGGGCCCCAGCCTGGCGCCAGGAGGATTCTTTTCCATGCACCAGGGGCTGTACCCACAGAAAATGATGACCCAGGCTGGGTTCTGGTGCCGGAACCGCTGCCCCGGGGAACAGAAACATCCGCCCTGGGCCCGGCCTTGCGGTCCCGGCACAAGCAGCACCTTGATTTACAGCGCAGGCAGGGCCATTACAGCACCGGGCTCGGAAGGAAAACGTCCATTAAAAGATTGCTTTTAGTATGAAATTTCACCGGAGATACATTTTCTCTTGTCAAGGGCAACAAATTGCCCACGTAATTTCAGACCTCTGTAGTAAACATCCTAAAAATACAGACTTTTGCAGCAAATCACATTATCCTGAACGGGGTTTGCTGAATTCTTTTCCTCTCCTGGCTCAGGCTGGAGCTGGGAAGCTGCTCCAGAGCCGGTGAGCTCTGGCCTGGCCCCAGCAATCTGCACACACCTGCCGAAATCCCATTGAGCAATTTTACAGCACACACCTCTCCAGCAAGGAAGGTTTAAACATAATAGCTGTAAAACTTAGAAATACAAAAGCTGCCAGGAACGTCACCAGATCCCCTGCAAATGGAGGACTTTCAAAACTAAATTAGAAACCATCTAATAGTTCTGATCCTATCTCAGCAATAAAGCTAATCTCTTTCAGCCACCTTTCCATGATCTTGGTTGCTCATACCAGGAGGAATTTGATGGTTTTAGATGCATTTTTTAAAACACAAAGGTGTATTTTGCTCCCAAAACAAGACCCAGGGAGGCTGTTTGGATCCTCGGCTGCCCAGTGTTGAAAGCGAGTTTATAGCTGACATTAACCTTGCAAGTGTTCTGATAAACTTCTGCCATTTCTTGAGAGGTCAAATTTGACAAATTTGTCACAAAATCTCCTCTGGAAACAAAACACATCCTAATCTCCCATGTTTCCTCTAGAGGAAGTGGAGCATCTTCGTCACATCAAGAGCAGCAAGGAAAGACACACATCCCACCAGCTCAGCAGCACCTTTCAGGTTCAGGTGTTTTTATGTGAGTATTCACCCATCAATCTGCTACAGAATCTGGGGAACTTGGAGGCTGTTCCCTCAGCTTAGGAAGGTCATAAAGAAACACACATTAAGCACAAGGACAGATTCCCAGCAAAGCCACAGGGCCTCTCACCAAAACCTTCCATCGGCGCCCGAAGTGCAGCCGAGGCCGAGCACAGACTCTGTCAGCTCTCCCAAGGTAACCCAGCTTCCCTCAAACGACCTCTGCAAATGTCAAATCATCCACGAATCACCGCGTCGCTTTTCACTGGAAACGAAGCCAACAGCTCGGAAATCCTCCGTGTCCACACGACGCAGGAATTCCGTCCCTTAACAGCGGGGTAAGGACACTCTGGGCTCCCTACTCGCTTTGATGTTACGGCAGCCCAAGGCTGCGATGGTCACTGCTGTCGAAGGAAAGCACCAAGAGCGACTGGCAAGGCCTGGCGGCGATGCCCGAGCCTCGGGACGGGGCAGTAACGCTCCCGGCGCCGCGCGGCTGCGATCCCCGCGCTGCCGGACGGGAACGGCGCAAGCCAGCCCGGCCAGCCCTGACCCCCCGAGTGAAACAGGAGCAGCAGCACCTCCCCTCAGCGCTCACGGCTCAGGGCAGAGTCTGCCTTACTTGAGGCTACAAACACTGCAGCTGAAGGCATCGAACACCTCCGGTGCCAGTGGAGCTGCGAACTCGCACGGAGCCACCGACGGCTCCACGCGCCCAGCCCGGCACTCACTGAACACTCGTTCCTGCCCCGAGCGAAGTCAGCGAGCGAAGCGTCACACAGTCGCAGGCAGGAGCCTTATGAAAAATACCTGCATAGAAATGCACATATATTAAGGCTACAGACCACTGGGTACCTGCCAAAAATGATGGAATGCAGCAGAGTTTACTTATTTCTTCTTAATGGCTCCAACATTCCACCTGAAAAATGGGTCCTGGAGCTACATAATTGGGGATAAAAATTAAGCGACAGTTGCCATTTGTCACCAGGCAGGCTGATCACACACATCGCTCATACGATCACGCAGAGCACACCTGATGCCAAGGTACCTGATGGCCGAGAGCAAAGGGGTGCTGCAGAACCAACGCCTACACTGCACGTCTAACATAACATCAAAGCATTGCAGACCAGTAAAAACGTGTTCATTGAACAGTGTGACTGAGCTGTGTTTTGCTTTCCACTCCTAACATCACTTGAACACGTTTCAGTCACAGGCTCCTGCCTGACCAAGAGCCTTCTCAGAAGGCATCACAATTAGGTCTCAAATTTAATGTAATTTCATGGGTTTACTGTGTCACAGAACCAGGAACAGCTTGTGTTGGAAGGACCTTAAAGATCATTTTGTTCCAAACTCCCTGACATGGGCAGGGACACCTCCCACTAGACCAGGTTGCTCCAAGCCCTGTCTAATCCGGGTCTTGAACACTTCCAGGGATGTCTTTCCTCTCACCCCTTTTTCTTGCAGTCAATGGGGCCAAATTGCATTTTTAAACAAGAACAAGCTCCTCCAGACACCACTGTTACGCCAACATCAGTAACAACCTCAAATTCTCATCTCAGGAAGCAGTGCCAAGCCGGTGGCAGCAGAAAAGTGCCCTGTTTGATGGTTGTCCCCCTACCCCACACGGGTGTAGGAAGCTCCTCCTGTACCTTCCTTCCCTCCCTGACCTCGTGGCAATGCCAGAAAATAAAAAGAATCTTTTCTTTTTCCTGCCAAATCAATTCCCAGAGACTGTCACAAGGCCAGCCCCGTTACCCATAGCAGAGATGGGAGCCTTTCATTCCCATTGCTTCAGCCCAGCTCTAAGTAAGACCTGCCACAAAGGAAGACAGTTTAACACCCTTTAATATGTAAACAAGTTTTCAGGAAACCGGAGCAAACAGAGAGGAAGAAAAACAGGTTTTATTTACAGATTTCCTGACGCTAGGAAGGCACATTTTCATTTCATTCCCATGCAAACAGCTCTCCGCTGGGAAGTTCCGCCTTCATCTCCTCATTCACTTCTGTCGGTCCTCTCAAAGGAGGCAAGGAACTATCTCAGTCCTTACGCTTTTTTCCAATCACAAAGCAGCCCAAAATAAACACGAGAAGGCTCTGAACCAGTAAATATTCTTAAGTACTTGACACCCAGTTCCCTCCGAGAACTGCACAGATTGCACATTCACAGAATGCCGGGATTCTTCGCACATTTTCCAGGCCATGTTTCCCAGAATTTACAGCTTCTTCCAAAATATTGTGCAACATATTACACCGCCAGAATACGCAACTGCTTGGCTGGACACACAAGATTGGTTCATTTTCTCTTTTTAATCTCTTTCAGGTGATCTTTCCATATATGATTTTTTCAGCCAAACCAACAATACAATAAAGCCATTCCCTAAATCCCCTGAAGAGTTTGAACCATCATCCATTTTGCACCAAGCACCAACTCTAAGAAATTTGTTCTAGGAGACTACTGGAAGCGAGTCCAGTAAGTTGAAAGTCAATTTAATTCTTTCAAATTCAACTATCAGAGATCTCCAGCCTCACTGGGGAGAGAAAAAACCATATACATATATATACACGTATACATATACACACTCACAGAGCTGTGTCTCCCTGCCCTGGTTGCTCCTGTTCCCAAACAGCTCCATCCCCAATCCCAAGGAGCCCAGGTAAGGTGGCCAGCGCCGCCAGCCACGCGGCAGCGGCAGCATTAGCGCAGTTATGACCACAGAGCTATTTTGGTTTTATGCACAGACTTTACTACCACCTTATAAAAGAAGGATTTCCAGAAGGCAAATGGACCGACGTCTCAAAATAGAGTGTTTACATTAACGCTTGGCAAGCAGAGCCTGCAAACAGAGATGAATAGAGATAAGCTATAAAAAACACTGCGGACGTTTCCTTGCTGGAATAGGAGCTTGTAATCCAATTTCAGGTCCTTCTGCCAAGTGTTACACACAGCATCTTTGTGTGTGACGATCTCAGCCCGCGTCCCCCACCGCCCCTCAGCGAGGAGCAGCCAGCGAGGAGCACCGGCAATTCCGGCGGAACGCTCCATTAAAGCGCCGTTTGGATGGGAAGCTACGAGCTGGGCACATCCAAGCTCACTGTCCTTCCATTTGTGCAAACATTAAAAGATCGGGAAAGGACAATAAATGCTGCCTGAGAGGCACAAGGGATGCCGGAATGAGGGCGGAAAAACAAACCTTTCCGCACCTTTCTGCTGTTAATGGAGAACAAACAGGCTTTGCCTGCATTTGGAGGCTCACGAGAGCCCTGCGGATGGAATTACTGCTTGGTAATTAAACGTGTCTGTTTGTTCCACACACAAGACACCAAGTCACATAAAACAAGCCAATCTGAGCCAGCTCTTCCCAGATGAACCGGAGCAGGATCCCTTTGGACCAGTGGGCACAACCCCACAGCCCATTGCCATGAGACCAGAGCGGGGGGAATGCAGCTCCAAATGCTGACTCCACCCTCCAGAATTTCATACGTCTGAAAACTCTTTTAAGAGCCCTGATTGCACTGGGTTTTGGTGGTTTTAATGCATGAAGTTTTGTTTTTAAAGCTTCTAATACCACCTGACATCCGGGAAGAATTCTTCTTCCACTGGATTTTCATTTGACACAACACAGCAAAGATCCCTAATTCAGTTAATCGCTCATCACATAAACAAAGAAACCTCTTGAGAGCCAGAGAGCAACACGCACATGTATTTGCAATGCATAAGAGGATATTTTTTTAAAATGGTAACAATGCAATCTATTCAGTGTGAAGAGTCTGGGAGGCCAATTAAATACTTTGGGTTCCATAATTATAATTGCAGTAATGAATAAAAAGGAGCATTACAGCTTGCACAATGCAGTTCCTCCTCAAGTCAATGATTCAGTTCTTGTCTGCTTTCAACTAACCTTTTGTGTCTCTTCATATCAGATCTTGCAGATTACTTTGAGTGGAATAAAAATATCTCCAAATATCCCAGGTAATGTAATACATTTGGCATCCCTCGATTATGCCTACACACAGCCTACAGAAGGGATTATTCACTAAATGGATAACATTCATTTTGATTAATTTTAGACATTAGTGAAAATTCAGCAAGGCTCCAGCCACCATCGGAATGCCCCTGGCAAGCCCATGATGACAGGGGAAAGCTGAAACTTGATTGCTTGGGGGTTTTTGAGGTTTTCTCCTCCTTTGGGAGAGCTTTTCCTGATCATCCTTTGCCTGGAAAGCGGCTTTGGTGAAGGACTCTGCTCCCTCATTTTCCTCCTGCAGCAGCTTTTATCCTCCCCGTGTCTACAGAGATCAGCCTCGGGAAACTGAGGACTCACTCCCAGAAAAGTTAACCCCAAACTGCTCCATTTCTACTCAGACAAGTAAGAAGCATCTTTCGGTTGGATGGTTTGGGTATTTTGCCAAACATTCTTAGGGCTCCCCCAATCTTGATGCCCACTGTACTTGGCTGCATTTTGAGAATCAATCACCTTACAGAATTCCCTTAACTTCTGAACATTTCCAAATACACAAGAGCTGAGAGAGGGGTTTTTTCCCCACAGAATGATCACATTTGGTAAAACCTTCCCCATGATCTCTCACACAAAACAAAGCCTGAAGGACAAAGGGTTAACGCTGGGCTGCAGCTGCACAGGCAGCAACTGTCCCTTTGTCTCCAGGGAATGAAAACAAGAGATTTGAGCAAATCCAGCTTTATGAATTCAAAACTTCAGACACTGCCTGCAAGAGAGCAAAGCAACATCCTTCACAGATGCACAGAGAAAGGGAAAAGTTAATTTTATTGATGGAAGACCAAAAAAAGGCAGATCCTAATCTGGGGGAGTGAAAAATCTCCTGCTCTGTACAACAAATGGGACCTGGAGCACCAGGCACCGCAGGGATTTATTACCTGAGGAGACAACAAACCCCACCTCCTCTCTGGGGTTAAAGCAAGGTGCTTTTGGACTGCCACTGCTCATCAGGAGCCACCCTGAGGATCGGATCACCAGGGAACACCCCTCACATCGCAGCCAGCGTACACTGCTCGTGTAACACCACGAGAATCAGGCCTTTGGAAAACCTTTTGAACCCAGTGCCTGCCTCCAGAAACTCACCTGGGCACCCTGCCCACCTGAGCACACCTTCAGTCACCCACAGCCACCCTTGGTTTGCTCCTCTTTGGTATTTTCCAGAGAAAGTCTGATTCAAAAAGTCAACTCTCGCCTGGTTGAGGACGGCTCAGAGGCCAAAAGGAGCTCTTCAAGATCACTAATTACTCACTTACTGCCTTCTAACAGGGCAACTTGCAGAACCTGTCATCGGGACTGTAATGAGGCTCACCAAGAGCCCCACGTCTGCCTGTAATTAATACAGGCCTGTAAAAGCCAGCTCCGCGCAGTTGGGTCCGAGCGCGCGCGGCCACGAGTTGACATCTCCTGTTGACTGAATTAGAGCATCTTCTAATGAGGCTCGCTTCAAAATCATTTTACATCCATTTGCTCATGTCAGCATCAATGTATTCAGCATTATCTACCAATTAGTAAACCGGAAAACATTCTTTAGATAATCTAAAATCTCGCTAAAATATTCGACGTGTCATTCATTTACTACAAACTGCCCTATAAAAACAAATTACTGGAACCAGCTGTCACAAAGCAACAAGTGTCTCAGGACAAAGTGGTTTTTAAACCAGGGGCTTTCTAGAACACATGTGATGCACTGGTATTCTGTCTTCATCTCCAGCAGAACTGGTCACTTCCAACACTGTCCCTGTCCCCAACGAGCGGGTGAAGCCACTACAGGCACTGACACCACCAGGAGGATGCAGATCACTCTGTCCTGGAGCTGAGAAGGACATCCCAGGGATCAGGGATGAGGGCTGGGAAGGGGTTCACCCTTCAGAAGGATCCAGTGTTCGGGGCTTTCGCTTTCTGGTCCTTTGGACCAGCCCAGTGCCAAGGATGCATCACCACGAAGAAGGCACGACCCAAACCAGGCACCTCCTCAGGTGTGCAGTCAGGGATGAGCTCCCCCACCATTCCAGGCTTCTTCAGGATGGACAGGCTGGGCCACGGGAAGGAGTTTCCCACCAGATCAGGCTGGCAGGGACCTCGAACAGCTCTCCCCGTGCAAGCTGGGTGAGCAGTGCCAGGGCTGCAGCTCAGGTAGGGCACGGTGCCAGCCCCACACCAGCGCCAGCCCAGCCAGGGCTGCTCCAGAAGGATTCCCAATCCAGCAAACACCCTGGCAGCAGCTTCCAGGCGGGATCATCCGCCACCAGGGCAGTCCACGGCCTCAGCAGGGCGAGGATCACTCCCTACCACACAATCACTCCTCACTGCCAGAGCCTCCCCCGAATCGTCCCCCCTCAGCAGCTCCACGTGAGGCCACACAGGTTAGGAAGAGGACTCTGCATGCCTTGGCAAACACAGGGCAAATGCATTTTGTTTGGGGTTATTTTGGGGTTTTTTACTCAAAAGAAGCAAAACCCCTTGGTTTTCCCTAAGTTTTGCAGGTACAGGAAGGGTGAGTTGGAGGGTGGCTGGTTGTTTTTTTTTTAATCTCTTGAGCATGGCAGAACAGTAAATCTTGCGTTATGCTCTGAAGAGTGTCAGGCTTGGGCTTCATTTTGGTCTCAGATTAGACTCCTGAAGCAATGAATCTTCCATCACAGAGGCCATTACCAACCCAGTTTTCCTTCATTCTGGACTGCTTTATCCCCGATTGTGTTATCAAACTCACCTCCAACCCCCTCAGCTGCGAGGGGCTCAGCAGATCTACAGGCTTCCCCCGCACCAGGGGAGGTTTAGGTTGGATACTGGCAAAATTCCTTCCCTTAAAAGGTTGTCCAGCCCTGGCACAGGCTGCCTAGAGGTGGGGTCACCACCCCAGAGGGATTTAAAAGCTGTGTGGATGTGGCAGCTGGGGACATGATTTAGTGGTGGCCTTGGCAGTGCTGGGTTAATGGTTGGACTCGATGATCTTACAGGGCTTTTCCAACCTAAACGATTCTCTGATTCTAAATTACCATATGCAAATTGTCATCATTAAAAGGCATTTATAAAAATCAAGTAAAACAGCCCATGAATATTGAAAAACGTTTAAGTGTTAAGTTAAACGACAATTTTCAAAACACACGAAGGAAATCTGACCGTAACCAACCAGTCCCATGAAATACCATATCTATCATCAACTTTTTAATTACCAATTGATCAACATGTAGACAGTGTAATAGCTTACAGCTTTTAATTACTGAACTATCAAAATTCCAACCAAAAAAGGAACCTCCAGAGATGAAACTGTAATGCTTGATTATTCACTGCTACATAATGAATGATTTGTTTTTAAACAAGATGTCAAGTTCCTCATGTAATCCATCTGGATGTGTGACTCCGCAAAGCTCACACTGCCCATACTAAGTACTCGGGGCTCCTCTTCTCCCTTCCCTCCTGACCCCACGAGTGAAGGGTTTTTGGGGATTTTCCCCCCTTAAGGCAAAACAGTCCTGAATCGAGGGGCTGGCAGGCAAACAAACTGCCAAACCTGGCTGCAAATCCAGACACGCCGCTCCAGCTCCCTCCAAAGGGACAGGTTTTGCCTGGGAGGGAACAGAGACTCCTTCCACCTCGCCTGTACTGCCGAGGAAGCAGCTCTAAGCCCAGAAACCCCCGTGGCGGGCGGGCAGGGAAGCGCTGCCTCTCGCTCCACGCGCGCGGCGCCGTGAGAGGCGCCGGGGCCGCAGATCTGGGACGCAGCTCCCGGGTTCTCTTCCCACAGCCTGAGCCGAGCCAGCGCTGCCAGGACTTAAGTGTTGGCATTACACAGAGAAGTACATCGGGGCGGGGAGAGGCTTTTTATCTCTGCCCTAAATTCGGCATTGAGCTGAGCATCACATCCACAAATCCCCTCCACACACAACACAACTGGCCTCTCCTCCTGTGTTTTATCCTAATAACCGTTCCCACCTCAGAACTCCAAACCACCCCCACAAATCTCCGTTTCTGTGGGCAAAAGCACAAGATCCACAGGTTTTCAGGACCATGATCGAGCTCACAGAGCCCTCCACAATCCGCACCCCCCGGAGAGGATTCTGCCAAATCCAGGTTTTTTGCGTTCAGAGAGACATTTCCCAGAAATACTCGTTTGCAAATTCAGGTTTCTGAGGAGGGATGTAAAACATTCTGGGAATCAGACTGTTAAACGAGGGTGGTTCAAGCAGAGCCTATTAGTCAATTAAAAATAAAACTACCAGCAAATAACACATTTGTTCCTTCAACCCAGTGGCAGCGAAGCACATCCCTCAGCCTGAGCCCCTGGTGTATAACCCTACAGATGTTCCCTATGCACATCAGCCCTGAATAGTTGTTCCGCAGAACAGCATCTGTTCCCACAAAAACAGGGAACAAGAGCCTTTTATTTTCCCTTCATCACAGCCTCGGAACCCCAGTTGTTGCCAACCAAACCCGACAATACTTCCCCCATAAATTCACCCACTCCAGCCACATCTGGGCTTTGATTTCCACACGGAAACCACAAGCTCCTTCCTCGCACTTCCCTTGGGAAGCTGCTCGCACGCCGAGCTTGTACAGATTTCCACATAAGAAATTCAGTAATCAGTCCAGGAGCTGTAAGCACTTATGACAACAATATCTATCAACACTTAACCATATTTACAACTAAATCATGTAAATACCAGGCAGCTCTCCTCTGCATGCTGATCATCTGGACAAATGAAGGCTGAAAAAAGCCACTCCAGGAGGAGACCAGACAAACAAAACCACGTCGGGTGGGAAACAGGCACCGACGGCACTCCCAGATCGCTGACAGCACCATGGACCCAACGGCAGAGCCCCCAGGGCCACCCTGCCTGGTACAGCCTCAAGCCCTCAGCCATCCACAACGCTTTCCTGTGCTTGGCTTTGTACATTTCCTGTGTATACGTGTGTATTTCGTGCCCATTTTGTAAACATTTCATCTATAGGATGAGTATACTTCTCAGAAAAACAGCGACAAGCTGCTTCAACACCTACCCAGAGCTCTTCCCTCTCCATCTGCCTTTGAAATCCTTATAAATCCTAGGAACCAATTTAAAATTAAAAGATCCCAATTTCAGAGAGGCTTTTCTGTCCCCCCTCCCTCACCCCCTCCAAGATGGACCATTTTATTACACCCATTAAACTGACAAAAATGACTCTTCAGCTGGTTCACTGAAATGCTGCTTCTACGGCAGCTCAGGCAAACACTTTCCCAGACCTTTATAAAGGAAAAGTGATTCCGTATGTAATTGGATTTTTTGGCACAACAAAAATACCAAGTTATTAAAACCCTCACACAGCTTTGGATTGTGTCTTTAATGGATACCGGCGTCCTCAGCTGCTACAAAGACATTTTACGTAAAGCAACGAGGAGCTGCATTTCCAAAGGTTTCCCAGAGGATTCAGGGACAGCTTTCAGCAAGGTTCGCTCTTTGGGCAGTGAAATCCAGGAGGAGGGAATGATCCCACCACTTTCCTCCAACATCCTCCCTGTCCACGCACACCCACCAACATCCACATTAATTCCAGCACAAAATCCCCTCATCCCTCAGGGCACGAACTGGATCAGCCACTCCACTGGGCTCTCCCTGGGAAGAAGCAAACGACCAGGCTGAAAATAGCTTATTAATCCTCATTTATTTCCTGCGGGATTGTTTCAGCCATTCCCTACCTTCGGACAGGATTTTTACACCCCCATAGAGAACTATTTTTGTTCCCTTATCCTGCCTTGTCCAAAGAAGTCAGATTTTGAGGGGTGCAGTACATGAGGAGAGGGAGAGGAAGAAAGAGTGACTTGTGAATACAACTGGTTGTCCACAAGGTTATTTATTCTTGTAGGAACTGAAAAAGAGTTATTCTGTAGGCAACACTGAAATCCCATTTAATGCAACTTTTGCTAAACCTCCCCCTTCCAAAACAGGAATGAGATCAATACACCCACCAACCTCAACACAACACAGAGTATCCCCAACCAGACAGCTGGATCCAGCCTTCCTGAGCTGCATTCCACGCACATCACGTTGCGTTAACAAGAAAATTTTGGACCAAATTTGCTAATGAGACCCTGGAGGAGCGAGTCATCCTTTAACTGGGCACCCAAAATTCTCCCAGAATGATTTAGGAGCCACAGCCCTGGCTTTGCTATAAACCCTCTGTTTACAAGGCTCCATGGATTCCTACGGAGCAGTAAGTGATTTGCCTCCAAGTATTTCCTTTATTCCTCATCTCCCCCTTTCCCTGGCGATGTCTGAAGGGAGCACTGTTAATCTCCCATCTATCCCGCTTTAATCTTCGCTCTTCCCGGGGAGAGACGCGACTCCGCTCCTCGTGCTGAGGAAGCAATACCTGGCAGCGGTGGATTCAGGGAGCTGATTAAACCTGTGCGTTCTGTCAGAGATTCTATGGAATGATTAAGAGTATAAGACCTTCAAATCGAAGGAAAAGCTGTTTGTGTGGACAGAGCTCAGCAACCTCAGCGTGGGAGTCGCTTTCAGTGGTTCTGCCTACTTGGGGATGAGTAACGTCTCCTTTGGAGCCACCCACAGACCAGGAGTGAGGAAAACTGGTCCTCAACTGCGACAGGGCAAGAACAGACATTGTTTGTCGTGACCCTGCAGACACAGACTCTGAATGATGCAAGTCTTCATTCCGAGCAGTCAGTAAAATCACAGTAAACGAAGGGCAGAAAAGTGCCAAAGGAGAAATCACGCTCACATTTTATGCACCAAGAGAAACCTTCCCTGTATCCACCCTCCAACAGTGACTATGGACAGGAAGCAGGAGCAGGGTACACAGGTCCTGCCTCATCCCAGCACGAGTCACTGCAAGCATCGACACGGGACAGGGGTGTCACAGTGCCTGACAGCCCGCTCTGCTCCGGACAGGGATCTGCCTCTCGCCCTCCAGGGCAGCAATCCTCCTGGCAAACCCTGGAGAACCACACCCTGCTTCTCCAGACTCCACACAGCGCGGCAACAAACGAGGGTGGCAAAGGAATTAATCTGCCTGGAGACCCGGAGCTGCTGTCAAGCCGACACCGAGACAACTCTTCCCATGGCAAGCAGGGGTTTCACTGTGTTCGTTCCTGCTGCGCCCACCCTGGAAAAGCTGGCTGGCCCCGAGGAGCCCTGACAAACCAACCGTCCCCCAGCAGCTCCGCCTGACAAAGCTGACGGCCGACGATGACGAGCACTCAGGGCTCTGATGGTTGTCAGCCAGCCTCCCCCAGCACCGGGGAGCCCAGTCAGGCTGTCACCGGGAAACGATAACGGGAGGCGGCATCGCTCGGGATCTCGGCACCGAGCACGTCACCCCGTCACCCCTCAGCCTTCCCCGGGGAAGGCAGCGAGAGATCTTGGCACGAAGGCTTTTCAAGACACCCAAACCAGCGCAGCGTGCTTTCTGCTTAAAAGAGCCTGTGAGTGCATGGCAAGGCCTGTCCTCAAACAGCTGAAAACAGCATCTAATTCCATACAGAGTGGGAAAAGCAGGAGGGGTGACCCTTAGGAGCTTCCCTGCTTCCACTGAGCTTCTAACACCATGTCTGCATTAGCCAACACGAATGAAGACATCGAAGAAGCAATGGGAGCACATACAAACAGTTCCAACCATGTTTTCAAGCAAAATACCTTAGAATGAGAACTCAAAACAAATCCAGCTACAGCAACAGCTCTCTAAATGTGGATATTTCAGGTTCTCATTACTACGAAACCAGTTAGAATTAGCTGAACAACCTCACAACCCAACAAACACAAGAGTGATACGGGCACTGCACGAAGAGAAGCCTTTGCAGCTGAGCCAGCAGCTCTCCCCGCTGGTTTGACTCAGCTGGACCATTCCAACACCTCTCCACAGACAAAGGGCAGCTGCTGCCCACAGTTATCCCGTGCCACACCAGGGCAGTGAGGCGGGAATGGCTTTGGAGAAAGTCACCGTGCTTTTCCAAGGTCAAGGATGTATCGGCATCGCGGAGCACATCCCAGAGCAGCATCACTGTGAAAAATGCATGAAGTGAGAGCGCTCTCTCTGCAGAATTAGGGACAGATGTGCCTCTGCTCGGCTACAAAACCAGGGCCGTGGGGGCACAGGGAGCCTTTATTTCTGTGTGTTAGCCCAGAGGCTACGCAGAAAGTTCCCTTTCCAGCCCAATCCTCACAGAGCCCGACTCTGCTGCAACCCCAGCTCCAAAGCTGAACACGACTAATGTTGAAAGTGCTCTGCCAGGGAAGCTGCCAGGCAGCCTCATTTAAATAACAGGGAAGCGGCAACAAGCAGTTCCTCATGCTTGATCCGATTACTCTGATCTCTCTTTTGACGCTGCAGACTCAGACTCGTATTTCTATTGCTGCACGGGGGGAGAAGGGGAGGGAGGGAATGTCACTTTGCTGCTCCATATTTCTTTCTTCCTGTCACCCTTCGGAGAAGGGATATACACTGCAAGAGCTGGAAGGGAGTGGGGGTCTGGGATGCACCCACCTCGCAGATGAGGTGTCACACAGGCCAGCGGCACCCAGGACCCCACTGGGCCCCCACCCACAGCATCAGCACTCCCAGACCTGCCTTGCTGGAGCTTGCCAAGCCCCAATACGGTCTCATGCTGTCCATGAAAAATTCATCTCTCTAAACAGCATTACTGCTCTGACAAAAAGGTCTGTTTCTGTTTCAAATGTTGAGGTCTCTCAGGCCCAAGAGTCACCACGTTTGGGATTGGCACCCAAGTGCATCTCTGCGAAGGGAGGGCTCCCACTGCTGAGGTCCAGTCAGAGCCACCGACTGGAGAGCCCTGCTGACAACGTGGGGAATGCAGTGACATTTCCATCCTGGAAGCAGACCTTGGAGGAGATCATAAATCAGATTTAGGTGCTCACTAACTGCTAAAAGAGGACACCACGAGATCAGAGCAGTTTATGCCAGACGTAACATGAACCCAGGGGTTTACACACCCAACTCGTCCAGTCTGGGCACAACTTTAGGAGGCAACGTGACCCCGTGGGCAGCCTTGGCTCTGATGGCTCGGTGGCATTCCCTGATCTGCAGGCAGAGATCTCCATCCCCCATGGCTGCCACTGCTCAGCCAAGGGCCCCAGAAAATGGGACACTTTCTATGGAAGGCTCAAGCCAGGAGTGTAACTGCTCAGGGCAAACTTCACAGCTGGGACTGGCAGAGGAGGAGGGTTTCCAACACAACGGTTTTCCACTGCCAAATGCACACCTGCGCTTTAAAAAAAATATTGGCAGTCATCTACTGTAAAGAGCCTGTTCCCCCTCCAATGACTGGAACTCTCACTAAGAAGGGAGGGGGGAACCCAGGCTGTGTCACTTGGGCAGGACCCACAAAAACACGGGCAGGACCCACAGACACGGGCAGGACCAAGGCAAACCCACCACAGAACCCTGCCAGAAGGCAGCACCTGCACGTGAGGCTGTCGGCAAACTGACAACACCACGGAGCTGCCAGCACTTCCAGGGACAAAAAAATACCTAAAAAAGCAAAACTAAAGACATTTTCCAGTTAAGCTACAGCCCACAAAAGTTTTATATCTCTGAGTAAAGAGATGTGCCTAAGTATCTCTTTGATCCTTCAGACTGGAACTTAATGGGGTATCAAATATTCTACTGATTCACCTTGAGAACTTGGTAAGGTCAGAGTGTTTGTAACGCTCAAGTTTTTAAACCACAGAAGAACACAGTAAGTTAAAACCACACCACAGGGTAAAAATAGCCAGCCCAACCCTACAGAGGGACATTGTTGGTCTAAAATAACCAGGAGTGGAAGGCAGCAAATGTCCCTGGTACAACCCAGCCAAGGGTTTTAAATGCAAGCAGCCACCACCCACACACTGCGGGGGTGAGCGTGTGGTGTGGGCTCAGCAATGGCTCCGAGAGCCCCCGAGAACCAAATCTCCTCGGGGATTTGTATTCCTTGCTGGAATTCAGAATGGGTGAATAAGACTGACACGAAACTCAGGTTTTCAGAGCCCCATCCAGCAGCGTACAGTGGTTTGTGGGGCTCCCCAACACCCAACTTAACATCCTGCAAAGAGGTGAGAGCCTGATGTGCAACACGGCAGGAAAACCTAAGGATCAACAGGTAACGAGGACACCAGGAAGAAGAAAAACTGTTTTCACGGCAAAAAAGGCTGACAGAAAGCAGGCGGGTGGTGGTCACACACGGGCAGGGCCATCAGAGGAGTCGCCTGCAGCCACAGCATCGCAGCTGGGACTTATCCTGCCCTTGCAAATTAAAAACCGGAATAACTAAATCCAGCTCGTGGCTGAACCGCGAACGCCAGCTGGTCTCGGCAGGGCCAGGCACCGTGCGCCCCGGCCGACAGCTCCCTGCGTTCCAATCACCCGAGCTGAGAGCGAAGCCTCGTGGTATTTCCCCTCCAACTTGCCTGCCACACATCCAAACCCACCCTTTTCCCCAGCACGCTGCCCCGAAGCGCCTGAGCCCACGCTGGGCGACCTTCAAAGCGTTTGTGGTGGAGCTCCCCGGGAACCGCAGCAGCAGCTGCTCTCTGCAGCGTGCAATTAGAGCCCGGGAAAGAGACTGATTTATGGAACTTAAACAAGTACATACCACTCCTAATTACAACATTCCACCTAGGGTCTCTCCTTCATGGCAGGTTTCCACAGTGTCCCTTTATTTAGCGCCGGTGGGTTTGCACCGCACAACGCTCCCCGGAGGAATAAGCACAACTTATTATTTTCTAGCACGTAGCATCCAATTCCTCAGGAGACACCGGCTGCGTGTCCAGCTTTGCTTGTGCTCTCAAACCACTGGGTTAAGTATTCACTTCCTGGCCCGGCTCCAGGGAAGGCTGCAGCCTCACGCTCTGCTCCTGGAGCCTGCTCAGATCTGGAGCCACAGACAGGAGCCAAAATGTTTGGATACAGGAGGGAGCCTCTGCTTTCCTGACAGAAGTACCACCAGGTGCTACCAAAACCCAGAAGAGGAACAGGTTGTCAAAACCCCTATACAAAGTCTGACAATAATCCCTAGAAAAACAGCCATTAAAGAGAAACATCCAGAAAACTCTGCCTACACGCAGGAAGGTGGGTTTGCTTTTTATGAGCAGACATGCTCTGAGGTGTGCTTGGATGGTCCATTTAGGCAGAGGGTGTATCCAGGCCAGAACACAGGTTTCACTCCGGGTGGCCTCAGGCAGACGCAGGGTTAAGGAGCTGACCCATTTTCCACCCGGCAATAGGGCAGAGAGCTCACCGATGGCACAGACACGGCCCCACCGGTCCTGGCAGGGCCGGGGGAAGGCTCGCCAAGCACCCGGCTGACGGAGCCAGAGCTGTTTGATTACAAAGCCTTCTTTATTTACACACCAGGAAAGACAGCGCAAGGCAAACAAAGGCGACGGCAGCGCAGCATCAGCAGAACGGCCGCTGATACGGCCGGGGGTCCCCGGGGGAGCGCGGCTCTTCTCCGGCCTCCTGTCACCGCAGCCACCTCCGTGCCCCAACAGCGGCCACCCGTGCCAAGGGGATCCGGCAGTGCCCATCCTGGCAGTGCCCATCCCGGCGGCGTCCGTCCTGGTGATGTCCGTCCTGGTGATGTCCGTCCTGCCAAAGGCGCCGACAGCCGCCCCCTCCTCAGAGCAGAGCATGCACGGAGCAGAGCGATCTCCTCGCCTTCCCATCCTCAGGAGCCTCCTTGGCAGTGGTTTCAAACCAGATTGTCGTGCTTATAAACCTGGGCTCAATTGCCTACACGCAAGACAAATGAGCCCAAGCTGCAACCCAGATGGATCACTTTATTCCCCAGCCCCTTCCCCGCCGGTGTTTGCGTCGCATGCAGAACGCAGCGCGTGTTGCTGAAGGCCGGGGACAAGCAGACTCGCCTCGCTTGCATACAAAGGCTCCTTGGAAACTCACTCTGTGTTTACAAAGGAGCCTGGCTCAGCGCAGCCGCGCTGGGAGCGCTCGCTGCCTTCACGGGGGCTTCTCCGGGGCTGGTTTGGTGTCGGCAGGGGCTGCAGCCGCAGCCACCCCTGGCCAGCCCCTCGCAGCTCCGAGCCACGGCCAGGTCGCAGCTCCGCACCGACGCCGTCTCCGAACACCTCCCACGGCTTCTGCTGGGAAGTTGCTCTCCCTGAAGTCCGTGTGCCAGCGCTCCCCACCGCAGACGGACTCCGAGCTCCAGCCCAGCGCTGCCCAGCCGCCCCGGAGTGAGCCGAGAGCGCTCCTCAGCCCTCGCCCTGCTGCACAGGAGCATCGGGAGCTCAGTTCACTGCAAAGCATCGAGAGCAGCTAGAGAGGAACCACAGACACGCACGGATCCATCCGAACGCACAGGCTCATCCCAGGTTAGGGGCTCAGCTCAAACCAAGTCTCGCTGCTGCCTATCGCTGTTCAATCGCCTCCGTGAAGGGAGGCAGCAGAGCCCTCAGCCTCGCTCCGCATCACGGGGTGCCACCACGGCGGTGACACGGCGCTGGCACCGCTGTGCCTTGGGTGGCAACCGTGCGGGAGACACAACGACAGCGCTGACGCTGCTGCCACACACTAATTCTCCCTTCGCAGAACACCGAAGCTAACGCTGATAGCTCAGGAAAGGGGGGAGGTGGGGGGAAAAAAGGGGAAAAAAAAGGTTTTCAACTGTAAGGAAATTTTGCCTAAACACAGACAGTTTGGGATTTTATCCCGCGGTTTACAACACAGCACCACAACCACAAAATATCTGTCTTCCGCTAAAGCACCGCAACCTCAGCTCACGCCGCGCGGGGCTTCTCACCCCGGTGCGCGGGTCAGGCACAGTACCCAGCCCTGCTTTTGTTTCCCTTCAGCAGCTCTGCGATCCCAAATTACAGTTCCACCCGTTGGCTGGGCAGCGGTGAACAGGCTGAGCCTGCCGGGGGGATCACTCCGGCCTCCAGTTAAAACACTGCTCTTAGAGAATGTGAGGTGAGCAAGACAGCAAAACAAAGAATGAACGCAGCCGTCCTAGAGCAGGGCTCTTATTTCCAATCTGGGCGTCTCTCAGTACCAGGGTCCCCAGGACACACCGGCAGGAGGCTCAGCAGGCAGCGAAAAACACCAAACACACAAACAGCACCTTGTGACAAAACATCTGAGAGCTACAACACACCGAGCGCAGAACACCCGGGCGCGGGGGAGCCGGACCGGAGCGTTTCCCCGGCTCGCAGCGCCAAGAGCCGGCGCGGTGGCTCCTTTCCATCGCCCCGGCTCCCCGGAACGGGCTCCGGGCTGCGGAGCGCCGGGAGCGGGGCAGAGCCGCCCTTTGGGGCTGCCCAGCGCAAGCGAGCGCAGCCGGGAAGCGCAGCCCCGGCCGGAGCCGGCGGGAGGGCACCGGCCCCGGCCCCGCTCGCAGGGAGAACACGCTGAAAACGACCCCGGCGCTCTCCCCCCCACCAGCCCACCAGAAAGGCCGCCCGGGAAGAGCGGGGAAGGCATGGACATGTACACAGGCTGTGAATAAAGCTCTTTGTTCGCCGGGCTGGCGGCCCCTTCGTCCCCCCTTTCCTACGAGCGGGATTCAACAGATCGCTCAATGGCCTCTTGTTCTTCCCAAACACCCCGGACACAGCACCCTCTCCTCCGGCCGTGCCGCCCCACGGACACACCGCAAACGTGAACGGCGTTAACGGGGGATGTTTGAACCGAAGCCATCGGACACGAGCGCAGGTCGCAGCTGCGGCTCCCGGGCTCGGCGNGGCCCGGCGGGGAGCGATGCCAGGCTGGGTGGGGGGCTCGCCCATCGCACCGGGGACACCGCACCCCGAGGGAGCCGCGGAGGGGACCCAACCGACCCCGCTCGGGGGGCCTCGTTAGCCTCATTTAATTAGCGCCCGCTCCAGCCGCAGTGCCCGAGCCGGGCGATCGCCCCCGAGTGCGCTCAGCGGGGCAAGGGGCGAGGCTGCGGCAGGGCCCCCGCCGGCACCGAGAGAGAGAGGAGAGGAGAGGAGGGAGAGAGAGGCGAGGGAAGGGAGGAAGAGGGAGAGGGAGAGAGAGAGAGGAAGAGGGAGAGCGAAGCGTCGCGCAAGTTCCACTCAGATTCCAACAGGTTCCCCGCTCCCGCGGGGGTGCAGCATCCCCGCGCCGCCG
>VWZW01004947.1:423974-466947 GCA_013397115.1 Edolisoma coerulescens | reverse complement strand
GGGGGAGCGGAGAGGCCGGAGCCGGAGAGGCCGGAGCCCGCGAGCCCCCCGGCGGCGGCGGTCGGGGCTCGGTAGCCGCAGCCCGGCAACAAATCCACCTTTTCTGCGGATTTTTCACCCACGCAACGAATTTAAATGGAGCAAATTAGCAAGTAAAGCCCCAGAATTGCCCCCTCCCGATTCATCCCGCCCGGGAATGGTCCGCGCTTTCCTCCTACCCGCGGCACCAGGAATAGAACCATAGAATTGCTGACAACGGGTCCATGCAAGCGTTAATGGAGCAAACGCAGAGGATGTCAAATATTCCCAAGCTTATTAATTAGGTTATTCCAAGTTAACCTGAGGCAGGTGAGTTGTCAGTTCAACTTTATCATCCCAGATTCTGCCAAGCTTGAGGTTAAAACTGCCCGAGGCAAGCACCGAGTCACGCTGTGGGGCTAGGGAGAGCTTTCACCCTTTGGAATGTGAAACCAAGCTGGTTTCACACGAGAAAACACAAAATACTGCCGGCCTGGGACTTGGTTTGGGGTGTCACCCCTCCCTGAATCCCCACCTCCCCATGCCACTCTCTGTCTCCCATGATGACAAGCCTTTCTGCTCCACAGCCACACCAAACATCTCTTTCCTGCTCTACAAGCAGAGTTTTGGGCCACCATAACCATCACGACTCCATAACCAAGCCAGCTTCATCCCAGTTTGTGAGAAAGCACTTTTCTTATCCTGGGACCCCAAATTCCCTCCTCTCCAGGAGGACCCCAGCCCCACTAAACACAGCAGAGAAGCTCCACTGGCCGCTGTGCTGTCCCACATCCAGGTATCCTGTGTGGCTGTCCCCAGTCACACGGTGTAGCCCCCCCTGGGTGATCTCACACATTACGACCTGCTGCGGCTCAGACATCAATTGAGAGACAACCCGCATTAACTAAACAGGTTTATAATAATTCAAGTATTCTGAGGGTGAGGACAATAAGTAGTAGGAAATACAATTTGCATAATAAATATCAATATCACAACAGCTAAAGCGAACCATGACAAATTATCTGCTGGTAAATGGCCGGGAGATTATAGAATGCAAATTGCAAATCCTGAACTCTAGGAAATGACTTCCCCAACCTCCCGCGTCTCGTTCAGCAGACGGAGAGGGACTCGGGCTGGACTCAAACTGGCGATGTTCCTGCTGGAGACGTCTTAGCGCCTTCCATTATGCATCAACTTTAATTTCAAGAGGAAAGCGATTTCCTCTGTCCTGGAAGCTTAGCCTCAGATTATTTGTCACAGAGTGTTTAGCAGTGCCGCTGCTGCAGCGCGAGGCCCGTTGGCAGTGATTGAAAGCTGTATTAAATCAAACCACCGGCAGCCAGGGACAGCGCGGAGCCGGGAGTGGCAGCGCGGGCACGGGGGCTGGGGCACGAAGGACCACGAAGACTGACCCGACCCACGAGCACGGTGGGTGCAATCGAGGGTGTTACGGGATGAGGTCACTCCCCGAGTCCTGCTGGCCAAGTGGGCACTCACTTGTGAGACTCACTCTCGCCAGGGATGCTGGAAAACCCTGTGCCAACTCTGGAGAAAGGCATAAGGCTGTGGCCCAGGGAAAACCCAAGGGCCAGTAATGCCTCTGGATGCCACTCCAGAACTTTGCATCAGGGTGAGGAGAGGAGCCAGTGACAGAGGAGAGCTCCCAGACTGCTCTGAGCTGCTGGCAGTGAGGGCTGAAGTGCCACAGCCCCCGAAATCGAGCTGTCCCCAGGCCACCAGCTGCCACTGTAGAGATGCTCACACCAAAGATCAGGTTTCCTTGCCTTGACATGGGTCAAGAGCGGCAGGAATTCCTCCTGGGAGCCTCACCCGTGCCACTTGGAGACCCTTCCCATGTGTCATTCTGGCTCCCCCCGCTGCGGTTTAGCACATCTCAAAGACCAGATGGTGTTTTTGCATTTTAAACCAAATAAGCCATTGTTTGTTAATTCAGCTTTTAAATCAGAGCAGAAATGAACTTAAAAATGAGAATTCCAATCTGTGGTATAATTTCAGAGACAGAGCCAAGCCCCACAGTTTCAAACATGGAGAGAAAGGCAGAAGGAGGATAAAGGCGATTTGTGCTCTACCCCCCTGTGACGCAGCACAGGACAGTGGCTTGGACATGCTTGGAGTGGCATTTGGAAGCAGAATGAAGCCTCAGATCCATGGATGAGCAGCAGTTGCTGTCAACACATTGGGCCAGGGATTGGAGCAATCCCGCTGCAAACTGGCACCAGTCCTTCCACTGCCACCACTGAGAACGGTCCTAGGGGACACAACAGCACTCAATTACAAATAACTGACACTAATTACATCCACTGCAGAAGAAGGTATGGTAGAAGCTGTTTTTGGATGGGATTCCAAAACCAATGATCAATTAGTTCCCTTTCCTTAGTTTCACAGATGGACAAAGGGAGCCAAGGTGCTGTTCCCTACATCGATGTAGGAAGGGAAAAAGAACCCCAAGCCACCCAAGTTTTCCCCCCTAGAAAAGGGCGATCCCGCAGAACTCGTCCAGGTACAGCAGGAGCTGCCGTTCCTGCGTGGCTCTTTGAGCCTCACATTAAAGGTGCTGCAGAGACCGCGACCAGACCGCTCCCCCCACGCCTGGCACTGTTTGTTCTCTCACCATTTTCTGTCAAGAGAAATAAAACAGTTGTCGATCTTGGGGAAAGCGCCGGCTCTGAAATTTTCAAAGAGCTGCATGGAACTTTAGCCACACAATTCACATGAAAGAGGCACGGGGCTAAATCCTGTGTAACTCTTTGAAAATGGAGGAGTTTTGTCAAAAGGAGTCTGCAGAAGAAATAATCAAGTTACAGCATTTCGGATTTAATGCCTCGCCTGAAAGACATCTCGGCGCCTGCTGGGTGTGCCACGTCCCCTCCTCCGGCGGGACCCCCCGGTGGCACCACAGAGCATCTCCTCATACCCGTCCCCAGCCTGGGGAGTCCGGAGATGCCTCTTTAAAGATCAGGTGAAAGTGCAAAGCCTAATTTCCAGTCTTTCATGTGCTGTGACAAAGTTGTCGTTGGCCACGCTCTCCCTCTATAAATTCAGGGTTTAGTTACAGCACAAATCGCTCCAAATATATTTTATTTATCTGCCTTCCACTGCAATGAGCAACGAATTTGTTCAAAGTTTCCAGAGGTAAAACGGAAGCTGAAGCTCAGAGCTGTGCCAAGGACAGAGGGAACGTGAGGTTGTCCAGCTCCATCCGAGCTGGCAGCTCTGGGGGTTGGTGCCCAGTCTCGATCACCCAGAGCAACGGTGTCACCTCTGTACCACCTCTGCATCTGCTGGGCACCCGCTGCAATCACCAGATTTTCATGCAGAATCTGCACAATTTTCCTCAGCCCAATACCCACTGGATATTCCCATTAGTCCCTTTCCTGCAGGTGTGGGGGGCTGTTTTTAAATTTTCATTTTTGTTTCTAGAGCTAAAAGATCCCATTTAATTATTTTTGAGCCACGAGTGTGACAATAAAACGCAAAAGTCTTTTGATTTTGGAGCAATCCTATTGAGGATCTGAGGGGCTGTCATCAGTGCAGCATCAGTCTTCATTATCTGATTCTTTTTTCAATTGGCTGAGCTTTACAGAGCACACGGCTCTTTCAACAGGATGATAAAGGGGTATTTGAAATAAACAGAGAGAGTCCCCAGCCGGCGAGTACCTCGGATTGCTGCGGACTGTGACTTAATGCTAACTCCTGTGAACTCCGGCTTTTTATCTTTTAATAAAAAAGCCATACAGATGGGATTCTTTGCTCAACTAAAACCTTTGTTAAAAAAAACCCCCTCCAAACCCTGAGGAACAACAGATACTAAAAGTATAAAAAAGTTCTCTCTGAGCGAAGTCTCTTGCATGTATTTATTCAAGACCTCCCCGAAAAAAGAACATTTCCATGGCACTGATGGCTGATGTGTTGCTGTCCCAGCCCCAAAGAGGAGTGGGCTGGCTCCAGCTCTGCTCACACCAGGCTGGGGTGAGAGACACTGCTCTGACTCACCCCGGTATGGGGCAGTGGGGACACCCGACTTCACCCAAAAGTCTCATTTTTGCCCAGATTCAGCCTCGCACATTGGCACAAGGAGCTGCTACAACTGTGTCATTTAGTGCCTGATAAGGTGTAGGCACCAAACACTCACTTTCCTCTCATCTCCACCAAGCACCAGAAAGGTTAAAGCTCCCCAGTCTGCTGAAACAAGATGAAATATTTTCAGATGGTTTTAAAGACACCAGATTATTCCCCAGCGTCAGGGTAAAGCAGGGCCAATCCAGCCAGCCTGGCTCCCCTGCCAGCCTAACCTTTTTACTGCTGGAGAATGAGGAGTAAGCTGTAATTCAGATTATTTTCTAATTTTTTTTTAAACACGTATCTAATTGAGAAAAGAAAGGGACAAATCATTTTACGCTCTTGCATCATCCTTCCTGCAGATGAGTCTCTAATGCACCCGCGCCATAAAACGCAGGAACTGTGCCCTCTGCATGTTGTTGTGACAAATTTCAAATCAAGAGGGTGCTTGAATGGGATTTATTACAATTGGAAGACAAGAAATGGTAATCTTTATGAGCCAATGACACAGAGCCTTATAATAGGAGAATGAAGTATCATTTTAAATGTAAAGCAAATTAGATTACTGGGGTCAAACCCTTCTACAGAGACATCATGTCTTCAGAGCGCCTCGCGCATTTGACATCCTCTTTTCAGGTTTCACATTAGCATTTAAGTGTTTTTTAAGTGTGTTTAATATTCTTATAGGAGAAAAGTGCCTGGAAAAGTCAAGACACTGAGATCACAGGGAGGGGAGGAAGGAAGACATCAAAATAAGCGCCAGGGAAGCCACAGCCCTGTGTGAGGAGGGCTCCAGCACCACTGACACCGGTTCAGCGCAGGCCACTCAGGAACTCAGCCTGCGTCCTACAGCAGAGCTGGGGTCAGCTCCAATCACCACCCCAGCACACAGGTTTCGGTGTCAGTGTCTGCTGGGAGCAGCCAGGGACACTCTGGCACTGCCAGCCCAGCCCGTGCTCCAGACAGGCACCACAGCAAATTATTTGGGGTTTTTTGTTTGTTTGTTTTATATAAGCTGCTGGGAGAAAAAAAAAATCCCCCCCTTTGATCCCATCAAAGGCCTTATCTTCCCCACCACATGATGTCTCACAGCAGCTGTCTGCCCCACCTAAATTCCCAAAAACCCAGCTCCATCCCCGTGGTGCTGTTTGACCCTGGGTTTTGGAAAAATTCAAAAGGTGCAGAAGCAGCAATCACTTGCTCCCCAAATCACAGTACAGGGTTTGAATCTGGTAAAACATTCTGCTCCTCATCTGCAGAAAGTGAGCCTCACAAAGTGACTTCTAAGGACACCAGCAAATCCAGTAAGCCCATCCCCTATAAACACACTGCTACCAGTAAAGGACTGCTTTTCCTTCTGTACCTCGCTCCTGCAAGAGGCTGCAGGTCCCGAGCCAAAAAGCGAGGCTGAGATGATTACACCAATGTGAATAAACACCTGAGCACACAACGCAAAACTGGGGCCGTTCCTCTGATTTCAGAGGCTTCACGTCTTAATCATCTGTCAACACCGCACGTACCCGAGCGCGGTACAGAGGAGAGGTCTCCCAGAAGGGATCCAAACACCACACATGAAAGGAAGAGCCTTACTTAGCCTAGAGGGAATTTCAAATGAGGTTCAGCATTACTGCAGCTCTCCCTGTCAGGAGCAGTTAGGTTTTCATTGACTCCTTTTGTACCAGCCGGGCTCGCTTTGAAGAATTCGCAAACATCTTCACCTTCAGCTCCCATCTGCGCGCCCCGGCTCATTCCTGGCGCGGTGATGGAGCTCCAAAGGCACAGCCAGGGCTGGGATCCAGCTGCAGCAGGTGCTGGGCAGCAAACAGGAGTTCACCACTCCTGCCCCAGGAAAGCTGCTCATCTCAGCAGACAGGTACGGTGCCAAGACAAACGCTGCCGGAGGGTCAGAGGAAGAAGTGGCCGGCCCTGGCACGCTGCTGGCCAGGGCTGACAGCCCAGGAGCATTCCTGGTGCTGCTCCAGGACAAACACCAGGGTCACCAACCCCTCAAACCGCAACAAGGAGACTCTGTTGAGACTCAGGGGTTGTCTGTCCTTTCCACCTGCCCTCCTCCTTACCGGGGAGCCTCCTTCTTATTCACCACCAGAGCCAGGCTGTGGGCATCAGCGCAGGCTGGGGAGAGAGAGAGTGGCTGCTACGGACACACAATGAGCAGGGAAAATCTCAGTGTGCCCCCTCCCCGAGGTGAAGTGCAAAGATCTCACAGTGGCGTTCGCAAAAGGACCCCAAACTTATCTTCTTAAGCAAAAGACTTTGCCTGATTGGGGATTTGGGAGGGCAGACAGGGGCAGGCTGATCTCCAAATGGACTCTGGGAGACAAAAGGAGAGCTGTGCTTTCCAATGGGATTGCTGGGCTTGCCAGCCACCAGCCAGGATGCTGCAAACAGCAGCATTTGCAGGCTGCCATTGCAAAGCTCCTGCCATTCCCTGAGCTGGACGGATGAGACCCAGAAGTCCCTGAGCACAACCACCCTCTGCTCAGCGTCCTCCGTGTCCTTCCTGCCCTGCTCAGCTCCCGGCAGCACACGCAGGCTCCGTGCATGGAGCCATTGTACATAAATACACCACACATACACACACACACGGCGTTTTAAACATGCATCTTAGCCTGGTAATTGCGGGGCTTTTGTAAGCTTGTCTCAACTTGCCGACAGCTACAGAGGAAAACATAATTCGTTAACTCTACGCAAGTATTAAAGAACAAAGCTGGAACTCCCATACAATTATATTTTATCTCAGAGCAAGGTGAAATCATTAGATATTAGTGAAGTGCAGTGGCACAAAAATGATCTGTTAGTGGGGGTTCATTACATTGTATTTCCAGAGCCAGGAAGATCAATGTGTTCATGCATCATGAATTAGTCTCATGCCTTCGTCTTCGCTGCTCTCCGGAAACCCAACATGATCTATCGCCAGCCATACATCATTGTTCCAGCATCGCACAGCAATGACAAAGCTCCAGTTTCCACTTGTCACACTGACCAGCTGCATTTTTCTGCACAAGAGACAAAAAATGTCGAGGAGGAGGAAGAGGGTCATTTCTGGGCCAGGCTTCGCAGTAAATTTCAGCCCTTCAAACCTCTCCTGTTTCTGTAGATCCATCACTTTTATAATCTGTGCCTAAACTTGCTTTCCTTGCTTATATCCAAAGCCTGGAAGAGCTGAGGGAAATTGAAGGAATAAATCCATTAAGGGATTCTGCTGAGCGCCTTCCTGCTGGTGCAAAGCTCTGCCTCCTTGGGCGCATCCTCTGGGCTTGTGTCTGGAGCAGAAGGGTTCTCATCCCTCAGTCCATTTGTCCTCTCCCCCCCTGAGTCAATAGGAAAATATCACTTTCCCAAACACCTGTCAGTGCGAGCTCTCTGGAAGAGCCTCCTCTGCTCTTTTCATTGTTCTCCCCTCAGACACCCAGGCCAGGAGATTCTGCCTTCACCTTTCCTCACCACCAGCCATGACAAAATCCTCTTTTTCCCTGCTGTCTAATCCAGTCAGAAATTTGAGTGTTCCCTTTTCCCTCCTGGCCACAGAAACATCCACAGCTGCACACTGCAATTAACGATGGGGAGACAGGCAGAGCATGGCAGTCGCTTGGCTTCTCCCACCTCCAGCACTCACGCCCTGCCCAGGCCGGAGCAGCTGGACAGCCCACGGCTCTGATGTCCCTTCACCACGCCAGAGCATCTCTGAAATGTCACTGTCCCTGTTTCACAGGGCACTGAGNAGCGTTTGTTTTTTTAAACCATTGATCAGCACTGTTTGAAACATGACAGTGTGCCAATACTTCCCTTGTTACGTGACAGATGACTGCGCAGACCCAGGGCTAATGCTGCTCTCGCTCCTTATTATTCACTAATGCTCACAAAGCAGCTGACAGTGGGCTGAGCTCTTTAGGGCAAATCGTTTCTTTCCTGGCCTCAGATGCTTTCAAGGCAATGATTGAGCCATGGCTGGGGGGTGAGGCCCCTCAGACTCCATTTGGGCTTGTCTGAACACCTGCCCTCCCCACCAGGAGGGAGCTGCCAATCCTTCCGAGCCCTCTCCAGAGAATCACAGAATGGAAACCTCCCCGGGATCATCGAGTCCAGCCTGTGCCCAATCCCCACCAGGAGGGAGCTGCCAATCCTTCCGAGCCCTCTCCAGAGAATCACAGAATGGAAACCTCCCCGGGATCATCGAGTCCAGCCTGTGCCCAATCCCCACCTTGCGNAGCAGAGCCCGACCCCCCCGGCTGCCCCCTCCTGTCAGGGAGTTGTGCAGAACCACAAGGTCCCCCTGAGCCTCCTTTTCCCCAGGCTGAGCCCCTTTCCCAGCTCCCTCAGCTGGATTTACCCTCCCAGTCACCCCCATCCCGCCCCTGTCCCAGCCCTCGGCGGGGGCCGGGCAGAGGCTCCAGCCCTGGCCCCGGCTATTGACGGCGGCGAGCGGGGAGCCTTTCAGTGCCTCTTTGTTGGTTTTAAACAATGCCTGTTGCCAGAGCTATTTTCGCTTCCTCTCTCCCCCGCTTGCCCGCTCCGTACAGCGCTGGGGCTCTTTTTTTTAATTTTTTTTTTTTTTTTTTTTTAAATCAATGGGCTCAGATAGCGCCGTACTCAAAGTGACCTTTCCAATCCCAGCCGGAGCCAGGTCAGCTTAAATTGTGCTCTCCGCCCCCGCAGAACATGAAAGCCTTTTCATTCCTGGCTGAAGGGCCGGGGAAGAGCGCGGCTGTTTTGAGGACATCCACTGTGAGCCCAGGCCTGGCATGAACAATAATCGGTGGCTTCCTGCCCTCGGCGGCAGCGGCGCTCCGCCGTGACCGGCACCATTATCCGCTGCATCCTGATTTTTTGGCCACCCTGTTTCTGCGCTTGGAGCGGCAGCTGAGATATCTAGCTGAAATCCCGACACCTGAAAGCACGTGGAAATCCAGACAAACCTGAATGTTGTCTCCACAGGGGGGTTGGCAAGCATCCCGCCGAACATGCCTGGCAGGGAAGCGCAGCTCTGAAAGGCTTCAAGCCTTCGCAGGGCCCGCAATCAGGCAGGAATTTTGTCTGCTGGGGAAACCAGAAACCTCACTTTCGTGCCCTCCAGTCCATAATTCTCACACACACCACTAAATTCTGGCATCTGCCTCAGCTGCAGCACCACAGAGCATCGCACCATGAATTACACAAACCCAATGGATTCCCTCTGCCCCCCGTTTCCAGGTTAGGTATTTTCCTCCAGCAAAGAGAAGGAACAGAGCGAGACATGCCACGCTCAGCGCAGGTAGGAGCATCTCCTCTCACAGGGAAGTAGGAACAAATTGCTTCTATTTCTTGAAACCTCTTCCCAGGTGTACTTTGCCCTTTCCAAATGGAAAGGGGAGTCAGCTGGGCTCTAACAGCCCTCTAAATTCCGCTCTGTTATGGCACCACAGACAGCCCGTATTAAACACATCCAACTCCAAAGACGTTCCTTAATGGAAATGGCCAAACACGCTTAGCCCAGGCTGCTCTCCTTGGGGAGCGATATCTCAGGGCTCCGCTTACCCCAGCCTCGTGCTGCCCGCTGCCTCCTGCGCCGCCAGCACCCGGGGTGCTGGATGTGTGACTGCTCTCAGCATCACCTCAGCCCTTCCCTGGCACGCCGTGTCAGGCCAGCTCGTAGCGCTCCGGCATTAATCCACCGGCCACAAATGCAGGGAGCACAACGGAAAACGGGCAGCACTGTGCTGATGCAGTTTGGAAAAAGCTGTTTGTTCTCTACTGTAAGCATCCTGCTCTCCCAGCAGAAATCCATCTTCTGCTGCCTGAAGTGATTTTTTCCCCCATATTATTTCAAGAAGATGCTCAGCATCTTTTAGCATTTTTACTTGAAAGTAAGGACCTCCTTGGTCTTTCATAGCCAGAGCTTGAACGAGTAGCTTGCTAATTATTTACGTGACCACTTAGGCTTCTAATATCTGCAAACAGGTTTCAATTTTCTCATTATTGGGAATTAGTCAAAAAGACACTGTGTCACTACAAAAAATCAATGGCTTTGATCATATTTCCTTTGCCACTATTGAATGTTTACAATTTAAGCTGTATTAAATTACAATTGGCTTCAGAGGTCCAGATCTTATCTGGGCTGATTTGCTTGGCAAGTGGAGGGGTCGCACAGTTAAACACAAGACTCGTTGGACTTGATCCCAGCCAGCTACTGAGAAAGAAAACAAATGTTTTAAAGATAGGGAAGGGATGGGGAAAAAGCTGATCCTCGGTGGGATGGGTGAGCTGTGGGCATATCCCCAGAACTTGCAATGGCTCCAGTGAAGAGGAGCTGGCAAGTGATGCTTCGTGGAGATGGGGTGGCTGCTCCTGCAGGGTGTCTGTCCCTGGGAGCAGAGGGACAAAGCCGGCTCCATCGGGAACATGATTCCTGAGTCCTGCACATCCCACTCCTTGCAGACCCTGACCCCCAACAGGGATCCTCGAGGTCGAGCAGAGGCCCCACCAGCCACCCCCACCCTGCCCAGGTCCCCGAGGGGCCCGGGAGGACCCTTCAGTGTGAGAGTCAAAGCAGGGAGTGACCAACCCTCATGGTCAGGCTCTGAAGTGGCATCACACAGAGATGCAAACCCTGCTCTGGACATTCTATCTGATTCCAAAGCCTCAGGGAACACAGGCCACAGCACAAGGTGTTACAGGGCTCCATAAATATTTAAAAGAACAAAAACCAGGCTCGGTTTGACAGGCACCTGGCTCGCTGTGACTCGGCCCTCATCCTCTCCTTTGCCTGGGCTGGGATCCTGGCCACCCTGCATGTTTTAAATTAATTTCCATGACTCTCCTGCCTCCCTGGCAGCACCTTTGCTTCTCAGTGAGTCACAGCAGGCCACCAAGCTGGGATAAAGCCCTGCCTGTGTATCTCGCTCACCTCTCCAGCCTTTGTATGTGGCTTTGTCTCCACGATGCTTTTGTGGAGAGACATGCACGGCCTTCTCTTTCCTCTAGAGCCCCTTCACAGGCTGATTTGGACTGAAGGGTGGAGGAAACAAGCTCGTTTTTCTCGGGCATTGTGTTAAAAATACCTTCACCTCTGCAAGAAGCAGCTGCTGTTCCTCGCCAGCATCTTTCTCTTTCAGACCCTGGTGCCCGTGGTTAAAGGGACAAAAGCACAAGGATAAATTGAAGGGACAGTGCTGCAAGAGAGCTAAATATAAGTGCCCCAAGAGCAGTGTTACCCAATTTGAGAGTTGTTTGCTGCTGGATTTCTACTCCCCTGACAAAAGGTCCCTTTCACAAGCCTCCGAGAAAGCGCCAGCGAGCCCTGGGAGCACATGGCCAGAGAGGACGAGGACTGTGGCTCACAGTGGCTCTTCTCCCAAGTGCCAAAACCCAGACACATTTCACTGCCCACGCCTGGGAACGCGGCTGCACTGCCCTAATGAGGCTCGCTGTGGGCTGGGTGGCCCCAAAAGCGCCTCGAGCTGGCGAGCAAGACGCGATCAGCAAACCCAAAACTTGAGGGATTTTAAGCGCTTTTGACTGGGCCTTTTATTCCTGCGTAGGATGCATCCGAGAGATCTATTATGGCTGTCAGGCGAGGCTGGGGCTGCAGAGGAAGAGTTAAGTGATGCCCAGTGACACTTGCTGTAATCAGATTTTCACATTGTTTGAGGAGATAGAGTTCCTGAGCTCCCCAGCTGTCCGGCCTCATAACCAAGCACATCTCCCAGCGCGGGCGGGACGCAGCTGGAACTGAATTCCCGAGGAGGCCTCGGAGCCCAGCATCAGCCTGAGCGGACCCAGGAGCACCCCAGGGCAAGGCTAATGCTGCGATGGAAAACCAGGGTGCCAGAGCTGCTGCTCCCCTTCCCCTGTGCATCATCTGTCACCCCTCCAGGAGGGCAGGGCCAGCTCCACATGGGAGTGGGGGAATGTTCTCCTCAGCACAGCCACCAGCTCACACCCCAGGGCAGGGGATGAGCCCAGCTGCAGCCCTGGGACAGCACATCTCAGGGGGCTCAGCCACTTTCTGAAGCCAACAATTTCAGAAAAAAACTCAAATCCCCAAGTCACACACAGGTTACTGGGGTTTTTCCTGCCTCTCTCCTGGACAAAGAGCTCCCTAGAAAACAGTATTTATAAACCACACGTGTGTGACCCGACCTGTGCGCACCTCAGAGCTGGAACCCTGACTGCAGGATGAAGCCACCCCTGAGCTGGTGCCTGTGCTCCACTGAAACAGCAAAGCCTGGGAGCACTGGGCAGCCCGGGGCACCCACGGGGATGGCCAGCGGTCACCGAGCCCCGGGCACGAGGCACTGCACAAACACGGGAGGGCAGCCCAGAAAAGGACGGGGGCACATGCAAGGATGCACGAGTCGCTGGCAGTACATCCCTGCTGGTGGTGCAATAAAGTACATAAAGCCCTTATTTTTCTTAATTATTCCTGATATTTCACCTGTCATGTTGTCAGCTTCCTCTGAGAGCAACGATAAATAGTGCTTCTCATCTCACACCCTCAGGGAAAGCTTGCTATTTATTCCTGTGATGGGCAAGACATCATGACTAATTAGGAAAAATGGGAGCCCGCCTGCACCCTAGCAGGAGAGGTGTCATCAGCGGCTGCTCGGGGGGGACGGGCGGGTTTGGGCTGTGGACCTTCAGCAGCTGCCCCTGAGGCATTTGGTTGCTGCAGTCTGGGAGAGGGGAAGGGTGGAGAAGGGATTCCTCCATCCCCCAAGGATTGAAATTGCAGAACGAATGGATTTTCCATCAGGTAAGTGGCCCTAAGTGGGCAGATGCACTGTCAGACAGACTGCCCAAGAGATAAATTATTAAATTATAAAATCGGGGTGTCCCTCCATCCCCACTCAGCCCCTCACAGACCCAGGGAGTTCAGCCTCTGCACTCCCACCATAAATCCCAGGCAGCAGTGCCGTGCCAGGGGTGGGAGGCTTTACTCCTCCTCTTCCCCTGCCACCACACACACTCCCATCATAACAAGGGAATGAAGATCAGCGCTGCAGAGGACAGCTCGTGGGAACTGCAAATACTTCAGATTAACAGTAAGGAAAATTAATGCAGAAGTTGTTGTGACCGCAGACAAGAACAACGTGTGCTGTAACTCTCAGATCTGCACTGAGAGCAGAGGCAAGGCAGCCTCATCCCTTCCCTTCTCCCACCAGAGGCGGATTCATCCTAATGAACGTCCTAAACGCACACACAGGGGTAAAACCCTCCTGTAGATGCAGAGACAAGGCTGGTGATCAGCAGCGCCAGCACAGCTCCCTGGGGAGGGGGAAGGAGGCCCCCACAGCCCCAGCCAGTCACAGCATCCGCACAGCAGCCAGGAGGGAGCTCAAGTCTGTTCCCGGTGACATGCGGCGAGGGCCGGGCAGAGCCGGAGTCTTTGTGGTGGGAAAACTAATGAGCACAAAACTCCTCTTGTCACTGTCACGTCAGCGAGCGCCGGCGCGGATTGCCGCAGCCTGTTCCGCACTGTCGTGTCGGGTGAGAGTTATTTGTTTGCAAATTCTACCTCTGGGCACCAGCCCCCTCTAAATAAGCTGTCAGAGGCAGCGGCGGGTGGGAGAGGTGCGTGGGGGAACCTCCTCACAAATCGATGCAAAATAAGAGATCGCAGCCGGCAAATCCCTTAACCGGGAGCTCAAAGCAGGCGCAGGGAGCCGCGGGGAGCGGCGAACCCGGAGCTCCAGCCCCGCCGGGCCCAGGGCAAGAACTCCACTGGGGGGACTGGGAGAGCGCCAGCCCCAGGCACGGCGGCGAAACAGGGCAGGGCAAACTCCTGCGTCAGTGCCTCGTTTATCCGGGATTTATCTCGGCTAATGTGCCAGGGCTGCCAGGTCCGCTGCCATCCCTCCCATCCTGCTCCGGGCTCCCGGCCACGGAGCGCTCCGCTGATCCGGAGCTCCGTGGGGATGAGCGGCTTCTCCCTGAGCCCCAGGGCTGGGAGCGAGGGGAGGCGGATGGGACAGAGCTGGAGACGGGCGGAGGAAAAGGGGTAGTTTCATCAGCAGCCCCGTCTTCCCAAAAGCTTTGGCGCGAAAGAGCCGCCCCTTCCTGCCGGGCTCCGCAGGCAGCCGGGCACCCATCCAGGCGGAGAGCGACGCGGGAATGTCGCTCCTTGCAGCCGCCGCCGAGCGCCAGCTCGCACCCGCTCCCTCTTTTCTCACGTTCATTTTGGGCTCAGCGCTGCTTCCCATATGCCACCAACATTCCCCATTCATAAAACTCGGCACCTCGCTCACGTCTCCGTAGAGACACTGTTTATAGAGAGAGCCAGGCACCAAACCCTGCCTGCCAAGCACATTCCAGAAACCAGGAAGACTCCAAGAATTGTGAGAAAATATGGAAATGACGTCTTCTGGAGTGCAGGTGGGTGGAAGGCAGGAGGTGCCCTCTTGCGCTCTGGCACCTCAAACTGGGCCAGCATGGGCCCCATTCAGGATCAGCTCACTGCCTTCCCTCCTCAGGGGCCAGGAGGGAATTTGTCACCTTTGGCACAAAGTGTCCAACCTGTGCTCAGAGCATCCCCCAGGCAAAGCTCCTGGAGCCTCTAGAAGGTGAGGGAAAAGTTTCTTCCTTAGGAAGGAGAGCAAAAGGAAAAAAAAAAAAGGAAAATATCTCAGCACCCAGCAACCCAGACATTTCTTCACTCAGCAGTGACTGGGGGAATTCCTGTTTGCAGATACAGTTTCTTACAGCAGGCTGGTAAATTAAATTAAAGCGATTTACTCTGTATTCACAGGCTTACAAATAAATCTCAGAAAACAGTTTAGCAAGAGAAGCAGGGGGAGGAAAAGCATTTTCTAGGCCAGATATAAACAAACAGGACCACGAACCTCCTCAAAATTCCTTATTAGCTCAGGGAGAGGGGAGCTGGGGATTGGAATGGTTGGAATAACGTGGAGCCAGGGAGAGCAGCATTCCTCATTTGCAGGTAACAGGAAAGAAAGAACCAAAGTGGTTCTGTGTAAGGGAAGAGCTCTCCTGATCCCACATCTCCTGCCTCCACTGACTGTGGCACCATCAAGGCAAAGAGACCCATCCCAGAGCCAGTCCCAGGGGTTTAATGAGTTGGGAGCACCTTTTGCACCTTCAAGGAACACAATTGGCAGGCACCATCCATTTTAGGCTATCCTAAGTTGCATTTAAGGCTTTTCCTGGGTCACCCTCGAAAGCTCCAAGGCAAAGGCTGAGGGTGCTACTCATTTACTCCCCTTCCACCTCTGCAGAAGCCAAAGGAGAGATGCTGTGAGCAGCTCCAGCACCGTGAGATCCCCACACTCTCAATGAGATTTTTCTTTCCAGCCAGAGTCTGGCACTGATGGTTACCAGGCAAGAAGGAGCAAGCTTGGCTTTGGCACTCGCTGTAAGACCAATCTCTTCTGTCAAGGGGCACAAAGACCCAACCAGTGACCCCATCCCAGAGCCAGGAAGCCGATGCACATACTCAGGCCATGAGGTAATGAGCTTAAAGCCCCACATCTAAACATACAGCTTGTAAATGATTAGCCCTGTGTAACGAAGCTCTCTTTGCTGGTGAGGCATTAACCAGGGAATGCATGGCCTTCCTGCCTCCAAGCAGCTCTTTTCTCCTGCATTCTTGGGTTTCCCAGGAAATTCAAGATGAAAAGCCCCATTTCAAAGCCACTGTTCCCAGACTTCACCTGGAGTGCAGGCAGGTGACCCCACGGTCACAGCACACGCTGTCAGCACCCCTCAGGTAACAGCACATCCCCTCTTCCAGAGATTGCACGAGGCCACGTCAGAGCCAGCCCCTTCTGAAGCCACACACCAGCCTCACCACTGTTCACCCTGGCCCCCCACTCTGAACTCTCCTTCCTGCTGTGATTCAAACCAGGGCAGCCAATTCTTCCTCTCCTCCCACACCCAAACACACCTAACGCCGTGTCCAACACCTGCCTGGGTGTCCCCTACAGGACAGTAACAATGTCCATCCCATCTCCAGCTTTTCCAGCAAGAAACCCCACCACACCCCTGCTGCAAGCTGTGCCCCAAAAACCTCAGCCCCATCTCCCCCGTTGCTGTTTCTGTACGAGTACAAACTCGGAGCTAAATCAATCCTTTCCCAGCGCTGTGCACCGGGCCGCTCGCCATGCCCTGCTTTCCTTTGAACCTCACTTGCTCGGAAATAAAGAGCTTGGACTAATCTATAAAAATATTTTGGATGCTGTGTTCAGCAGCTCTGGGTTTCTGCTTTCTTCTTGTCCTCCCCGATTGACACAGGTGTCTAAGAATAGTTTACATTTGATACGGGTATCATTAGCGATGATGTGGCAGGCGCTGCCGGAGCTCCGCCGCGTGCCCGGGGAGCCGGCGCCGCTTTCAACCCGCGGCTCCTTTGTTGCGGAGCGCGGGCTCCGTGCGGGTTACGGAGCTGGGGCTGGCGGGGGATGTTTGCTAATCAGGCTGGTGGCTGCAGAGAGCCCGTTTGGTGATAATTAGGCTCCGGTAGCTGTCTCTTCAGGCAGCTGCGGTGCAGCTGAACCTGCGTCGCTGCCGCTGGCCGGGTCCGAGCTGCGGAGCCGGCAAAGCGGGGAGCGCCGGGAGACGCCAAGGATGGAGCCGTGGCTCCTCGCACCCAGAGCGGGGCTGGAAGTGCTGCCAGCAGGGGGAAAGGAGATGGGGAGCAAAGCGATGCCTCCTGCCCTAAGCGAGCCCTTCCCCAGAGGAAGATGGGGAGCATTGGGAGCTGACGGCTCCCGACCTACGGCACCGAGTCCATCGGGACCACAGGCTTGGCACCCACGGCTTCCCTGCGTGAGCTCAGCACATTCAGTAGCACTAAAGAGCTTGTTAAGCAATCCCTCGGTTTTCTGCTGACTTCTCCAGCTCTTCTAGATGGAGGCAGAGCTGGCACCCATCCTGAAATCCCAGCGTCACTCCTGGCTCCCTCCTGCCCGGAGCTCCGTTCGCCCCGCGCCTGCCGCAGCGCCCGGCAGGGGCCGGCGGCCGGACAAGCCCGGAGCAGCTGCGTGGCACAAAGTCCCTCTCGTGTCCCACAGCCTCGGAGGGCAGCGAGGGCCCAAGGGGACACCACACACGGGTCAGGGCTGGTTCTTATCACTCGTCCTGTGGGAAGGAGAGCAATGAACTCAAACCCTTCAGCCCCGGGGAAAGAGGCACCGGCTCGGGCCCCATCACAGGCAGGGACATCTCGAGCTGGAGCACACAGAGGGAAGAAATTAATGTTTCTGCAGGAGACTAAGCAACAGGCTCAACAACTCCCTGGATTTTCCTGTTCCCTGGAGCAGTGTGTGTGGAATGCTGTGTGCGAGGAGCAAGGGCCCCGCACTGAGCAGGCTGCTGGAGAGGTTGTAATCCAAGCTTAGGGACAAACAGCTGGTGATTAAACAACAGATGGGAAGGAGGGAGAAGGGGACAGATTTCTTCCCCCTTCTCTGTTTTTTTTTTTTAAATTTTAATCCATTCCCCTCTCAGACAGAACACAGAGGAGAGGAAACCCCCCAAACGCACTCTCCAAAGCAGAGGAAGGGTTTGATTTGCACAGATGTTCGGGAACAGAGAATTTCCCACAGTGTTACAGCCTTTGGGGAAAGCTCACACTTAAAATAAACCCTTTCCTACCTCTTCCCAGACCAGAGATCCCTGAAGCTGTAAATCTTTCCAGGGAGAAGACCAGGCAAGAATCTGGGCTGGCAAATAGTTTTGCCCCAAAAAGCCCAGCTACTTCAGCCCTGATGCCTCATCCTTCCAAGGATTTTTAACTTCCAAGAGAGCACAGAAACCCCTTCCTCAGCATCCCAGAAAAAAGGATCAAACTCTGAAAGAGGCAGGGTGCCATAAAATGAGAGCTGGATACCGCACTGCTCCTCTCCCCACAGCCCTTTGGGATGTCTCCCTGCAGAAGAACAGCGGGGAATAAAGCCAGGGATGGTTTTAGCTTGGGTTTTCTCCCTTTTCTGCAGAAAGAGCCCTCCTGTGCAAATGAGCACCATGATAAAGTATGCAAGACAGGCTTCCCTTTGGAAATGGGAGATTACAGCCGAGGGATCACAGGAACACATGCAGAAAGCAAGGCTGCCGCTTCTTCCCCAATTATTGTGCACTCTCGGCTCTATTTTGTTGACCTCGCACATTTCAATCAGGCTCCAGCACATTCTGCCTTCACCTGCTCTGAATCAAAACCTGGAGGGCTCAGATCTCCCTGCAAAGGAACCCTTTGATAAGCTTGTTACGGATGCCAGGCAGCTCTGGTTCGGAGGGAGCTTTTGTACAACACCATTGCAAATTTATGTCGTCACCCGAGAAAGTTGCTGGATTTACTTGGCAGCGTGTGGGAAGGCGAGGGAGCCGAGACACTCCTGATTTGCTTCAGCAACAAAGGGCTGGAGAGGAGGAGAGCACTCCCCAGCAACCACGGCCAAGGGGAGAGCTGCNAAAAAAAAAAAAATCAAAACATAGAGAAATTGGGGCACTCCATGGAGGGTTAAAGCCAGAAACGTATGGCATTGCCACCACATTTGGGCTGTCAGGCAGCCAAGGATCACTGCAGCTGCTTTAAAGACACACTCACCCACAGCCAGGGGGTTCAGCACTGGGGCTCTGCAGGGGCACCCTTGGAGTATCTGACACCCCCTGGGGCTCCCAGCTCACCAGGTGGGACCTGCAGGCCCTGCACCCACCGGGTGCTTCAGTGAGCTTCGCCCCTCCAGAACCAGCCTGGGCTCCCCAGTGATGACTCCGCACTCGGACACTCACAAGGGAAGGGCTGCAGCTGCCCGGGTGCAGCCTAATTACAGCTGTGGGCTGCAGAAGGTCTAGACAAGCCCTGTCCCAAGGGTTGGACTGTTCTGCTCGAGCCCTCGGGGACTCTCCCACCTCTGCTGTGTCCCAGGCAAAGCCGGCTCATTTTTCACACACAAAATTGTTCTTGTCCATCTGCACAGCTCCACGGGCACCGGCCACTTTCTCCTGCTGCTTTTCATCTCTGTGCTAAAGCTTCCCTGGTATCTCAGGCTGTTCCCCATGCCTTTCCTCAAGGTCTCTCCCAACACCTCCCTCACCCAGCAGCAGCGGATTTAAGCGATGTGACGGAAACCCACCACACACCATCCCCGCTTTATCCTCTCAAGGAACACAGCGTGGCACAGAGCTGGGTTTAAGAAACCATTAGAACTATTCCATCCTGGTTTCCTCTCAAAGGCAGCAAATCCCACAAGGTGTTTATACTCCTGGAAATCCCCCTGCAGCCATCCCTGGCTGCTCTGTGCAGTGTCCAGCACCCTCCCTCTCACCCAGGAGGGGCTGCAGTCCCGAGTGTGCCCCATCCCTGCCCTCTGCACGGGTAGAGTTTATCTTTGTGATGAAAGCCCAAGCTGGATTTTGTGTTTTTCCACGGCTGTGGCTGCTGGCCCACAGGCTCTCCAGAGCAGTGAGGGAATCCAGCCCCTGCGGCACTGAGCAGAATAACCCAGCACATGCAAACTCCGCAGGGTAATTGGAAACATTTGCTGCTGCTGCTCTGTGGAAGCACAGGGGCACCAGGAATGTTTTCCTTCTCCCCCAGGTTTGTTTCATGGAGCTCCAGCACCCAAGGCTGAAAGAATCTAGCAGAGTTCATGACCTCTACAGCCCCCAAACCCAGCCGTTCAGGCATTTTTGTGTTCTGAGTCGTCTCTTACCTGAAGGGACTCTTGTCTTTCAACCCCATGTTCAAAGAACTGCCGAATCCGTTATTGAGCTGAAACCAGGCTGTCTGCTTTGAGCAGTGAGTTACCCCTGGACTTGTTTGGAGCAGATAATGACGATAAACCCGACTGCTGGATTCACACCTGGATGCTCTGGATAGGGCTAACACCCAATACCCTGCAGGTAATTTTGGCAGCCTTGCCCTTGTCCCTAATTCCACCCCCACCCAGCCCAGTGACCACGGCAGCCATCACCACACTGCTCCTTTCTCTGCTCCCAGATCCGGGAGACAACCCCTAATTTCCCATGGCCGTGGATGAGATGACGGGGTAGAAGCAGCATCAGAGATTACAGAGGCAGCACGGGGTTGTTTTGTGCAGCAGGAGCACGTTCTGATCCAGGTGGGATGCTCCGACCCGCCAGGCCGGAGAGGCGACAGCGCCGCGCCTGCTCCCTGCGGCTCGGAGCCCACGCAGCACCGAGCTCGGCGCGGGAGCTTTTCCAAACACAGCATTTCCTCTCCAGCCACACCAGTGCCTCAGGGGAGCGGGCACGGAGCAGGGTGGGAGCCTCAGAGCATCCACCCATCCATCCATCCCTCCATCCATCCACCCACCCTCCCCCAGCACCGCCGGCAAAGCCAAAGGTTGTTCTGCGCCTCAGCCCCTGAGAGCAGATGGAGCCAAGGCAGGATTGCGTTATTTCTACTGTACTGCAGCAGAGCTGAACTGAAAACTGTAATAAACCTCTCGCAGAAAGTCCCTCAGCACAGAGCAGGGAGAAAGCAGCTCAACACAAGGGAGCTTAAGGAAGCCGCGCTCCGGAAGGCGAGCCAAGCTCTGCAGAGCCGGGGCCCTGGGCTCCGGATCACACACACTTCCACCAGACTCCCCATAATTTCCTGCTCTGTACTACTGCGAGGCGTAGGACCCCATGAAGGATAATTCAGCTCTCGCTTCGCTTGGCCCTGCTGAATGGGCACTGTCAGGCTGCAGACACAATTAAAATCCTCAAACATGTGCAAAGCCAGAAACAATTGGTTCTTGCTCCAAAATAACTTTGCCTCAGCCACAAATGAACATGCCAAAGTGCCAGAATAAGTCTTGAACTTGCAGATGCCCCTGCATGAAATTTAAACCCGGCTTTCCCTGTTCTCTCCACCCAAAAACCCCGCTCTGAGCACGAGAGAAGGCACTGCCAAAGCCAGGGATGCTTCAGTAAACGAGATGCAGGAGCCAGTGGATCGTTCCAAGTCCTCCCCCGAGAAAGCAAGCTGCTTGCAAACAGATTTGCAAGTAGTGAGGGGGATAAAAAAAAATAAAAATCTGCCAAGTTACTCATTCAGGAGACATTCAAAGCAGCCAAAGGACAAATCTCTCTACACTCTGCAACATGGCGCAAAAATCCCCGAGTATTTCATCAGAGGAGGATGTGTCAGAGCCATCAGGAGGGCAGCGCCTGAGCTCTCTGCCCAGGATGGTACAAGGGGTACAGGACAAAGGGGGGCTGGAAATATGAGAAAGACCCTTCTCCTCTGTGCCCCTGCTGCCGATTAACCACCACCAGCTTCGCCCTCAGCAAACCTGCTCCAGCCTGTCTCAGTTCTGTGGCGGTGCCTCCAAAGTCCTTGTTCAACCTCGGGAACACCTGAGCAAAGCAATCACTCCAGATGCAATCTGGATCGCCCTCCCGGCCCAAGGATGGGAGTTTATTAGGCTGCGGCCCACATCAGAGTTATTGTGCTGTGTTAAATTTATTGGTACTATCTCACCTCATTAAATGCTTAAATAGACCTGACAAGACAGAAAAATGGGACTTTAAAAAAAAAAAAAGAAAAAAATGGGAAGGAAGCTGGTGTTCACATGCTTGGAGTCACCTCTAACGCAACAGCCTCCGGAGCGGACAGGGAAGAACGACGAGGGAAGGGATGTTCTACATCATCAGCACAGCTGACATGCTCCTTCCTGGAAAACCCCTGCATCACTCCAAACTCCACTGCCCTCTCCAGCCAGAGCAGAAAGTTGGGATGAGGAAGGAGAGGAGGGAGGAGGTAGGATCCATCCCATCCGTGCTGTTAAACTTGGCTCAGCCTGAGCAGGACAGGGCTCTGCTCTGCTCACCTCACACCACACTTGGTTCTGGTTTAGGGGCACAGCTCAGCCTAAGGGCTGTGGGAGCCCATTGCCCTGGGCCAGCGCTCTGTTCTGCTGCTATTGCTTCGTTAATTAAGCACCAACTGACTGTTAATTGTGGGAGGTATTTATTGCAGAAGAGAATCAGCTCGAAAGCAGTTAAAGGTCAGCGAGAGGCTCAGCTCCCCAGCTGGGATTTACTCACCCTCCACACCTGTGGGCGGTGTCCAGGGAAGCACCATCCCCAGTCCCCTTCATTTCAGAGCAAATCGTGGGCAAAGGGGCCAGGGAACCAGGAGCTGTTGTTTCCCCATTCCAGGGTTATTACAGCTACAGAGGGAGCAATGCCCACTGACTGAAGCAATGAACCTCTGCTCCCCAGCTGGGATCTGATCCAAAACAAGGAGTCAGGACAGGAATTCCTGCGCCCTGAGGACTGCAAATGGCTCCAGGCATCACCAACCCCACAGGGCAGGACAGGCAGATGAAGAGCCCTGTCCTCATCGCAGGCTCTTTGCGGCCGGAGGGAGCCGTGAATTCCAAGTTGTGCATCCCCAGACAGTGCTCAGCCCGCTGCAGTCTCCTAAGGAAAAGATGCGCCTGAAATCTTAGGAGCGAGTTGTCACACGAGTGTTTTATCTGCCCCGGGAGGGCCATCGCTCACTCGCAGCCTCCGCAGTGCCCGTCCCCGTGCCAGGCACTGGGAAATGCCATCCTGAGCTCCAGCAAGGCTCCTTCACCAGGCAGGTGTGCTCCTCAAAGACCAAACACCTCCGAATTCCCGGGACAAGCCATGCAAATCCCAGCTAATTGCCATCGGGTGGCCTCTGGCACTCCTCGGGTCACTCCCTGCCTTTCCAACACACTTCAAAGTGGCTCCAGGCCAGCGTTTCGCTCCCGAAAGGAGCTGCAGTTGGGAACGGGCTGCTTTTCCCACAGAACTGCTTCACTCTCACAATGACAGGGAGATTATCTGAAGAGACCTTCGCTCTCATTTAACAAATTAAATGACTGGATTTTTCATGAGTTCAGCATCTGAAGTACTACGCTGTTTTTGAAAATCCTGGCTGTAAATGTCATCACGCTGGGCTCCTTTAGAAAAACCTGACTGCAGGAATAGCTGGGAACCTTTGAAACCCAAATCCTACGCTGCTGAAGCGCTGACCCTAAATCGATCCTATTCAGGAGCAGACACCCATCTTTGGATGTGAAATTTACTCTCTACCTTCATTTTTATTTAAAGTGGAGGCATTATAAAAGGAGGCAAATAATGAAAGAGCTGAGCGTCCCTTTCCCCCTTGTTTCTGATCCAACAGCACCGAACGAATTTCACGCAACCGGGTCCCACATCCCACATCCTCCTCCTCCTGCTTGGAGCGCCCATGGGCACGCTCTCACCCCCAGCAGCGCTCACCTTTCCCAGGACAGCTCCAAGGGCACTGGGCCAAGGCTGCTACCCCCTTTATTAACACCATCACGGTCCCTGTGTAAAGCCAGAGCACGGACACGGAGGGTGCCCTTTCCCCTGGGGATGCCGAGCACTCCCTTCTCCCCTTAAAACAGGCTGAAAAACCTACACAGAGCTTGTTCCTCCCCCTTCCCCATCACACAGAGCACAGGGATCACATGGATCACCCAGGAACGTCAACACGCCAGGGCTCAGGCCCCGCTCAGGAACTGGTGGTGTGGGCAGCCGAGAGGCCAGAAGGAAAATGCAAAATAAATACAGAAATAAATCCCTGGATGAACACCAGGGAGACCAGCCTGCCTCACACTCCAGCCCGCATTTACAGCCATGCTCCCAGCTTTGCAATTGCTGCAGAGGGTTTTAAGGGCTTTGGGCAGCGTTAGGGGCACTCGAGTGCTGCCCAGCAGTGCCCCCAGCCCCTGTGCCCAGCAGGCTTTCCTCTGGTTTGGCTCCAGCTGCTGAACTTCCTCTTCCAGCAGGCTCAGACTGCAACCCTGGGCTGGCACTGCTCACTTCTGCCTTCCCAAAGTGAGCTATTCTTATCTCTGCTGTCTCCATGTCCTCAGCCAGGCCCAGGGAGCAGCTAACGAGGGGGGGTACGAAGGAAACGGAGCCACACAGGAGAGCAGAGCCCTCAATCTCCTCCTGGCTTGGCCAGTGAGCTGCAGCAGCACCTCAGAGCCTCCCCTGCCTTGCTGGTAAAGCTGGCAGAGCACTGTGCTACAATACAGCACCAAAAATCAGCATCATTCCTGCTGTGGCAGCTCCAAAAGCGCCCTGAGCGCGGGGCAGGAGGACGCTGAGAGCCTCCCTTCCAGCGCTTCCCCCGGAGAGGCTCCCACGACACAGCCCCAGCCCTTCCCCTGCCTCCACACCCCCCAGGCACCCTTCACCGGGCCACAGCATCGCACCAAAGCTACACCCACGAGCGCAATCCCTCCTGTAAACCCACAAATTTAATATGCAGAGAGTGAATTCTTTAAATAGAGCCCTAAAAAGCAGCCTCATGCTGCAGGAAAAGGGGGAGTTTGGCGTATCGAACAATAATAGCAAGATATTATCAATGTAGAGCTGTGATTGTGCCATATAAAAAATAAAATACACACTGGTTAATCAAAGAACTACAGACACTTTTAAGTAATCCCAACTCTGGCTTTGCATAACTCCATATACCGCCAGCAGCACTCCTGTCGACCACAAGAGACCATCATATACATCAAAAATTCTCCTTTAAATTTATTTTCTGTAAAGATTGGTCTTTTGAACTGCAGTGGTGGAAGCTTAAGGGTACAAAAATCCGCCTTTTTTGTCTCTCCCTCTCGTGGAGGATGCTGATCTGTGGGGAAAGTGCTGCCACAAGCCTCTGTGCCTTGTCAAGATACCCGTCCTTTTCATGGATCACTTCTTTTATCAGCCACTTGATTAAGACATTAAAAGAAGGAAGGTGAAGGAAGGTTGTGCAGCAGGAAAAAGGCAGCAAGAAGCTTCCTCCCCCTTGATGGCTGCATAAAAACTGCCTGCTGTCCTTCCAGGAGCTGGGCTCATTGGGGAGCTGAAGCAGCATCCACCTCTGGAGCCACTGCTCCTGCCCCTGGTTGGGGCAAAGAGCCACCAGGACCAGGCAGAGCCACTCCCGAGGGAACAGCCCCGAGAGCAGGGGCTGGGATGCTCTGGGACAGGTTCTGGCTCCAGGTGCAGGAGGGCGGCACCCTTGGGAAGGTGGTTCTTCCCTTGGGAAGGGAGCTGGCAGCGGGCTCCTTTCCAGCCCTGGCACCTGGCAGTGCTAACGGCTCGGGTGCCAAAGCCGTGGGTCCCGCTGCACTGGAATGGGAGCGGGGGTTCCTCTTTTATTGGCTAAAAGTGTCAAAAATAGTTATGGCCTTAAGGCACAAGCACGGCTGGCTGGAAGCCCTGGGGGTTGGAGGGCTTTGAGCTCAGATGTGGGATCTCTCTCCGAGATAAAAGTGGGACATCACTGCCTCGACTTCCCTGAAACCCGGCTTTATATGCAGTGCTCTTGCACTGTGAAAGAAGTTCATAAAAGTTAAATTAAATACTTACACTTCCCCTGCGAGACATCAAAGCCCTCCTTATTGTACCAGTGGGGACACCAGAGGTGGAGGCAGAGCCAAGCCCAGCATTCAGAGGTGTGTTTGAGAACATGCACCAACACATGCCCGATATAAACATCGTGCGTAGCTGAGGCTTTCATGTGCTGTACAAAGCCTGGAGCACACAAATCCCTGCTCAGTGCCGGGTGTGGTACCAAAGGCTTGCTAAAAAAAAAAACTGTTTCAACTTTTTTGTGCAGAACATGATTAGTCTGGACAAAGAGATGAAGCGATTTTCTTTCACAATGACTGGGAGGCAAAGGAAGGGCTGCAGGAACATCAGGCCTCCCACCGGCTGTGAGCTGCCTGAGCACCCACCAGGAAAAGCAGCCAGCCTGGAAAGCAGCAGCGGGATGCCCCGGGAAGCCCTGCCTGGAAAACAAGCACGGAGCCAAGCCAGGGCTGCAGTGAGGCAGCACCTGGCAGAGACCCCCAGCACAACCAACCACGTCCAGCCCCAAGTCACAGCGAGGGACATTCTCTGCTGAGGGGGCTGAGGCCCCAGCACAGGTTCCCTGCCCTATCTCTGGAAGTGTTCAAGACCAAGCTGGATGGAGCTCTGAGCCACCTGGTCTGGTGGAAGGTGTCCCTGCCCATGTCAGGGGGTGGAACTAGATGAGCTTTAAAGTCCCCTCCAACCAAAACCCCTCTATGACAGCGCTGGCAGCACTCCCCGCTCCCCAGCTCCTGTGGGGAGAGCTGGCACAAGATCAGGGGGTGGGCTCATTTATGGAAATCTTGGCTCCAAGTCCCGGTAGAGGCTCCAGACTCCCCAGTGTAACCCGTGCATTACAGGGGGAGGAGGCACATCCCTCCAAGCATATTTACTGCCTTTAATAATTCATCCTGGCAGCCGCAGCCCAGATCGAGCGCGGTCCCTCGGAAAGCAAAAGCCTTTCTGACTGCATGGATTCGGGTAATGTCTTCATAAAAGGTTCTCAGCCAGACCTCCTCTCCACATCAGCAGCACCAAAGGAAAACTAATAGCTCCAGCTGGCACTCGTTGAAAAGTCACTTAATATTTCACAATGCAGGGAGCTTTGTTTAATGGGACACGTTGTTTTTCCCTAAGCAGTTGGAAAACCCCTTGACATCATATTAATAATGTCAAGTTTTATTGGCACTCTGATTTGAAATGATATTAAACTTTTCAGACTGTCTCGACTGAAGTAGGAAGCTGTTACGATGCAGACAGTTTGGATAACTGGAAAAATAATGGGTCCTGTCAGCCACGGCTTCCAGACTGCAAGGGGATGACGTGAAAATCAAGGAAGGGGCATTTATTCCCTGTCCTGTGTAGGAGATGTGATTTCTGACTATGGACACTGGCTGGGCACGGGAGATGCCACGGCCGAAGGGACAGGAGCCACTGGAATGCAGCACAGCTGGACACCCAGAACCTCCTTCCAAGCCCTGCCACTGAAGCAGAATGAACTGAGGGGCTGGTTATGGCCAGAAGGAGCTGGACAGGCCCAGCAGTGCTCAGCCCATGAGGCACATTCCTTCCACACACACCTGCAGCTTGCTCAGGCACCTCCTTCCCCACGGCACAGCTCTGCTGCACTGCCTGTGGTGGCGAGGAGCTGCACAGGGAAAAAATAAGTCACCTAAATGCACGATAAACTAGAAACTCTTGTATTATTTTCATAGACATGTTTCCAGTTTGCCTGCTGTCAAATGACTCTTCATTACCAGTTTATTCTGGGCCACTGCCTTAAAGAAATGCAGTTTTGACAACCAAAGGCTGCTCGCTGCACCTGAAGGATGGGATTTTAAATTGCACCTTTTCTCTTGCATGACATGAAGTGGTGATATTGTAACTGGGTTTCTCAGGAGGCTGGAGCAGCCCCTCCCCAGGTCCAGCCTGCAGCCTCTGGAGCTGATGGGATTTACTTGGCTCCATTAGGACAGTGCAGAATTGCTCTGGCTGCTGCATGTCAAACAGCTGCTCTGAGCAGGGGCTGAGCCCGTGCCCGGTGAGCTCACTCAGGGCATAAATCGTCCCTACACCACCTAATAGGCCACTCTGCTCCTCTGAGCCTTCAAATACCTTCACCAGAGCTCAGACTGACTTTCAAAGCAGCTCCCCCACAAGGAGCAAGCAGACACATGGCCCTGCCCCAGAGGGAACCTCCCTTTGCTCCAGTGCTTATTTATGGGTTCATTTTTATAAGGCCATAATGAGCGATATTGCAATTGAAGGTACGTCACAGATGCAGCTTGGGGGATGTCAATCCACCAGGAACTGCCCCGGGGAGCCCCCACCACCCAACCCCTGCCTCCCCCCGACATGCCAGCCCTGCCACAGCCCCAGAGCAGCAGCAGTGCCGTCCCCAGGTGCCCTGCACACGGCAGCCTCTTGGCTGCCTCTCTGCTGGCAGTGGGTGGCTTGAAAAGGCAGCCTCTCATTTTGATTATTTCCCACAACTGTGCTGTAAATCTCATTTCAATCATGGTTTTCCACTTTACCAGGTGAATAGCCCTATTCTTGCTGACAGAATAGCCAAGGCGGAAACTCGAGCTCTGTGTGGGTAATTTACAGGACAAGCTCAGCTTCACTCATGCAGATTCTGGCCTTTACTCTGTGTCAGATTTTATCAATTAACAATTAACAGTGTAATGGACATCTCGTAGAACCCCTCTTTCCAGTGAGGTCTGTTCCAGAGCCCAGAGCTGTTTGCTTGCTGATGCTCTGCCCTTCCCACTGCAATGTCATCTGCTGCTCCCTGCACCCCTCCCCTCCACCACCACCTCCTCTGGGGACCACCAGCCCCTCCGAGGGTCTGCCAGAGCCAGCGCTGACATCCCACAGCTACTGCAACCAGTCACAAGGTGTGAGAGGAAATGGGGTGCAAGGCCAGTGGCCAAAGCCCCAGGGCCCTCAGTGTGTGGGTCTGAACACATCAGGAACACAAAATCCCAAGAGCAGAGGACAAACCAAGCGCTACCAAACACCCTCCGCAGCTCTGTAAAGGAGGCAGGCAGCGACTGCTCCCAGGGAGTTTGGGACTGATAAGAGCAGCATCAAGGTAAGGCCCCAGCCTACCTCTGGCATGCCATAGATCATGTATCATCCCGTTAATTGGAATGCACTGCGGGCTGCAGTGTCTTCAGGTTTATATATAGGCTCAGACACTATTGTTAGCAAATTTATACAGCCACACTCGCCGGCACTGTGCTGCTCCAGAAATTAAACAAACTCGCTCTCAGTGGGAGAGTTATAAATAAGTGACTCGCCCGCTCACAAGGCTGATCCTGCTCCTCTCCCAGGCAGCAGACACAGAACTCCTCCAGCTCCTCCACGCAGGGTTCAGCAGGAGGGTTACAGGGAGATCTCCCCTCGCTCCCAGCTGGGTACAACCGGCACAGGGGCTCCAGTGGGAGCATCCCCACACCCCTCAGTTCTCCAGCTGGAGCAGAGAGAGGTGGCAGTGGGTTATCTGATGCTGCCAGCCCAGCACCACCCCCAAATCCATCCCCCAGCTCCTCCAGGGGTGACAAGGTGGGCAGATCCACCAGCAGGACCCTATAAAAACCACAGGGATGAGCTGAGAGGAGTCAGCTCATCAGCACCAAAACCAAATCCATTACCAGCAAAGTTCAGTGTATCAGAGTGACACAAGAGAGAAGTGTTATTAAGAGTCTGAGGTCAAGAGAAATTACTGTTATTTGGTTTATTTAAAGCCTGTTAGATGTTGTTTATCAGGGCAAAAGTTAAAAGTTTGTATCAGGTTGCCAGAGGTGAAGAAGGGATTTTCCCAAGTGGCTCATGAGGTTCAGTGCCCAAACCGCAGCACTTCCAAGAGCATTTCTGGAATGTCATTAACATGCAGCCCCCGAAGGTCAGGCTGTGCTCAAACAGCTCAATTTCTGACATTAAACTTGATGTCACTGGTCTGCTTGGGAATCTTGACATATAATTTCAAATTAATCACTCCCCCAAACCTCCACATCTGCCATCAGCAGCTCACTCAAGCCTGCCCATTTGTACATCAAACCAGGCAAACAAACATTTCTGGTTATGCAGATGAGGTTCCATTCTCCTGGAGAACCATGGGCACGAGGCCACGCGTGCAAAGTGGGGACACAGTGATGAAAACATCATCTGAAATTAAACCAAGTGCAAATGAAAAGAATTTTGCAAGTGCTCTTTAAGTGCATGAAAATGTAACAGGGCCAAGGGCTGTTTGGCTTAAGAATGTAATAAAAACGCTTCACTTGCTGAATTTCATTCTACTTGTGTATAAGGGGGATGAAAACACGGCTTAAGGAAGTTCTTACTGGGAGTGGATTTTTGTTTTTACCCCCCCCAGCAATATTAGAAAGTGTTCCTAATTATCATTATCCTAAACAGCAGCATCTTTACTGTGGAGCTGTGTGCCACAAGCCAGGAGGGTTTGGAGAGAGAAAACAGCCCCAGGCAGGTTCAGTAACTCAGCCTGGGGTCAGCGTGGGAGCCCGTCAGCCCCAGCAGCACCGAGCACCCCTCAGTCACACACGGGATTTGGGCACCCCAAGGTGTCCCCCCCCTGCCCCGGGACACCCCAGCTCCCTGCACGGGCCCAGCCACAGCGACTGTTTCAAGAGCCCCCGACCTTTAATAATCGTTTCTGCCGCTATCTGAACGCTTCCTAATTCATCCCCTTCTGTCCCTGAAAATCTAAATCCTATTTAAGTTAATGCCCTTCATTTTCATTTATAAAGACAGATACAAAATAATTATTTCCTATCTCTGCTGTTTCCTTATCTTCTGTCCTAATAATTCCTCACTGTCTCCCTTTCATCATCTGTCTGCCGTACAAGAAACTTTTCTGTTAGTTAAAATATTCTGTGTGTTCGTTTTCCTCCTCTTTCATATCTCGCTGCTTCTCTCCCCACCTGCCCTGGCTCCCCCCTCCCCAGCCTGCCCCTGCTTTTCATGCTCACCCTTCGCACTGATTTTCACATCTCTGCTGTTTGCATTTCAGCTGGCAATCGCGTATGCAAATCCCGGCATCCCCCCTCTTCAGGCTCTGTTTGATATCCCCTCGCCCTGCCTGCCTGAGGTGTTCTGCATCCGCACCCGCCCGCTCCAAAGGACGGCCCCGTGCTCACCCCGATGAAAGCAGCGAGGCGAGCGGGAACAGCCGTGTCTCCTGGTGACAATTTGATTAAAAGAAAATAAAGGTGGTTTGTGTGGGAGACCAGCCCTGCCAGCACCAGAAGAAAGAGCCCCCGTCCTGCGGCAGGCAAGGGCGCGGGGTCCTTACGGAGCTCGCTGGCACCAGATCCCGGCAGCAGAGCTTCAAAGAGACGGACCTGGCCAGGGGCCAGCAGAGCAGGCTCAGCACCCCCAAACCCCCTGTGCTGGCCTCGGCATCCTCAGAGCACCGGGGCTCCTCTCTGGGCTCAGCCCAACAGCGTCATCGGTGATTTCCAGTGGCCGAGCAGCCTCCTCGTCCTCTCCTCCCCATTTCCAGGGCAGCCCTCGGTGCCCTTCCCTGCGCACAGTCCGCAGGCAGAGCCTGTTGCAGTTCTGGGGCCAACACCCTCCAGGCTCACAGTAACGACGAATACCAGCCCTGGTAAGCCGAATCACAAATCCAACAGCCTCTAAACCAACACAGAATCCCTCAGAGCTGGCTCCTGGGGGTACCTGGCAAACCACCTTCCTGCAAACGTCTGTACCTGCTACATCCCATCCCATGCCAACACCAATAAAAGCTTGTTGTGTGTGTCCATATACCTTCATTAAATCCCTTTTCTCACCCTCAGCCCTCGGTGGAGCCTGTCTGCTCTTTTCTCTGCACGGTGAGTTTCCTCTCACTCTGGCTGGAGAGTGTTTGTGTGTTTGCAATCAAAAGAAATGGGAGCCTAAGTGTTCAAAAATTGTCAGCGGAGCTCAGAGCAGCCGAGATGCCCAAATGCATTTCTAACAGCATTCCCTGGGAACGGCTCCAGCCTCGCCTCTACCCTCAGACTATGGAAAATACTGCATCCTCAGCACCCTACCTGCCCTTTCCCAAAACTGCTCCAGCTTCCCAAAGATGCTAAAGTTGACTCAAAATCATTTAATCATGGGCAGAGCTGTAGGGCCCCGGTAATAGCTCTCGGTAACCACGTAGCTCTGGCCAGACAACAAAGAGCTCTGTCTAACGCTGTCTAGCACAGAGCCATTGCTTCTGATAAATAATTTTGACTAGTGACTCATCAGCAGCCTATGCAGGAAGTATATATTTAAACCTATGCAGCTTAAACAATTGTTAAAGATGTCAGTTTATCATGCAGACAGTTTTTATTGAAAGAAGAAGGAAAAATATCATTTTTTAAATTAACAAGAGCAGACCTTATCTCAGCTGCTTTTACTACACTGTATTTTGGAAAATATTCTTTCATTGTTCACAATTGCTTCTCTTTGTTGGACCCACATGCCAGCAGCCACATTTCAAAAGGCTTTATAAACACTAACCAACAAAACCTCAGTGCAGGGAGCTGCAAAAGTAACAAGTGCAGAAAGAATAATTCACCTGCCTGAAGATACATTAAATCAAACCAAACTCTCGAGCAGCACCCGCGGTTTGGCTGCCCGTGGTAGCCAAAGCTGTTCATGTGCTGCCACTCTGGTTTTCCTACCCCAGATACTCCAGCCCCCAGTGCCCCGCTGGGAGCACAGGGCACAGCCAGGACACCCTGCCCCGCTCAGAAGGGACCATTTCCCTGCATGTTTCACCCAGCAACTGGATTATTTATTTTTTCAGCTGCTGTGTCAGATCTAGGGTCAAAGGTGGGCACTTCCCCCTTCCTCCAAAGTCCCTAAATCACTCCCGCTGCTCCACAGAGGACCTTGAAAGTCCATATGGCTCTGAGCATCCGGTTACAGGCTTTGAGGAGCTTTATTGCCCCCAGAGAGGCGAGAGTGGCACCAGCACCTGGGCAGGACAACTGCTGCCTGTGGCTGCCCCAGGGGTCAGCAGAGATGGGGGCGAGGTGGCAGGGAGACGCCGAATGCGGCTCCACATCCACCCAGGGAGCAATCTGGGAGGGAAAAGCCAACCCTTGCACCATATGGGATTTTAAATTAATCCTGTCAGCTCAGCTAACGGGGCTGCCAACATTACAGACAGCTCGCTGAAAGCTCCTGCTCCGTGCTGAAGGGCAGGAAGACTTCTCCAGCTGCTGGCACTGCTGCTGGGATGGATCCTGCGTCCCACACCCCTCAGTGCCTCACCCATCGGCTCTCCCCACTGCAGAGCAGAGCCCAGAGAGTCAGGGGTGATCTGAAGGAAGTGTCCTTATCTCAGAGTTGTCCAGGAGCCCGACAGATCTTAAAAAATGAGACTCTGGCTTTGGAATGGCAACTGCTAAGAGGCGGCAATAAAAAGGCAATGGATGATCTGTAAGGGGTAGAGTGGGACTTCTGTGCTGTCTCATAACACACAAGAACTGGGGCTTTCAATAAAAACAGACAGGAAGAACGTCCAAGCAGATAAAAAGAAAAACTTCTCCAGCACAGTAATGAAGTTGCTGAAGTTATTGCCAGAGAAAATAAGGACAGGAGCCGAGCAGGACTCCGGAGGGGCTCCATGCTCACACAACTACCAGGAGCACCCAGGCTCCTTGAAACACGCGGAGAAATTATTCTGAGGAGCATTTTAAACCTCATATTTCATGCTGAAGAGCAGCTTGGACTACAGAGAGGCCGGGATGAAGCCTCATGCATGGGGCAGATAATCACACATTTATTAATTTGACCTCAAGTTTTGTGACTGAAGCGACCCTGCTGGGAGCCGCTCACGGTGGACCCCGAACGGGTGGAAGGGGAAGGGGCCAGCGGGTCTCGGACCCGCACTCAGCACCCACCCTGAGGAAGGGGGAGCTCCCGCTCTCCCCCCCGCCCAGAGAGCGCCTCAATCAAGCCCTAATGGACCAGCGTGACGCTGGCGCTGATGAAATCCGTGCAGCCGAGCGTGCTTGAAGGGCTGAGAGAACTCTTCAGCCAAGTCCCCGCTGTGCTCTTTTCAGGAGAGGTCCTTTTAACTCGCTGCTATTCCCAGACCATCGCACTGATTTAAATGTTAACACGCTCTCCAGGATCAGGCACCTCCTGCGCGTCAGAGGCGCAGGGAATGACGCCGGCAGCAGCCGGAGCTGGGCTCCCAGGGTCCCGAGGCTCCCCTGGCCAGCCCAGGGACGGGCAGAGCATCCCGTGGGAAGCACTCGCTCCAGAAGACAAACAGAGCTGCCAATTTTCAGTAAATAACGGCGATATTTACTAAACACCTATTGCAAATTGCGACAGCGCTCAGAAACAAAGGCGACAGGGAGAAAAAGCCACTCAGGAAACAGCCAGGAAATCTTCTGGGGAATATATTTGGAGACCTGAGAAAGCTTAAGCCTGGGACACAAATCCCTGTGCTTTGTCCGTGACAATAGGGGATAAAGGCTGGTGTAGTTGGCCCGGCTGTGATGGAGGGATGTGGCTGCTCAGGGCCAGCTGCACTGATACGATCTGGCCGCCGACTGCCGGGGTTCACAGCCCTGACAGCGGCCGCGGGATCAGCGGCCGCGGATTTTCTGTGACAACGGAGGGAAAAGCCCTGGTACAATGTAAGACAGGCATTACCCGAAGGGACGAGGCTGTAAACCCTGCTTTTGCTCAGAGAACAGGGTTTGAAATAGGATAGAAAGGGGCAAATCCCAAACGTAGACAAGCGAGAGGAGGTCAGGAGCTGGGATGAGCTCCCACGAGCTGTTTGGAGATGGACACGCAGGGCAGGGAGCTCTGCAGGGCAGGCGGGAGCTCCCCGCACAGACCTTGCCATGGGAAGAGCCCCACCACGAGGTCTTAGACACAGAAAATGCTTTTATTCCCCTCCCTGGCCACTTTTCTGCTCCTGGGATCCACTGAGCCACCCACTGAGACCCTGCTCCAGTCCTGCCTGCCCGGAGTGTGCTCGCAGGGCGTGGAAGGGGAGAACAAGGCGTGTCCCGGTCTGGAGCCCCGCAGCCTCCTCTCCGTGGGAGATTTCCCTGCCTCTTCCCTGCTGTTCCCTGCAGCAGCACCTCTGAACAAGGCTCCCTGTAATCCATCAGAGGTGCTGCTGCCCATTCATGCTCCACAGGAGCTCTGCCTCTCCACTAAATCCCTCAAGCCATCTCCAAATCACCTAATCTCCATCTCTGCCACCTCCCTCTCTTCAGTGACCTTCCTCCTCACAACAGTATCTGCAGGCTTCCAGATAACTCCCTCACATCCTTATCTGCAAGAGGAGTTTAGCTGCTGTCCTGGCACTGTGCTCACACAGCAAAAGGGACATGCAAGGCAAGCACCAGCAGGGTCCAGAAAGGGGTGGAAGAGCAGCAGCGTTCCAGCTGCTCACCTGAATCCCCACCAGCACCGTTGGTTTCACACCAAGAACAACCTGCAGCACATCCAAGTGCCAGAGCCTCGCAGAGAGGAGGCCTTGGCAGCAGCTGCACCAACCAGACAAACCAGGCAGCAAGAACAGGGGCGTTACTATCGGGTTCTCCTCTTGTCATGCCCAGAGCTGTCACCCTCCTGGATCCGTAACGAGCCTGAGGAGCAGGCAGACTCTCCCAGAACATCCCGTGCTCCCCGCACAACACATCTGCTTACACTGATGGCCGTTCCAGTGGCCCTGACACCTCTGTGGCTGCGAGCAGCTGATCTATTAAACTTGAAAGATGCGATTCCAAACGAGATGGAATTCCCAGGTCTCTTATAACCCTGCTTTTATTTCTAACAGTACAGAGCTTCCCTCAGAAGTTTCCCCACTGTAAACAGGCACTGTAAAGGAGACAGATGTTGGTTCTGCCGCAGCAAGGAGGAACACGGGTGTTACAGGGCGGGAGGTGAGGGCTCGCTCCTCCCGAGGAGCCGGCGGGTGCAGAGCAGGGCTGCAGCCGAGGGGCTGCTCGGAGGCTGCACACAGCCTCTGTTCAGTGCTTCAGCCTGGCCTCTCTGCAGCTAATGAATGTTACAGGAGGAGAGGCTGGAGGGAAATGGAGCAGAAATGCAAGGCTGCCATCTCAGATACTGTCTGCCTCTCTCCAGACAGGCTCGCACAGAGCCGCAGCAGCAGCTCCCACGGGAGCAGAGGGCAAAGGGGGACCTGGCCAGAGCGGGCACAGGTGAGGGACACATCCCAGCCTCAAAGCTGTGCCCACATCGGCTGTCACGTGCAGAGGAATCCACTTCCAGTCACATTTGTGACTGAAAACCAGAATGATACTGAACTTTCTGTCCACCCTCTGCTGAGGCAGAGCCCCAGCTCTCACCCTGGCCCGGCTACTGGCACCCCCTGAGCCCTTTCAGCTTTCCCATCATGCTGGGGCTGCACCAAAGGCTCTCCCTGCCCTCAGCACTTCCCAGCGTGCAGCAAATTGCCACAGCCAAAGGAGATTAAACGATGGGCTCGGGATCACAGGGGGAATCTGAATGCTGTCCCCAAGCTGCTCCCCTGCTTCCCCCACCAGCTCTCCCTGGTGTCCCTGCAGCTCCACGCCCCGGGCACGGCTTCCTGACAGGCAATCACAACATAGAGGCTCTGGCATTTTCTTAGAACACCTCAAATTGCTTTTTTTACACCTCACTGCTCAGTGCCAACCCCAATTCGTGTTATTTGTGCATTTGCTTAGAGAACATTATCTGATCGGTCACCCTGCAAGAGAGGCTGGGGAAGAGGCTGAGGCTTCTCCCTGTCACTAAAGCAGGTCGGGAACAAGGGAATCTGTGAGAATAATGTGTAAAGCAGCCTCCCCAGGCACACAGGGAGGCCCTTGCCCGGGTCTCGGGACAGGATGGCACGGCCCAGGACAGGGGACAACATCAGGGCTCCATGTGTCTGCTGCTCCCAGCTGAGCAGGGGCCTCTTAACAGGAGAAAATAAAATTGGCACATTTCTGTGCATTCCCTCTGCTGGCAGAAGCTGGAAAAGGCAACACCCAAAAGCCTCAGGAAGATGTTGGGACTTGCAAAATACACCTAAAAATATCTGTATTCCCATCCCTCTCCATGGCACATTGGCAGCTCAGTGGGAACTGCCCCAGAGGACAACACGGTCCGGTCCCCTCCCTCCACGGGGTGAGGGAGGCCAAGCACCGAACCCAGCAAGCTCCATCCATGAAATCACATGGAACAGCCAGTGTGGCTCACCAGCACGGAGTGAGGGTCCCTGGGCCCCCCAGACCCCACCCCTTCCCACCGTCCACATCAAACCACCACCTATCAAACAGGCACCTTCTTGGGGAAAAGATGCCAGAGCCACTACAATTAATAATTCTGTATTAGCCCATCCCTCCAAGCTGTTCCTGCCTCACCATCTGCATGTCCTGAAATGCGAGGTTTTAGTCATAAATGCCAGGCCTCGTTTTGGAAATTTATAAGCTGTTTTGCTTCCATTACCTGAACAGATTCCAGCTACTGTATCCAAGCATTTTAATTCCCTCAACTCCACCACAAAATGGCACAAACTTCACAACACATGGCTCTGGCACGACAGACACCAAAGATTTCATCATTCCAAGGAGTTTCCTCCTTCCTCTGACTAAAGCCAGGTAGCCAGCAACTCAAACCTGGGCTGAAGCACACCAGGGCATGGGGATCTTCACAGGAAGATTTTGGGATCCATGCTCAAGAAAATCAACTCATTCCAACTCCCATATTGCAGCCACAACCCCTGATGCACCATCAATTAAGAGCAGCAATAATTACAAAAGGAAAACTGCCGACCTCAGAGCAGATAATGTGTTGCCATTAGATTAAGTAGTCATAGAAATCAAAAATAAAACCTATACTTGGGCTAATTAAGCCCACTCACCATCTGATTAAGATGTGTTGTGATACCACGGAAAAGCACCAAAGAGCCATTGTAAGCAAACCAACACCACTGGGTGTCCATGTCACACTCCCTGGCAGGGGATAATTGATGTGCCCAGTGGCACGGCCACCAGAGCTCAGGCTCCTGCTCCGTGCTGCAGGGTTGGGGGGGAAATAAAACCAGTCTAACCCCCTGCCCTGGTCAGTCCCACACTCCTGACCTTGCTGACACAACTGCATCAACCCCCACACTCACCCGACCCAGCAATGCACTCAGTGACTGGTGATGCCCCCCAGCATCTCCAGGGCTGCTCAGTGTTTGCACTCAGGACCAAAAGGAGGGAACAGAACGAACGATGAGATTTGCAGAGGTGGCAGCACATCAGGTAAGGGCAGGATGGACAATGCTCCTCAAACTGGAAATGGGATCCAGGGGAGCCTGGGAACTTTCAGGGTGCTGCCAGAAAATCCTGGAGGAACCTGGGGTTACTGATGGTCACAAACTGACCGTGAGCCAAGAGCACCCCAGCAGGATGCACCCACTGACACTCCTCAGGGCACGGAGGGGCTGCGCTGTCCCCACGGCGCTGTCACAGCACCGAGGCCACCAAGGGGTCTGTGCCTGGCCCAGGGCAGCTCCCCGAGGGCTGTCCTCTGCTATCACCTTTAAACTCCACGTTCCCACGAAATCTGTTTATGGAGGATCCACAGAACAAAGACAAAAGGGGCACGACAGTGAATTTAATTAAATATTCGAGGATTTGGTTTGGCATTATTTACTCAGAAAGGACTCCAAGCTCCGGGTTCCAGGTTTGGTTGTTACTGTGGAAACCAGCTGAACGTGGATGTATAAAAAGAAAGGGCTCATCAATTAAATCATTTAAAAAGTGAAATGAAGCCTTGGGAAACACGACAGGTTGTTCTGTATTGAGGATTCTCTGTCCCGATGCTTTGCTCCAGGAGGCAGGAGAACTCCAGGATCTCGAGCAGCAGCTCCTGATAACAACTTACAGGGGAACCAGTGGGCAAAATCCCAGTGCCAGTGGAGCAGGAGCTTGCAATTGGGCAAAAAGGGCTGCAGAGCCCTCCCCCTGACTCTCAGCCCCTGCATGGCTCTGGCTTCACTTCACAGGTGTGGGTTTGTGTCTCCCTCTTAAAGACTCCCTGATCCCACCTGCCGCCTTCCTTAACCTCTGCAAAGGGCTCCAAAACCTCCTGGTGCAAAGAAGCAAGGCATTACTCAGCCCCCCCTTCAGCCTGCCAGGGGGATTGAGAGCTAAACCACTGCTTGAAACAGCAAATCTGAGGAAATGCAGATGGAATTTGAGGTCAGCCCAGGATTTACACCTCATCGGCATTCAGCAGTGAAGGAAAATCAGCAAGTGAGGGTTATCAGGAGCTGGGAAGGCCCCGTGCCACCTGTCACCCTCCCCTTGCAGCCTGGCAGCCCCCCACGCGCATGGGAGGAAGGGCCCCCATCCCTGCCACACCTGTCCCTGTCGGGGTCCTCCAGAGGGGAGCAGGGAGGGACTGAGGAGCCCGTGGTGGTCCCGGGGCACTGGGACAGCTGGGGTGACCACCCCCATCTCTGCAACGAGAGCCCGGGACCCCGGCAGCTGCTCAGGGCCCTTCTGCCCCGGCCCATTCCCAGTTCCCAGCAGGAATTCTGCAAATCCCATTCGCTCCCGCAGCTGCCGTGGCACCAGGGAGGGCGGGCGGCCGCCGGACCCGCACCGGGGGTCATTTGTCTCACAGAGCAACGATGTGCTCAGGGGAGCCGCGGGCGTGGCTGACAGCACCCCTAAGGCTTTCTGTCACGCTGTCCGAAGGATATTCCTGTGCTGTCCGAGCACCACCACCATTATTTAACAGCGCCAGAAGATGGATTCACGTTTTGTTTCCTCCTGCTCCGCTCCCCACCCTCACTCATCACAGCGAGTCCAGCCTGCCCAAGTGAGCTCTCCCACCTGACAGCAGGGTCAGGGGAAGGCCCACATCCCCCCGTGCCCGGCTGTCAGACCAGACCCCAAAGAGCAGCAGGGGGGACACAGCCGGTGCGTGGGTACCCTGCACCTCAACCCCAGTGCCTTTCGCGGGTCTGAAGGGAAGCTCAGCTCACACCCAAACCCCTCAAAACCTCCTTATCAGAGAAAGCTGGGGCATGAACCACACCCCAGGAAGGGGGACAGCTGCCCAGAGCCCCCAGGGCACACATGGCACAGCCATCCCTCCCCCAGGAGCTGTCAGAGGAGGAGGAGCTGGCAGCCAGCGCTCTTCATTGAACAGTTTAAACATTATTGATTTTTCCTACTGGCTGGCACCGAGACCCAAACCCCAGGCAGTGCAGACATGATTAAAAAGCAGTCTCTCCTCAGACAACTAAGACACCATTCTCCTCCAGCGTGGAAGCAGCAGATGGAAACTCAAATGAGCTGCTGGGTCAGCTTTGTTCCCAGCCAGAGGAGATGAGGGGAGTGTTGCACAAGAGCATCCTCAGCTGCCCCCTGCACACAGAGGAAAAAGATGGAGAGGGTTTACAGCTACACATGAGCAGTCACAGCTCTCAATCCCATGCTGAAAAACTCCCCAGCGCCATGGCACTAAAGCCAAGAATACCCCAGGCACCTCCTGACACACACTCTGCATCAACAAATGACAAACCCTGAGCGAGGAGCGGAGGCAAAGCGGTGCTAAAGGGATCAGAGGCTGCCCAGCCCCGGGACCTGCCCCGCCAGCTCACTCCCTGTAAGCGTGACGGGCTCGACAGGGCTCAGGGAGGGATGAAGGGCTCCAAAGGGCTTTTCATGCTCCCCTGCAGGAGGGTCACGCTTCAGAATGTGCTTGTAAATGCCTAAGTCCCCTGGAGCTGCAGGAGCCTAAGCCAGCTCTGCATGTTCTGCACTGCTCCTGCCCCGAGCACCCCCGTGTTCCGACATCCGAGCGAGCTGGAGGCTGGCAGCTCCTCCTGCACCTGGGAAACCTGCTCCAAAACCTCTGTAACCCTCTTTTCCCTGCTCGAGGATCAACCACCTCATGCCTGGCCAGCCTGCAGGAGAGGCCAGGACAGTGAAGCATTTCCCTTTGCTCGAAGACGTGAACTCGTTCTAAACCCAGCGCTGAGCACGGCGGTGTCACGGCAGAAATTGAAGATGTGCTTTAATGGCTTTGATATCGATCTGAAGATGGGGATTTTGCCTTTGACATTGGAGCACCAATGGGAAAAGGAAAAAGGCAGCTTGTGTCCAAGGGGGAGGCTCCTGAGCACCCTCAGCTGCTGCTCGTGAGTTCTCAGGTGCCACGAAACACAGCGAACCTGGGCTCTGGAACACGGAGAGCCACCACAGCTGGGAACAATCCCCAATTTAGGGCCTAACCCCTGAAATGGCACCTCCCGAGTTCCACTCCTCAGTCACAGCCTCAGACTCTTTGGAAAGCACCTGAGAACAATCCCAGCAGCAACAGTGACTGGGCAGCTCAAACCATGTGGAGCTGAGGCCTCCCTCTCCAAGCAGCAGAAGAACAAATCCTGAATTTACAAAGCCGAACCCCAGCTCAATACCAAAACAGCCCCTGAGCTTCATGATACCCAAATACTGATGGGGAGGATTTAACAATCTCGTACCTCTCCCCAGTAACGTGGAGCTTCAAGAGAATTTTCTCTTTTCCAATTCCCCCAACTTCCCCAAAGAGAACAAGCAAGCAAATGGACCAGTCTATCAGGAAATCTTGATGCACTTAAATAAGAAAGTAATTAAACACTTTAATAAGGTGGGGGGGTGCAGGAAGGAAACTATTAAATCAAGCTCAGGATGACCTTAAAGTCTTCCACTATTGTGGCTGAGAAAGTTCCTATTTAGCCAGTCTGGCTGAGGATCACAGCACCAGCACCTCACAGAGCTCAAGGGCAGCACAGAACCTTCCTCAGACCAACTAATCCCACCTGTTCCCCGCTGGCTACTCACAAGCACTGTTTACCCATCCTCTGGCAATGAGAAAAGCCGAGCCAATGCCCAAATAATGCCACCCCTGGGCAGCAAAGTTAAATGCACAGACCTCACATGTCCCCAGAGGGTCCCAGCCCTCGCTGCTGCCCGACAGCCACCCACCTCACACAGTGATAACAACAAATCCCTTCGCTTCCACGGTACTTTAACGAGTGGACATCAAAGCCCTGGCAGACTCGGGAGGCCCTGTGACACCCTTAACAAGTGCATTTTTAGTCTCAGTTTTATGGATGAGGAAATTGAGGCTGGGAAGTGGAATGATTTGCCTGCACAACAGAGGAAAGGAAGAAAAGCTGGAAGGAAAAACACAGGAGCTGTCTCTCACCCCCCACCGAGAGGTGCCCCCGGGGAGCTGCCTCCCTGCCAGGCTGAGCTCAGAGCCCCCAGCCCCTCTTTGGGTGCCCAGGCAGCGCCGGGAGCTCGGAGCCCTCCGGATCCTCACGGAGCCCCCGCGCTGCGAGGCTGAGACACGGAGCAGAGGCCTCTGTGCGGCGATTACACGGGAAAAAGGCTTTAACAAACAACCTCTGCACAAGGGTTATTTGTTCCTGCATCAGCCAAACACTGGGCTGGGGACCTGGAGGCAGCAGCTGCTGTTCTGTGTAACTCGCGCAGGCCCCCGAAGAGCAGGGCAGAGGAGGAGCTGCTCCTGCTGCGAGTCCTGCCCAGCCGGGAGCATCCCTGGGCACAGCCGGGCCAGGAGGGGAGGTTCTACAAAAGGCTGGGCAAGAGGAGGGTGGGACAGAGGTGACCCAGGGCAGGGGACGGCCGGGAGCACCCCTGTCCCCCACGCCCGGCTCGGTGCAGGGCAGCGCATCCCGGCCCCGGCTGGAGCAGCCTCACCGACGAGCCTTGTCATTGTTCCTCAAGACTAATTTTTTTAAATTGCAAAATCTTACAGAGCTATTAACCTCAAAAGAGTTTAACATATGGCAGCGCGAGTCTCCCTCTTACCCTAATTATAAGGCTTGCAGTAATGGGGCTGTCTTTTAAGTTACAGCTGCTATGCTTTTGGCTTTTCACTAACATTACATCCTATTAAGGAGCTACATTTAATGCATGCAAATTGCCAGAACACCGAGTGCCTCGGACCAGCGAGGGGATGCATTTAAGCAACAGCAGCAATATCCCAGGGTCAGGCTCACCCTGCTGAGAGCTCCCTATGATCCATCAATCAAACTCCACTCATTAATTAACTAATTCATTAAGTATCTTCCTAGATGAAGGTTCTCCAAGGCGGAACATTGTGTTGACAGCGACGTCCTGTCAGCACTTAGCAGTACAAGCCCCCCTCCCAGCCCAGACACCCCAGACTCACTGTGGCTTCAGCAGCACTCCACAACCACAGCTCCAGGNCCACCACCACCACCCGGTCCAGCACACCCCAAAAGTGCTGAACAAGGAGAGTAAAACCCATTTTTTTTCAGGAATAACGATAAAGTTTGCAAATAATTAAAAAAAAATAATTAATATATTAATAACAAAGGGTTGGGAGCAGCAGGGAGACGAATGGCCCCCGCTGGAGCTGCATGTCTTGCAGTGCAGCAGTGAAAGGGCTGCCATGGGGCTGTTTGCTGCCAGGCACAGCCCGGAGCCAGGGTGGGTGTGCTGGGAATGGCACAGCCCGGAGCTGGGGTGGGTGTTTGCGGGGAGTGGCACAGCCCGGCGCG
>VWZW01004947.1:354073-420972 GCA_013397115.1 Edolisoma coerulescens | reverse complement strand
GGCCCTGCTGCTGGCGGGGCGGGCACTGGCAGGGAGGGCAGTGATTGCCACCTCAGTGACGATGACGTGGTGGCTTCACCTTGGCACGGCAGTGATTGTGCCAGACAGAGCTGTTTAAATACCACCAGACAGAGTGTTACTCACAGGAAAATGAGGCCTTAAATGTCATTATTTGTGTCATTATTAATAGCCCCTAATTGTGTTCTCTAATCATCATGAAATTATGTTAATATTAATATTCACATCAAGACTGCCTAGGGAAGGAGGAGAACTTTTTTTAAAAAAAACCCCAGCCCTACTCTGTGTCAATCCCCATTAAGGGGAAACACTTGCCTGGTGCGCCAGACACGGATCACTGCAGGGAATCCTCCGCGCCTCCGAGCCCCGGGAAAGGCTCTGCCTGCTGACATCCAGGGACCCCTGACACCCATCCCTGTTCTGTGAGGAGCTCTATTTCATTCAGGAGTGCTTCCAACAAATCTGCTGGAGGGAGGGAAGCCAGATTCTTTACTTACACGGGGAAATCTCAGAGGTGCAGGAATACGGCAACATTTTGCAGCATTACTGGCTTTTGGTACGTGTTTTTGCTCTGCTGAGTTTATTCTTTTCATTGTGTTTTTGCCAGCATGAAAATCCACCCGAGAGAACAGCAACAGTGTGAGCCCACCAAAGAAACCTTTGGAAAAAGCCTTCCAAAGGCTTTTATTCATTAACTTCAATGACTGCTGCTCAAGAGCTGAACTCTGGGATGCTGAGGACATTTGGCACCCTGGACCATCATTACAGTTATTTTAACAGCTCCCCAAGGGCCACATTGAAGCCTTCAGCACTCCACAGCCCCATTCCCCAGGTGATGCCCACCTGCCACGAGCTGCAGCCTCTGCCTCCGCCACCTCCTGTCCTGACCATCAGATGTCCTGGATGAAGGACAAGGAACCATTTTTTTTTTCCTGGAAAGAAATGGTAATCAGAAGAAATGGCTTTCTCTGCAATTTTCTCCATTTTCCAAGCAGCTCTACTTGCGAGTACCCAAACGCCTGACTTAATAAAACAGAGGTTTCAGAGTGGCAACTATTATACCTCGAGTTAAATATAGCTCAGAGCTTGAAAATAACTTCAGAGCACACGCACAGGGAGCTGGCAGGGGGATGGTTTCGACAACAGCTCCAACAGGTCCTTTCTGGATGTGGAGGCAGCACAGGAGCTTCCCCTGCTTCCCCTCACCAGCTGCACTGCCAGGCCCGGCCCGGGCAGCTTCAAATCCCCTTTTCCCTGGGGGTGGGGGGAAGGAAGTTTGCGAAGGTGTTTAACACTTCCATGTGAATGATTTTTCCATAAAGTATTAATGACGTAGATATAACCTTAATTGAGTCCTCAGGGCAATAACCTCTGACAAAACGGCCCTGATTAGGAGATAATTGACTGTGCGGAATGGTGGTTACAGAGCTTAATGTTGGCAAGGTCCATTATCTGGGGATAACGACCCCCTTTTGCCAGGTGCCAGGGCCACTAGGGGGGCTTTTGAGGGAATAAATCTTTCCTTACTTCTTTTGTCCAATACTTTAGAACTGATTCTGTTACCCTGTGATTGGACGGGGAGGGCTGGCAGGGTGACAGTCCTGGTTCTTGTCCTGGTCCTAAGTGCCCTGGAGGAACACAAAGCACAGGAGATGGTGTTTTCCCCCAAAACCAAACGTTTTCTGGGCTCTCCCCCAGACCTGCACATACAGGGACATTCAAGAAAGCATTAATATAAAACACCATTGACTTCAATTTATATTAATACACTGTGCAGTGAACTGAGGTGGCTGATTCACAATCCTCATCAGATTTCAGTGCGCCGGGTAAATCAGCTCCCTTGGTTCACTGTAGTTTAATTATAAGCAAATTGCAAGTGAATTAAGATAAATCGAATTAGAACCACTCTAATACTGAACAAAAACGCCCACCGAGGAGTCTGTGGAAGTTTAACTGCTCCACTTCGAGAGGTGACTTGGGACACATTGGCCAGGCGCACTCCGACGCTGGGGCTGGAGCAGGAGCTGCCTCCAAGAGGCTGCTGCCGAGCGGGAAGAGCAGCAGGAGCTCGGCCACTGACCCCTGGCAGCTCCCTTGGTCCGGTCCTGCGGCCACTGGACCGCAGGACTGGCCGCTGGCAGAGCCAGGGAGCAGAGCCAGAGCAGCGCACGGGAGGCTGACAGTAGGGGAGAGGAGGAGCTGGAGCAGACTGCTGCGGCACAAATTGGAAGCTGGGGTGGCTCTTTCTTCTTCTCCTTCTTTCTTCCCTCCCAGGGAAGTGTCATTTGTACAAATTGCCCGTCCGTGCCAGCTTGGGAGAGACCTCACAAGGGAAACCTGGAGCCTTCCCCGCTTTTCATGTGAGCGGATGCCCCTTTTATTTCTGAGCAAGGAGTAAGTGGAGAAGAAAGGAGCTCCTGTCAGCCTCCGGGAGACAAATTGCTTCCTGCAGCCAGAGGTGCCTCCGCTGTAGCAGCCGCCCGCTCCGGAGGTGAGCCGGGCTGCCCCCAGCCTCTCCCCAGCTCCCGCCTTTTAAATGGAGCCCGGATAAGTAACCAACCCTCGCTTTCCTTTTTATCTGGCCAGGATGATTTACTGGGCCGCTGGTGGAGGCCTAAATGGAACGACCCGCGATGCCCGGGGTTAAAGACAGCGGCCGCTCGGATGGGCTCTTATCCCCCGGGCGCTCCCCTCCCCAGGGCAGCTGGGCACAAGGGCCGCCGCAGGATTGCAAGCCATGAAGTTATTAAAACAGCGGAGGCAACAAAGCGGCGCAGCTTCCCCGCTGCTCTGACATTTCCAGAGGGTGAGAGGTAAAAACACGCTCTATAAAAACCCAGCCCGGGGTTTGCGGCTGCTGCCGGAGCTCTCGGAGCAGCTAATTAAACGGGAGGGGCAAAGCCGCAGAGAAACTTCCAGCCGGCAAATCAAAGCGCAGCCTGGCAGGGAGCGGGGGCTGCGGGAAGGACACCCCTTTTCTCCTTTGAACCTCCTTTTTTGGGGAAAAGTGGGAGCGGGCATAACCGAGCGGCTCCATCCGCAGCCCCTAATTATCCCCCCGAACTCAAAGCGTCGAGGCCGGGAGCCAAAACACAGGGAAAAGTGCTGTTGATGGCAGAGCTGCACGGGCAAGGGGCGCGTTCCCACCCTCCGCCCCCAGTTCTGCTGCTTTCTGCCCCAGTTTGCTCTGGGCTCTGTGACCCCCACCCCGGGGGGATGGAGGCGGCTGCACCCCTGTCTGTGGGGTCCCCACGTCCCCCTGCCTCTCTGCACAGACACATACCCTTGTCTGACTGATCTGTGCGAGCTGTCCGCCCACCCCCCCTCGCTAATGGCCTCATTAGTTAGGGAAAAGGGCTGCTGAAGTCAATTTATGATATGGAATAGTGAAAAACCAGCAAAATCAATAATTCTGCAGAGTCAGGGGTAGGCTGGGGGGGAGGGACGGGGCCCAGGGGTGAGTTCAGGTAACCAATGAGCTTAAAACCCCCGTTCCCAGCATCTGGCCTGGTGTTCCGTCCCTGCGCGGCGGCGTTCCGATTCCATGCGGATGAGGAGCCCGTGCTCGCTGCTCCCGGTCCGGGCCAGCAGAGCACCCCAGGCCCCTCTTCCCCCGCGGGGCCGAGCCACCAGCCACCTCTCCAGGGAGGGAACGTGGTGCCCAGGCTGCCCCCGCCAGATCCCCAGGCTCCAGAGCTCCGGTGGGGAGAGGGCAGATGTGGCAAGAGCTTCCGTGGGTCCGCCTGTGCTGGGAAGAGGCAAATCTGATGGAAGTGGCTCAGCAGTGTCCCTGTCAAAGACATCCTGTAGCTGTGTGAAGGCTCAAGAGCTGGAGCCAGGCAGGTTTGGATGAGTCAGGCAGAGGGAGTTATCCATGGCAGGAGTGATGGAGGGTTTCCTATTCTGGGGGGCAGCAATTCGGGGAGGGATTTGTTCTTTTGAAGCCTGCTGGAGCTCATGCAGGAGTTAATCTGGAGCAGCCAAATGTACTGGGCTGTGCACAGAGGGATCCCAGAGGTTCCCTCTGATCCATGATCCAAAACCACAGGCCCCCTGTGACAGGGGCTGCTGTAAAGCCTCTTGCCAAATCTCTCTGTTCAGTGGTAATTCCTATTATAGCTGATTTCTACCATGTGGCTGCACACCCCGTGGTTTACAAGAGCTCTGGAGCGCTGGAAGAGAGCAAAAAATGGGAGTTCGGGAAAATAGCCACAGAATGGTGAGTGTGGTTTTTTGAACTTTCCTCATCAAATTATGGCAACAAGAGGAATCAGAGGATGCCCTCCATGCCCACCCTGGCTCACGGCCACCCAACCATCCTCCCTCCCACCCAGCCTGTGCTTCAAGGCACACACACCTCAGTTCCATCTTCCCTGTCTCTCGCCGTTGTTTTTCCCCAGTATAAATTTTGCATTTCTAGCCTGCTTGTCATATTTCCTACCGGATTGGGTGTTTAATTAAAATCATAATTAAAATTGATCTCCTCATTAGCATGCACCTGCTCTGCTGCTCGCGTCCTGGCATTTAATTATGCGCTGAAGATGTCAAGTCTGACAGGCAAGAACGAGACCCCGGCCAGTAACCCCTGACAGGACTTCCCGGTGACAACATCTGGATACCGGAGCCCATCTGCTGGAACGGCCTCGGTGCCGGACAGGGGGACACGGGCACTGCTGGAGCTGGGGGCTGGCAGCCCCGGGGGTCAGTGGGGTCTGCACCCCAGCAGCCTGCACACCCACCCTGGAGATTTCTGGCATGGAAACACCTGGGGCCAATTTCCCCAGTTGGTACAAACCTCTTGGGACTCACTGGGCTCCCATCAGCACCGGTGCTGAGATCCAACCCAGCCTGAGATCCAAGCCTGCTCTCCTGGAGTGACCCAGCAGCCCGGGTTGCTCTCCTTTCCATGGGGAAAGCAAAGCTCCCCTCACCTCGCCTTGGGGTGGCCATTGAGGGAATCACCCGGGTAATTTCTGGTTCTGAAAGTGCATCTGCTCTTTCCCCTGTGTGCCAGGCAATAAAGCTGCCAAAAGGCATTTTTGGGGCTGTTATCCATGAGGAGTTTTATTCCCCTGCACTTTGGAAGTCTCTCACTGATGGATGTGGGTTCAGTGGGATCTGTGAAGCAATGAAAGCTGACATCAAATGTTCTGTCCAAATTTAAGGCTCTCCCCATGGTTCCCTGGGGACCCAGTGTGTTTGGAACCCAGGACCTGCCTCTCCTCCTGCTCTCGGTGTTGGATGGGGCTTGGGCAGTGCTGAGCAGCGTCTTCCAAGTCTTTCCACTGCAGAAACCCCAGCTCAGCCCCTCTGAGTGGTGCGAGGGATGCTGCTTGTCAGCAAAGTGGCTTCCAGTGAAGAGCAAGGAGGAGAAGCCCTTTCAATCCCCTCCTGTACAACTGCTCAGAACTGGTTCTGGCTCCTGCCCAGCGAGGAGTGGCACACGGCAACGCTCCCGCCTGTGTCAGGGACAGGCTGGGGGAACAACACCTCCAGCTGGAGTTGCCCTTACCTTTTTATGGCTCCTTTTATGGCCAAGGCCATCAAATGCCACATGCAGAGACCTTTACGCCTGGAGAAGCTGGGACCAGAGCCGAGGCTGAAGGCTTATTGCAGCTGGGCTCCCTCATTGGGGAATGCTCTGAGTGCCAGAGGGGGGGAACGCCGTGGGTGCTGCGGACACGTGGGAGCAGAGTCACCTTTGCGGGAACAGACTTCACATGTGGCCGCAGGGACACGAGGGGACCCTTTACAGTGACAACCACTGCAATGTAAACCCAGAGCTGTCAAACCCCACCCAAGCTGGCAGCAGCAGCCGTGTGACCACTCCTCAGGAAGACAGTCCGGCCCTTTAGGCATAAATAAGGCCCTTGAACATTATGGAGAGAAATACACAAGCGTTAACAGCCAGACAGCAACACAGCATCCCACTGGGAACGTTATTTATGAGGCTGTATTGTTGCCAATCCTGCTGGGAAAAATCCTGCTGCACGAAAGGAGATCCGGGAAGGCTGCGGTGTGCATGGGATGGAGCAGGGTCAGCCACGGCAGCGGGACCAGCACACGGGCCAGGGGCACGGCTCCAGCACTGCCTGAGCACAGCCGAGCAGGACTATCCTGCCAGAGCCCGGGGTGCTTCATTTGGGCACGTTCTCCATGATTTTGATGAGATTTTTGCATGAGTAGTAATTCATCAGCCTGGAGGACAGGCCGGGGAGAGCTGAAGGGTGGGCACTTGCCAGGCTGTGCTGGGAGCGGGGCCGGGGCACAGGGAGCAGCCGGACACCCCCTGTGCTGCTCTTGGAACGGGCACGGGAGAGGAGTGGAGCCTAAAGAAACATTTGTCATTTCAGTTGTAATTACATGATTACGTAAATGCATGATATTAGTAGTCAAGAGCCTGGAGTTTTCACTAAAGAGTCCCTTAAGTAAATAAACATTTTCAAGCGATTACATTGTTGGGATGAGATTTTTTAAAAAATAAAATGTTAAGAATTGTGCAGGATGACACTGGAAAGCAAGGAGGAAAACCAAACCAAACCCAAACCAGTGACTGTCAGGGCAGCAGGTGAGGCACCCATCGGGCTCTGCAGTGGTGGCTCGTTTTTGGACTGCTGCTCCCAGAGACAGGCTCTGGACACGAAGGCAGTGTGGATTAGAGCAGTGGAAAGACAATTCAGCTTAGTTTTAAGAGATACCACTGTGGAGAAGGCACATGAGGATGGCAGTTGCAATGGAAGTACAGAATATAAATAAATATACGTGTAAAAACAAACAAAAGCCCATCAAAACAAGCAAGAACCAAACCCAATCCCTGCATTACACTCAGTAATTAAATATTTATCAGAGCAGAGGAAGTAAAATCCATTTACTGCTTTGGGCCAGTTACAATCTTCCTTTTAAAAATCCTTTGCAATTAGTTCATTCCTCCCTGAGAGACAAGAACGCTGGAATAGTCTCCAGGTCCATCCTGAACAAACTGTGGAACGTTTTCTCTCCTGATTTGTGCGTGCACAAGGGTTCCAAGGAACTCTGAGCAGCTCAGGCCTTCCCACTGCGTGTCCTGAGTTTGGGGTTACCATGGGCCCTGCAAGTGGGAGGGATTGCCCTGGTGTTTCCCACTAATCCTGGTGGGATCACCGTGAGCATGGCTTCCTGTATTTCCTTCATCCTCCGGAAGGGCTCCAGGGAGCTGTGTCTAATCAGGACAAATCGATCCAAGCTCCTTCCAGATGGATTTTGGGGCAAGGGCTGCCCTTGCTGCCCGTGTGATGCCATCTGGTTCAGGATTCCTGATTTAGAGGACAGCTCTGCTCCTGTCCCTGGCATTGCCCATCCCTCAAGGACCCAAACTGCAGGATGTGCCAGTGCCCAGCTTCTGTGTCTGCCAGGGGTTGAAACGACACGGGTGACAATGGGCACGGGATCCTGCTGGCACCAGGAGTGAGGGCCCAGCCTTGACCCCACAGCCCCGGGAGCTTCCCCTCCGTCCTCCACGACCCAGGACACGAAGCACCGCTCTGGAATTTCACATTTGAGATAATTGCATTAAGGTAATTGCCACTGCAGCATTATTTCCCATTCCTGGGAGAGGCTGAGAGGAGGCTGAGTGCATTGTGTCTGCGTTAGCAGATTAATAATTACAGCCCTTCGGAGCAGCGCTGGTTTGTGTGGAGTCACAGCTGCCGGATCATTACCCGGCACACTCGAAGACACCCTATAGGAGCTCAACGCCGCGTGCTGCGCACTTTGCTTCCTCTGCTGCTGGGTCCTGGGTTTCCTACACTTTCATCAGACTCACAGCTTGTAAGAAATAGAAAACATTTACAACCTGAAGCAAGCGAGCTCTGGAGCCGCGTGGAGCGGCGGAGCGCCGTCGGGGATTCTCTGGTGAATGCCTTGGGAAGGAAATGTTCGGTCCCTCTGAGGAAGGCTTTACCCTTCCCGACATAGCCTGGTCCTTGGGAGGCTCTGGGTGCACATGGGAGTTATCCCAGCCCAAAGCGCTCTCCGTGACAAAGGATCTCTGTGCAGATCTTCCCCACTGCGGAGCCACCGCTGCCTCTGCAGCAGCTCTGTTTGCTGCAAAATAATTTAGGAGAGGGAGCAGAAGGCTCCTGTGGCCTATTGAAAAAGATGAATAATTTAGGGAAGCTGGATAAAATTACAGAGCAGGATAACAGCCTCACAAAGAGGATAACACACAAACTCCAACAATCCCATAGCATGAGGGAACAGCAGCTCTGTGTCCCACCTGGCAGAGCTCATCCCCACCACAAACCTGAGCAGCATGGCACGGGAACCAGGCAAACTGGGGAGAGGACACGGATAGTTCACACAAGGAACCACTCTGTTTAGCTCTGCTGCCCAATTAGAGCAAATTGAAAAATAAAAGCATTAATTGTGAACAGAAAATTAGATTGATAAACTGATTGCAGTTTTCTCAGTCCGGAGTGTAAGAGGGCAAAGAGTTCACCTGAAAGGAAAGAATTCTGTCTTCCCGAATGGTGTCTCCTTCATGTATTGATCAATGTCTGTATGAAGCAAGCATCTCATTTAGGACACAAACAATATTGTATTTCTTCTGCACCTTGAGGGATTTCACAGCATGGAGCAAGTGCCAGTGACTCAGAGGTGACGCAGTCAGGACAGCAGACCAGGGAGAGGACATTGGTTATTTTGGAAGGTCAGTGGGTATGAGGATGGATCTGCACACCCATCCATGCATCCATCCATCCATGTATCCATCCATCCATGCATCCATCCATCCATGCATCCATCCATCCATCCATCCCTGCTCAGCCCATAGGGGAGGAGCAGGGAACTGGAGGGAGCCTGATCCCAGCATCCCCCCAGCACCTGACGGCAGCGCTCAGGGCAGGCTGTGCAGGACACGAGCGGGCTGATCCCAGCATGCTGGCAAAGCTCAGGGGGCACCTGCTGAGCAGGTGGGGGGTCCTGTGCTCCCAGTGGCCGCCCCATCCCGCCCCAGCAGCAGCTGCACTCCCTCCGCCTCGCGGAGGGCCCTGGATCACGCTCTAAGCTGGATAAGTCCCTGTCGGAGGCGCAGGGCGCCTGAACAGCCTCATGGCTTGACCTCTGTACATTGGAAATTATATTCCAATCTCTCTACAACACCCAGTGGAGTACCAGGACCGAACACCTACAACCACTCCGGCAGGGAAAGAGGATGACAGCTACATCTGTAATACCCAGCAGAGCAGAGGAGGCCGCTTCCTCTCGCTCTCTTCTCTCCCATTTTTACACATGCAATTACAGTGCCGAGCGTTATTTGGATTTGCCTCCGCAGCTGCTGCTGTCCTGCAGCGTGCTCCAGCCAAATTACATTTCCGAGATGACATTTCCACTCACAGCAGCGCAGCCCGGCTCCCCTCGTAACGGCGAGCAGAGGGACGCAATGGCTTTAGCATTTGTTCTTCCAAACAAGAGGGGTTTGTTCTTCCACAGGCAGCAGCAGGGCCGGCTGCGAGGGGCCGGCTGCCCCTGCCCCGCGGCTTTCTGGGGAGCTCGCCGGGACAGATCGCGCCCAGCTGGAGAGCCGGGTCAGCGGGAGCTGCGAAATAATGGCAGCTAATCTGGCTGTTGCATTTATTAATTCCCATTTACACTTCTCTAACTCCTTCCCTGTCCATCAAGGCTGATTACACCAAGCTCGCTCCCTCAGCAGCCGATGCCCTCTAACCATTGCCGTGCCATCACCAGATCCTTATCAGCTTTTCCACAGCATTAGGCTAATGGTTGGATTCGATGGTCTTAAAGGTCTTTTCAGACCTAAACGATTCTACGATTTTAGAAATTATCATCTTTAGCAGAGCAGTCTGCCATCAAGGCACCTGTAGCGAGGGCTTTGCCGTGCTCATCACCGCGTTACCTTTCCCTGCAGCCACACTAATTGCTAACCCTGGGCAGGAAAAATGTATTTTCCTTACTGTCAAAATGACAACCTCTAAACAAATCCTAAATCCTGTTCTGTGCTTCCAGCAGTGTTTTATCTTTCCGCTGCTGTTCTCTTGAGATTTATGCCTCATGATCTGGAGGAACCTGCAGCATCCATCCCTACCTGTTTCTTGTCTATTTAAGTGGCAAGGGCTTGTCAAGGCACGGAAGTTTCATTGATTTACTGTAAGATGCGGGATCAGGCTGCTGCAGTGAATCCCTGGCTCTGCTCCCATTCCGAGAAGTTCCTCTTGGGCTGGCAGAGCCCAGTCAGGCTCTGAGTGCACCAGGACCGGAGCACCCAGTGCGCTGGAGGGGGATGAGGGGAGAGGGGTAAAGGGTTCGAGTTGGAGGGGTCTGGGATTGTGTCTCAGGCTGCATCCCCGGAGCTGACCCTGCGAGAGGAACGGGGCGTTGTCCTGTAAAAGTGTCCTCAGGCTCCGGGATGCCCTGGAGCAGAGGGACCGGGGGATAAGTGTGTGTTTGTTTGTTTTTACAGCCCGTTGCCACGTTCAGGTGCGCGGGCCCCATTAAAGGAGGAGCAGCCTGTAAATCGCTGCTGCAGGGAAGGGTTATGTCTCCCTCGCTGCTGCATTTCATCCTGCACAATCAGGGAAGGGATTTGTCCTGGCACAGGCTCCCTCTTTACTGTGGAAAATGAGAATGGAATCACATCCCTCCTGCTCTTTCCAGGCTGGAAGAGGGGTCGTTTGGCCCCGGGAGCTCAGACCCTCCAAGAGCTGCCTTGAAGCTCCAGCTCCGCGTGGGGAGGGATGGGGCAGCACCGGGATGTGCTGGAGATGGAGCAGTGGACAGGCAGTGCCAAGGCTCCATGGATGTGTCTCATCTCCGAGCACGGAAGGGGTCAGGAATCTTGAGAACTCGTGCCAGTAATAAATGATTGATGCTGTTATTCTCCAGGGTGTGCTAAGAGAGAAGATTTATCATGGTCCTGAAAAGGCAAAAGATGTGACAGGAGAGCTCCTGCCTGCTGGAAAAGGAGACATTTAAACCCTGAAGTGTTCAGGCAAGATGGATTTGATATTCCTGTGCCTTGGACTATCAGAACAGTGCCCCCCTCATCCCTTCCCTCTTCCCATGGCATCTTCCTTCGGGTCAGGGATGCACGAGGATCCTGCGGCTGCTCCCAACCCTTCTCAGTATTGGAAGTGCTGGAAGAAAATTACCCCGAGGTCCTCCAAGGAGAAATTTAAGCAGCAACCTGATCCTCTTTCTGTCAAACTTCCTGGGAAAACTCCTCTTTACTTCAGCAGGAGATAGATAAAGTGTATTATGGTTACCATTACACATAAACACGGCCAATTTGGTAAAATTCATCTGCGCCGAGTCCCGTCCCTGTGCAGGGAATGAATCAGGGTAGCAGCTACAGCCCTGGGCTCGCAGCACTCCCCCCTTCGATAACATAAACAGAAAATTGGAAGGGAAATGTCATCTCAGTGAGTTCATTCTGAATCACATGTTTGATGAAAGGCTCTTTATAAACCCTTAAACTGCCTAAAGCCATTCACTTGAAAAAAATGCAACATTCCTCACAGGAAAAGAACAATTAGCAATACAATTAGTTTTCTAAGAGGCAGCGATAAATAATTGAATTTTTTCTTTGACGGGAGGGACGCACTGACAGTTCTCAGCTCCTTGTATTGACAGCAGAGGAAACGGCCCATGAAACCGGTCGTTTGCGGGGAATTTTGATCTATCAATTGCGAGAGAGGAGAACAAGAGAAGCATGAAAGAGCAGCTCGGCTGTCAGACGGCAGCTGCAGCCAGGCCGGGCTCTAACACAGGCGGGCAGGACCCGGGGAGGCTCCCAGAGGCTGCGCACAGCTGGCCGGACACCCCGCGCTCCTGAGGGTGTCCGCAGCTGGCTCCAGCAGCTGGGATGGAGGGGCCGAGCTGCGGCCGGCCCTGAGCGTGCTCCGAGGGGCCTTTGGCCAAACCACCAAGCTGGAACCAGCCTGAGAGGCTTCGCCCCAGCCCCGGGCCAGGCAGATGTTGAATCGCAGCACCGGGAGCGGTCACACACAGCTCTGGGTGGGGATTCCACGGGGAGGGGAGGGAGAGATTCATCTCTGCCGCGGAGAAATGAAGCAGGACCAGCAGCGCAATTTTCAGTTATGAATTTGTGATCAATACCCTGTTCCCATTGATTCCCTGCTCGCCGTAATGAACTGATTAAGGCAAGCACAGCTGATGCCTCTCGGCCGGCGGTTCTGGCCGGGCACGGGGGCAGCCCCCGGCTCTGGTGGCACAGCCAGGGTCACCGTGGGCAGCTGTCACCGTGGGGCCCCCTGGCAGTGCGCGGGTGACAGCCGCAGCCTTAGGCTGCAGCCCACACGAGTATGAGGGGGACTCCTGCTCCTGTCTCCCACCAAACGTGTGCTTCTTCCCGGCACCACATCCCAGGCAGGAACCAGCCCTTTCAGACCTCACAAGGACAGGCACAGGGAGAAAGACCAATCCTTTCAGCATCTCTTAAGCTTGGGACCTTCTCCCCCTCTTTGTTAGTGCATTTGTACCTGCTCTCTCCTCTGCTTTTCCTCAGCTCCCATCCTTCCCTACTCCTTCCAAAAGAGGAGAGTGAAAAATGTGCCTTTTGCCCCCTTAACTACTTTCCTGTGAAATTAGAACTCCCGTTGGCTGACCCTGCTGTGGCTGAATCTCAGCCTTTTCTCCATCAAATCCTTCCTGCAGAATTTATTGGGTGGTGCAGCATTACCCTCATAAAAAGGCAATAAATGGCCCTGTTTGCATTACACTCCATAATGGCTGTAACCTCGTGGCATTCTTGCAGAGCTGCCTTAGGAACAAAGGGGCAGGAAAGAAGGCTCCCAGAAATCTTTGGGATAATTACACTGCAGGAGTGCTGGAATCTTTAAAATCATTTTAAATCAAAGGAAACCCGGATTTTAAATCTGAGGTTAACAGCACTTGGGACACTTGCGAAACTCCTCAGCCTCAGCAGCTTGCAGCGTCCCCTTTGAACCTTGTGTGAGGACGATTCTCCTTCCTTTCCTTGTATTTCCCCACTTGTTTTAGGAAGCTGGCAGGTCTCCAAGGCCCATTCACTGGGGGAACAGTTCCTATCGTGGAACACGCTGAGGGTGCAGCAATGGGCGTGGGAAGGGTGGGAGCAGAGCCAACCTCAGACCACGGCTGTGGGGACAGGCAGCACGTCAGGGACGTGGGGATGCTGCAGGTGGATCTCCAGGGCTCCAGGCTGGTGCGAAATGCACAGGAGTTTTTCCTCCTCCTGCTCTAAGAAGCCAGGAAAAGAGAGTTATCCTGGATCACGGTGGAACTGATCACTTGCAGGATGACCAGGAGAACCTTCCTAAAACAAATCATCTTAGGCATCTCTGTGTCCAGTGCTGGTCTGCGGCTCGGCCTTCAGCCCATCTCCCCGGGGCTGGCGTGGGGACTGCCACCACCTCCCCCCGGCCCTGGGGACCTCCCAGCAGTGCTGCAGCCACCGGCAGCTGGGTGCTCAGGCTCTGCCAGCTCTGCTAACACTCTGCTGTTTGCCCGACCCGGCAGCCTTTTATTGCTCTTTCAACGGCCCCTTCTAAACGTTATGGCTCACTTAGAGTTTAGGAAGGCGGCACTTCGGAAATGCGGAGTTTGCTGTTTCAGCCAGGATGTGCATTACCTGTCCCTCATTTCTTTATTGGCTAAAGCAGTTTTATCCACTCCGTGGAGTCCAGTTATAAAGGGGAGATGTAAAGTCACAGCAGAGGAAGAGTAAAACAGGGCTGGGATAAGGATAAGGGAGAGGAGACAGATTTTGGCCTGGACTCTGCTGCAGAGCCCCCGCAGCCCTGCCAGGCTGGGGTCACACCTGGGCTCCCACTCCCAGGTCTCGCCTCCCTCCCGCACGTGCCCAGAGGAGCAGAGCACAGGCAGGGACACAGAGCGGTGACAGAGGGGACAGGGCCGTGCTCAGCCCCTGCCTGCTCAGCTCAGCCCCTGCCAGCCAACGGCTGTGGGAGGGTGGCCAGCACCAAACCCAGAGCAGGGACTGGATTTCTCCCCAGCACCCCTGGGGCAGGGCTCCCGTCCTGTAATTCACTGGGATGGGATGTGGAAATGAAAACAAAGAGAGCACGAACACAACAGCTCGCACTGCTCTGCGAGGCCGGTAATTGAAAACTCCTGACGCTAAACAGAAATGAAAATGTTAATGGCAAACACCCAGAGCAAATGCATTCCATATGCAGAGGATCGCCATAGGCTGACAAATACAAATGTTGCCGTAGCTACAGAGGGAGCAAAGGCAGAGATGCTGCTGCAGAAGGAAGGGGCTGCACTCCCTGCCCAGCACCGAGCATCTCCCGGCTCCCCTTCCTGCCGCTCTCCCGGCCAGGAGCAGCACCTGCAGCTCCCAGAGCTGCCATTCCCATTCCCATTCCCATTCCTCACCCTGTGGCTGGGAAGAGGCTGGAACCTGGTGAGGGAGCCCTGACCCTCAGCCCACTCAGAAGGGACGAGCATTCCCCTCTGACCAACACCTTTCCAGGAGGGAAAAGCCATCCCAGAGCCGCATCCATCAGCGCGGGCACGGGAACGACCGCGCTGCTGGCGGGAGGCACGCCATAAATCCACCCTGTGAGAGCTCCCAAGTCGGAACAGGAGGTAGAGGGTAACGACTTAAGAATAATACACAGAAACCCAGCAAGAACTCCGAGTGCCTGGTGGAAGCCCAGGGGAAATTAGCCTAATGCTCGGCAAATGTTGGAGAGCGGGGGGATTACTCTTCCCCCGGCCCCGCTGCTGCCGCCGAGAGAGTTTGCAGCACTTTGTCATTTATGGCTGCAGCTCTTTATGGCTCTGGGGGTTTTCGTAGCCAGAGCGGTTCCTCCTTGCATCCGTCTTTGCTGTCACGGACAAGGAGATGGGTGCTTAGGGCCTGACAAACCTGGACTCGCTTCCAGCCCAGCTCCTGGGCAGCTTTGCCATAAACCCGCAGTAAAACCAGGGCCATAGCACCGAGGCCAGCCCTGCTCACAGCCCCCAAAGCCAGCCCTCGGGCTCGCCTCACTCTCTGGAGATGCAGGTAAAGCTTTTGGAAACTCCTGGTGGCTTTCCTTTCCTCCCCATTTTTCCCAGACTTGCAGCCTGCCTCCAAAGCAGGCGATGTTCACACTCCTTGGGTTTCACCACAAGCATTCCTTCCAGCTCCATCTGTGAGCCTTAATTAGTGAATTTACTGACAGAAACTTTATTAATGCAGCATTTAGCTCTGCTGGCAGCATCTCGTGCCCTTCAGAGCCTCCTGTGCAGCGAAACACCGGCTCCCAGGGCCTCTGGGGGTTTTCCTGCCATCATTTCCCCTTCTGGGGGCCCAGGAGCACCCACCCTGTGCTGCCGCGCTCCCCTCGCTGCCTGTCTGCAGGGACAGTGGGAGGCACAGCTATCCAGGGAATACACACGCGGTGGGAGCAGCGAGGAGGAGCCTGACAACGCCTTGGCACCCGCTTCATCCCCCCTGGAAGCAAAGTAGGGCCCAGGTCCCCAGCTCTGTGCTGTCACCACACCCGCATCCCCTGGCCCACGTGCCAGGCACACCCAGAGGTCACCTCTTGTAGGACAGACCCCCCAAAAAACTCCCACAGGAGGCACAAACCAGGATTCCTGCCACATCTTCCCTCTCCTTTCAATTTCTTTCCTCCTTCTAGTTGTTTTTTTTCTCAAAGACATTAACCAGATATAAAAGTTAAATGTGAAGTCGAAACAATAAGGCATGGAAATAGCAGAAATAACTTAATTAAGTTTTTAAAGATTTCCATGCTTGAATAAATTAGCCTTCCTGCAAATGTCACAACAGGCAGAAAAAATGTGTAATCAATGGAGCACAATGTTACTTTGCTCTTTAGTTAAATGGAAGCTCCAGCAGTGTGTTCTCCAAGCTTCCCTGTCTTCCTCCACTCTCCCCACCGCATCTTCCCCACACGCTGAGCTGCTCTGGGGGAAAGGCTCCAGAAACTCCAACACCAGCTTTTCCCTGTGCAGGCAACAAGCTGAGAGCTTTCCTTCACTCTGCTCCCCTGAAGCACCACGGGAAAGCACCAACAACCACTTCCATGTGCTGGTGACACAGCTGGGAGGGAGGGGACACTCCTCATTTCCCAATTAGGCAAAAAAAAAGGCAGAGTCAGCAGGAATAATGTGTGTGTTCTTTACTGGGGAATGTGCCAAAGCTCCCCAGTGCCACCCAGGTCCCTGCCCATCCTGCTGCACAGAGAGAACACCACTGCTGAGGATGGGAATTTATTGGGGAGGGTTTGGGGGAGAGCAACCAGGACAGGCAGGGAGATTAAAACACTGACACAGGTTGGAAGCAGAGGGAATTTTGGCTTGCTTATTCTGGAAAAGAAAGACAAGGCGAGACATGCAAACAGTCTTCAAACATTTAAAGGAAAGCTCTGAAAAGGAGAGAGTAAACAGGTTTTCATGTTTGCTGTGAGGATGACAAGGTAAACATAAACTGCAGCAAGGAGCACTCGTGTTCGACATCAGAAGCGCGCCCGTGGTGCCGAGGTGAGGCTTGGAGCGGCTCCGCGAGCGCTGCCGGCGGCGCGGCTGGGTCCGTCCTGGGCCGGAGCTGGGGCCTCTGTGGGACATCAGCAGTGACAGGCCGGACTGTCAGGGGCAGCTTGGGTGGCACGATGGAGCCCTGGAGCCAGGGACAGACGATCTGACCTGCGGGGCTGATGGCCCAAGCCCCGGTTTTGCAATCTCCGTTGGAGCACAGCCAGCAGGCAGTGGTGGGAGAGCCAGGAACAAGCTGGGAACGGGTTAAACCTCGCTGCTGAGCCCACAGCTCCTGAGCCTGCCTTGCCTTTTCTATTATGGCCAAGAATTGTCAACTATTCCATATCAGAAGCTGACCCAGGGCGTCCCTGTGTTTAGTGCAGGGCATCACATGGGCTTTAAACAGTCGATGCTCTTGGCTACTTCAGCTGCATCACATCTGACCCCTGAAACGCAGGAGAGCACGAGGCTCGATGGCTTCTTCTCCCTCCACTCCCCCAGGGGCTGGACCTGCGACAGGGACACACGGTCAGCTTCCGATCCCCTTGGATAATGATAAGGGTGAGCGATTGAGCTGCTCTCTGCTCCGCCAGGAGCTGAATCCCAGGCTGGGAGTGCTGCTGTCTGCGGTGTGACGCACGCTTTATTAGAAAGTGAGCCACTGGAAAGTGTTGGAAATTCTTCTAAGACCGTTTTGATTGTCCTCGAGGAATCAGTGGCTGAGGCTGGAATGCCGGGAGGACAAAGGCGGCTGCCAGATGAAAGTAAAGAGAAAGGATTTCTCCTCTGAATCATCAGGCAATTAAATTTTCAGCACAATAAAAGTGGAGGGCGAACGTTTCCACTAATGGCTCTCGCCAGCTGATCCCATTACCAGGCACGGCCGCCAGGCCGGCAGGGCCCCGAGGGGGGACCTCGGGGACATCCAGAGGCTGAGGAGCTGCAGGGAGGCCCAGCAAGGCTGGGAGCTGGGCAGAGAGCACAAGCACTGGGTCACTGATCCCCAGCCTGAACCCACTGTCTTTGTGTCTTCATCGTGGTGGAGGAGCTGCGGGGGCAAGGGTGCACAGAATTGCTGCTTTTTCTTTTTTTGCCCAAATAGTGTTTAATTTGACTGCAAATGAGCTTGCACAGAGCCATAGGAATCTGTTTAACTTGAAAGAAGCAACCCTTGCTGCACTGGTTCCCATCTCTGATCAAGACACCCATTTTGGGTTTAAAGACACGTCCCGTGTGCGACTGGTGCCACCACGGGCACACAGCGAGGCAAATGTCCAGGCACTAAAGAGGATTTTATTTGTGGTTCTTGATTCTTTGCTGAGCTGGAAGATTTGCAGTGACAGAACATTTCTTCCCGACTCTGCCCTTCGCCCCCGTCAAGGCTACTGAAACATATATATGATCTGAAGAGGGAAGATGGATCCTCCGAGTCCTCACAGGTCGTTTACCAGCAAGACAAAAGCCTGGAAAGCTCCATGTGTTTGTTGAAGAGAAATCTTCCCTCCCCTTGCAAAATTTGGGACGGAGCATTGTTACTAATGACCTCCTTGGATCCGTGCCCAGGATGTGGAGATATCATCTCCCGCTCCCAGTAATAAGGTCGCAACTGATCCTGAACAAATGGCAAAGTTATTTAATAATTATTTTGGAAGGTCTGCTCGTGACCTTTCAGCTCGTCAGGGTAAGTAGCACGAATTTATCACCGGTGCCACGTGAAGGGGCTTGATTATTTGAGTTGTTTTCCTGGCAGGAGCTTGGTTTTCCCCCATTTTCTAAGCCACTCAAGGTGTGCACCAGCTGGGAATACAAATACGATTCCTGCCCATGGTGTGATGGGGTTTTGCCTGGTGTTGGGGCCATCCCTGAAAGGGCATCCAGCATGGATTCCCACTGGGGCTGGTGGATTTATTCCCACACACATCAGTCAGGCAGCTGGGACCCCACTGGAGCCCGAAACGGGTCCCTTTAACCCAGAATCCCAACACCCGCTCTGCAGGAATCGCTTCCCAGCGGATGAGGATGGGATTGGGACAGCAGGAGGTTTGCTGGAGAGTGGGAGGGGCCCCGTTCCCACTCCCCCAGGACCTTGGGAGCCACTGCAGAGTCTCTGGCTTCTCCCTTTGGGGAAAGCTGCCCAAAGCCTCTTACAGCAGTGCCTGGAAGCGCCCCTCGGCTGTCCTGTTTGGATAACTGTTCGCAGGCAGCCTTGCCTTTCATTTCCTTAATCTTAAATTGCATCAAAAGGCAGAGATTAGAGGTAAAACCTCAATAAAAGACGGAACAAAAGCTCTGCCCACATTGGATTCTCATACCCAGCTTTGCTGTGGTTTTGTTCTCCTCTTGTCTGACAGGCTGAGTAGCCAAACCTTAAAAAACTGAAAAACCCCCTAAGATTAAAACACTATTTAGAAAAGGCCATGCCAGTCTGAAATCACCTGTGGTTCATACATTAAACATCAAATGTACGCTAACTCTGAATTATGGTCATGAAAAGCAAATCCTTTAATACCATTTTCTGTGTTACACGGGCTGGAGCTTAGCATTAAGAGTCCTGGTTTTTCTCGAGCCAGTCAGTGGGGTAGGACTTTCCCACCTGGAGTTATCCCTCCGCCCTCGGAGGTGTTCAAAACTTCCCGCCCTGGGAAGGAACACGGATGCAGGAGAGCAGAAAGCAGGAACAGAAGCCTTGGCCGGGCGGCTGCCAGCTCTCCCAGAGGTTTCCCAGAAGCTGTGGCAGCTCTCGGGCCTTTCTGGCTGCTGAAGTGGATTTGCAGCGCCAAGGAGATGATGCTCCTCTCCACTGTGAGTGAGCAAAATGGTGCCAGAAGGAGAGGGGAGGGGAGAGAGGAGAAATCCCGGCCCCCCACCTGCAGAACCCTGGACCTGATGCAGGAGCAGCAATTCCCAGGGCTCTCCAGGGCACTGCAGAGGCGATGGATGCTCCTCACCCATCCCTAGGAAAGCAGGCAGGGAGAGTGTCTGATTTGATGGGGCAAGGCTGGGAGCAATTTGATTTTGAGAGTGTATCAGGTTTGTGTTGCATCTCCTCACTGAAGAGTCGGGTTTGCACTCAGCAGCTGATGGGCAGCACAGCAGTGAATGACACATCCCCCCACCACACTCCTGTCCCAAAATAACCACAATTAAAGGAGAGCAGAGCAGCAGTGACAATAACCAGGAGTAAATCAGGGTGTCAATGTGAGTTATCCAGCCAGGCTGGATCTTGGGTGACAGCACTTCCCAGAAAGTGGTGTCTTAAAATGGAAAGGGGAGAGACCAATCCCCAGGCCCAGCAGTTGGAATTACCCTCTCAGGACAGAGGAGCCAGTTCCTGCTTTTATTTCCAACTTCTCCTGAAAGTTGTCAGAACTAGTTCTGCTTTTCTCTTCTGGTTATTTTTCTAGTTATTAACATGTGAATAAAGCACCCCAGGAGCGTTCGGCACGCGGAGCCCAGTCCCGGGAGGTTGATGTGTCAGCTCCGGACAAAAGCCCCTTCTCACCGGGGCCGCCTCATATCCAGTTTAGCGTTTTCTCCCACTCTTGAAGTCCCCCGGGTACCCGCGGGGCACTTGGGGAAGCAGAGGGCCGGCGGGGAGGTGACAGTTCCGCTGCTCTCAGCTGCCCCGGCTCTGCGGCTGCGGGGTGAGCCGGGAGGGCAGCGGCAGGAGCTGCCCGGCAGCACCGCCCGGTGCCCGGTGCCCGGTGCCCGCTGCCCGCTGCATCCCGGCCCGTCCGCTTCTCCCCGAGGGCAGCGCGGGCGCTGCCCAGCACCAGCCGTTCGGGGCTGCCGTGGGCACCACAGGGCCATCTGAACCTTCCTTCAGCAAATCGCTCCTCACACCTTACATTTCATAAGGTCCAAATGGCCCGTGGATCCTCCTGCTAGGTTTTCCCGTCTCCCAGACACGGCTCCGGCTTTTTTAACCCTCGCCTTGGAGGACCCCGTGTCTCCTCCCCAGGCAGGGACCTGGCTCCTCCCCAGCTCAGCGTTTCTGACTTTTTGTCTTGTCACCCCCGCTCTCCTCTTAATGAGCTGTTAATGATATGACCATTAGCTATGCAAATTAAGAGAGCGGATTCAGAGGATGTTTTTTACCTAGAGAGAGAGGCTGCTCGGAAGCCTGAGAGATGATAAATCATGCTGGTGTTTTTATTAAACTGCCGCTCTTGGGGGACCCGGCTCTGCCCAAGCCCCCATCGAGCGGCAGCGGCGCAATCAACACCTTCCTGCGGGCGGGCGGGGGAGCGCCGCCCCTGCCCCTGCTTTAATTAGGCAAACAAATAAAGCGTCGTGTCTAAATACCCTCGGCGGCCCGAGCCTGCCCAGACGCGCCTGGCTCAGCTGACGACCCCCCCCCCCCCGCCTTTGGAAGGGGCCGCGGGATGCTCGGACGGGCTTTGCCACGGGGACGGACAACCCAGGTGTAAATATTGCCTCGGACATTGGTGGTGTGGTCACGTCCCTGCAGGACCAGATCTACCCCGTGCTCGCACTCCCCAAACCTCACAGCCCCGGGCTGGGGTGCCTCCGGGCCACCCCCGGGCACAGAGCCCACAGCCGATGCCCAGGCACCTGCAGGAGGATTAAATCTCAGCCTTCATGGACCTTCAAGCCTGGCTGGGTGATAGGAATTTATCTCTAAAGCACTTATCCTTCCTTTTCTTTTTGTGGGCTTTAATTAAATATCTCTTTGTTTGAAGCAGCCACTGGTGGCCATGAGCTCTCCAGAGCTTTATCAGTGGCAGCAGGGAGATAACTGCCCACAATCTCCCCTGACCTTTCCTCAGCTCACAAGAAATGGCATTGGGTGGCTTCGCTCTATTCTTTCCTATTATCTTCTGCTTTTTCTCCTCTCTGCAGCTTGCCAAGGGTTCCGATAGCGACTGAGTCACTACCAGAAATATTAAGAAAAGACCCTAAAATATCCCTGGCAGTTTAACGGCCTGGGGAGCAGAAGGGCTTGTCTGTGAGTGGCCATCGTAAGCCACGGCTGAGAGCAGCAGGGTCAGACTTTAACGAACTGTTGAGAATTAAACAGAAGGAATGAAACTGAAAGGTGCCCCGGTGGCTTGAACCGAGTTTAAAGCAACTGACCTTTGGAGAGAATGAAACAATTCCCTTCCTTAAGTGTTCAAGGTTTGTTTTTTATTTCTCCCTGGGCAGCCTGATGCTCCTGGGATGAGTGGATGTGGTGGCCAGAGCAGCGGTGACGCAGGAGCTGGCCCGGGTGCAGATGCAGACGGACACGAGAAGGTGATGCCCTCTGCATCAGGGCTTCCAGGAGGGTTTCTAGAGCTTTCCTGGAGCTGTGCCTGGGCAGAGGGGCTGGCACAGGGACACCATAAAAGCATTCTGAGCTCTTCCTTTCTCTTGTACCTTTCCAGGCCCAAGAGCAAATTACCAGCTACAACCAGGGCTGGTTCCAAGAAAGGCAGAGCGGGAGCGGCATCACACCCAGCTTATGGCACCTCGTGTGCTGAGCTTCATCCCTTTCCAGCACAGAGACCAGCACTGCCCGTGTCCCCTGGCTCTTGGGGACCCAGACAGACCAGCCCTGGCGCCGGCTCCTGGCTCTGCTCCGGCTGCACCGGCACAGCCGGCGCCGGCTCGCGCCGAGGGTCCCGCCAAAGGTGAGGGAGGACGGCAGCCCCAGCCCTGCCACGTGTCCTGCTGGCTCCTCCGCTTCCCAGCGGCGGCTGGGGATGACAAGGACACTGAGCAAAGTTGGTAAAACACAAACTTCCACTGAAGCTCTCCCTCAGCATGACGGGTATCGGCAGCGGCACAGTGAATAAATCCATTTTAATGGAATTATCCATTTCAGTTCCCAACTTAATTGAGCTTTGCCCTGTGACTTAGCACGAGGGTGCCTCTCTTCATTAACCCCGTGCAGGCTGCAGAGCGTTCAGTGGCCGCTCACACGCACAGCCAAGGGCTGGTTTGGGAGCTGACACCTACACGACAGGATTTATCCAGGATGGAAACCAGCGCTGCTCCTGGAGCCCCCAGCCTGCCTCCACAGCTGGGAACACCACGCAGGTGCTGCTCCTCGGGAGGAAAAGTTGCTCGAGCTGACAAGTTTCTTCCTCCAAGACGGGGTCTCGCGCTCTGGGGGCAGCAGGGCCCAAGGAAACCTGTGCAGCTCCTTCACAGGCAATCGAGGATGTGTGGTTTAATTAACTCACCCAAAATTCCTCCTCTCTCTCCCCCATTTCTGTTATTAATGTTTTTCTCCATCTGATAATGCTCCATTGCTGATTCTTTCTGGTTTTACAACGAACGGTGCTGTGATGAAAGAAAGGTTGGCGGTGCTTGGGGCAGCTTTTCCCTGTCTGGCTGCACAGCTGACAGAGTCTCACTCCCTCTTTCTCCCCCTGCACGCCCCACCTTCCCTCAGCAGGTACCTGAGGGCTCCCCCTGCCCCTCTCTGCTGCCCAGGGGTGGAAGCAGGGACAGGCTGCCCTTCCCCACAGCACAGACAAGGTCAGGGTGCACAGGAGGGCTCCCCACCCCCCAAGGAGGGGACAGCTCAGCCGAGGAGCTCTGGGAAGGGACGTGCTGGCACTGCCAAGGCCAGCACACGGGGTCTGGCACAGCCAATAAATCCGATATTTCCAAGGCTGTGCGCACAGCAGCGCAGCCGTAAATCAGAACCAACTCGGAGCAAAACTTTCTTCGGGTGTAAATAAATTGCTGTTTTTACAAAATGCTTTGGGTGCCTGGAATACTGATCCGGCAGCGGGGCAGGTGGGTCAGCTGGGAGCGAGCCCACGGCAGCCCACGCCATCCCCTGCGCCGAGGGGCAGCTCTGGGGGATTCTGTGAGGGAAAATCCAGGAGCTTTCATCAGGAGCGTGACCCTGCCAAGGCACCGTGCGCTGCCCCTGCCACCAGTGCTCCGGTGGGGACGCTGAGGCAGGGGGTGCTGAGGGGTCCAGCCCTCCTGTCCCCATGGCCGTGAGGGTCCAGCCCCCTCCGCAGCCCCCCCAGCCCCTGTCCCAGCCCAGCAATGCATTTGTTTTCCTGCTGTAAAACCTGAATGGAAATGTCACGAGGACAATCACCATGGTGACATTTCAGCAGCTCCATATAGAGCCACGCAGGAAATGAATTTCAAAAATCCCTATTAAAAATGGAAGGGCAAAAACAATTTTCTGGGGGAGATTTGTTCTGAGAGAGCTTATAGACTTTTTTTTTTTAAAGGAAAAGGTCTCCAGCAAAGAAAGTTTGAGGTGTGCTGGTTTTTTAGCGCTTCATTTCTTTGTGAAAGAACAGACCTTTTCCAAGAGGGGTTTTGCTGTATGGTTTTTGGTTCAGAAACTAAACTTTGTTGCACCATTTACCAATTTCTTTTTCCCAGCCCGGCTGCTGCTCCAGAGGATGATCCCAGCCGAGGGTTTATTCTCCAGCCAGCGCAGAGCTTGGCAAGGCCAGGAGAGAGGCGGGTGATTATTTCAGTCCCTTGTTCCTCCGACTGGCTGGTACAGCACAAAAGAATGCTAATGCTCGTGTCTTTATGAAAGCACTCGAGTTCATCAGCTTTGCAAAGAAGAGAAATTAAATCAAGATTTAATTGGGATATGCATGTTTTATTCATGGTACTATCCACAGGAGAAGCCAGACAGCTGAAGGTAAAGAGGAGGGGGGGGGGGGAATCTTTTGAAAAGTTGTTTCTCTCTGATTAAATAGAGATACTTTCCCACTTCAAAGGGAGGGCTCCTTTAATGTATTTTAAATGCTCCAATGTGCCATTCCGTGCGGCAGCCTGGCAAGGGCAGCGCTGGCCCCTTGCTCTGCTCCTCTCCACAGCCCCTGGAAGGGACCCAGTGGCCCTGGGGTGCCTCCTCCAGCAGATTTGGTGGCATCCGGGATGACCCGAGGATTTCAGCAAATGACTGGTCTTGTCCTCTCCCCTGTCCCCCAGCACAGGGGTGGGGGTCCCGTGGGCTGCTCAGGGGAGCCCCGGTCAGACCGGGCTGCAGGGCACGAGGCCCTGGGGAATGCGGAGACTGGCAGCTTCTGGAAGGCACCAAAGGAAGGAAAACCCAGCCGGAGTTTTCACATCCACCTTTGCAAGTCTGGTGTATGGGAAGGGAATTGTTTCTGCCTCTTCTGTGGCCGCACCAGGAGGGGAGGATGGATTTCACTGCTAGAGGAAGCCTTCCTGCACTTTCCATGTTTTCATTTCTCTCCGTTTTCAGGACAGCAACAGGTTCCAGCTCTGATGTGGCTGATGCAAAAGGCCGTGTATCTCTGCTAGGAACGTTTCCAGGCACCTTTAGAGCCCAGCACATTCAGCCACGGGGCTGAAGAGCAGTTTGTGGTGCTGATCCTCCTCGGGGGAAGCTGCAGACACTGCGAGAACAGCTCGATTTTTCTTGTTACACTCCTGGAGTCAGAGGAGAGGCAAAGCCAGCAGCAGGACAGGAAGGGGACGAGGGTGAGACCAAGAAGGTTTCCAGTCTGTGCTGGAAGCCTTTCCCTGGGTACTGCTGCACTGAGCCGTGGCAGAGCTGTGTCTTTGCCCAGGGACGCTGCGGGCACCCAGCAGGAAGGGGCGGGCGGGCAGGGATGCCACTGGAGCAAGGAGTGGGAAGCTGCGGAATGCAAGGGAGGAGAGGCCGAGCGAGGGTGGGTGCCACCAAAGCAGGGATTTAAGGACACCGGGAACTTCTGGTTCGCTTTTCAGATTGAAATGCGGGTGCGAGGCACTGCTAGATAGTGGTTGCACGGGAGGAGGGGATCTGGCAGCAGCACTCGTATCGCTCCTGGTGGGAATTTTTCCATAAAGATCCGATTGTTCAGCAACGGCGCATGACAAAAAATACAATCGGAAAAGTGGGGGAGGAAAAAAAAAAGGAAGAAAAGAAAATCTCTGTAACTTGTGCCCTTCAGAAGCAGCCCCTGTCGCGTTCGGAGCCTGGCGGAGCCGCCGCTGCCTTGGGAGCCTCAGGTCTTTGTTAAGAAAAGGACACAAAGAGAAACACGAGTTCTCCCGAAGGCTCATTATTCAAACTGCTCCAGACCCGGCATTGCAAGTGCCGGTGACTTTGGAAGATGAACAATCTTATCTCCTGGGTGAAAAGGACCATTTGTTGTTCGCTGTCCGGGAGAGAAAGCTCACAAAAGGCACGGGAGGAAACTTGGAGAATGTCTGAGCCCAACTTGCCAGGGGATGTGCAGAGGAGCGAGCGATGCCAGTGGCCGGCACAGCCCAGATCTCTGCCGGGGCAGGACGGGAGCGGGAAGCACGGGGACCACAGGGTCCTTCTCCAGGGCAGAAGATGGCCAGAGGAGGGAAGGGAAGCTGAGGAAAGCCCAAGCTGAGCATCCTCCCACACTCCCCAGAGCCAGAGCCCAGCCAGCGCCTGTGGCATGTGCTGGCAGCAGCCCTGCCCGGCTGTCCTGGGCTGCCGGGGGATCTGCAGGCAAGTGTTTGCCTTTGTCACTTATTTATTTTGGACACTGCAGTGCCAGCTCCCTGCTCAGCAGGGCGTGGGGAGGCTGGGCTTTGTGTAGCTGGAGCACTGCAGCCCGGCTCTGGGCAGAGGCGAGAACGCGTCGTGGGCACGGAGCTCATCCAGAGAGGCTTCGCACCCCTCTCCCCCTCCTGAGCAATCTCTTAATGATAAAAGTCTCAGTGGTTTATAATTACCAGTTTGACAAGTTCATGAGTTGTCTGTTAATTATTATAATTAGCTCTGGCTGAGTGAGAATGCAGCAGTTCAACAACAATATTAACGATGGGAAAACTATTATCAGGAATTAACTACAGCGAGCATCCAGGAAGGGCTCCCCCTGCTCTCCTGGCCTCCCTCGTGCTCAGCTCAGCCCCAAACTGCCCTGGAGTGTTCAAACCACTGGTTCTGCTCGCAGGAATGGGAAAAGGAACCCAAACTCTCCCTGGGCTGCCCAAAACAGGGTCAAGATTTGGGCCAGTAGAGGGAATCCTGTGGTAAGGCTGCTGCAAAACCACAGAGGCTGCAACAGGACAGACAGGAGCAACATCCTGACAGAGCAACATGAGGGTCAGGCCCTGGGAATCTCTCTAACCCCTCTCTATTTCACTCAAGATCCTGTGATTGAATTCCTGCACAAGCCTTTCCTCCTGGGAGCACGTGGCATGAGACGCAGGCCTGAGCAAATATCAGAAAACTCTCAATTTTGGGCACCCGTAATTCGCTGAGAAGAATGGATTTGACTTCTCAAACAGAGCACGATCCCGCACAGCCCGGCAGAGCTCAGCTTCGCTCCTCATTTCCAGTTCAAATGTATACAAAGTGTTTATCTGAAGCACAGGGGCAAACCTAGGTGGGAGCTGGGACCCTTCTGTGGGGGGTGACAGGGACAGTCCCGGCCGGGGATGCACCAGAAGCCCTGGAGCCGTGACAGAGCTCGGCCACCCCACAAACCCCTGCCCTGCCACAGCCTCTGTCACACAAGGAAAGGAGCACGGCCCGGACCTGGTGACATTCAGGGATCAAAAATCAGGCCCTGATATCCCATGGGACCAGTTCCCTCCTTGGAGCCAGAGAAGCTCCAGGTTTCTTTCCTTTGCTGGGAAACTTTATTTGCTTTTCCGACAAGAGCTTCTGCACACCAAGAAACTCCATTTCAAATGCTCACAATCTCAAATACAGACACAGTTATTTATTTTTTTTAACTGTAAACAGGCTTTGAAGAAAAGATCAAAATCAGAGGGAAGCATTTTGAAGCTGTTGGGATGAAGTGCTCTGCTGTACATGATAGGAATTTCCTGGGAGTAATTTCTATTTGAGGGATTTACATTTGCTTTTACATCCCAACAGCAGAATGGGGGGGGAAAGGTTGAAGTCACAAAGATTTTGGTGGGGCAGCACAGGCATTTCCTACATGGGCTGAGGGAGCTGGCATGGGAAGGATCAGGTCCCACAGCCTCCCCTGGCCAACCACTCAGCATTCCAGCCCTTCTCCCTGCTTTCCCAGCAGCATCTGTCATGCATCCACGGCATTCCCCAGGGAAAACGCTCCCGCAGACACCTCGACCCCGCAGGCAGAGCGGGGAAAGGGGCCCCGAGGAGCCGGAACAGATTTCACAGGTGGAAATGCAGAGGTGCCGAGGGGAGATGGGGCAGGGCAGGTTGTGCTCCTGCATGGCAAGGATCCTCTTCCCGCCCAGGGAATTGTTAAAGGTTTCGCACCAGGGAACAAATAATTCTGAGCAGAGGAATCCCCCTCGCTTTGTCCTTGCAGGCAGAGGAGCGGAGCAGGAGCCTCGGCGCTGGGTTCCTCCCCTCCCTCAGCCTTCTGGGAAGCTCCTTTGAACACTTACAACATCAGAGCACAGGGCCTGATTTGTTAGACAAGCCAGACTTTATTATTTTTTTAAAAGGGGGATATTATCTCCTGCCTCCAAAGGAAAGGGGAAGAGGAGAAAGCCACTGATACAGAGGGGGGAAGAGACAGACACAGAACCTCATTATTAAACAAAATAAATAAAATATACTAGCAGAAAATGTGTCTTGGCTTTATTACTGTATTCTGTCCTCTAAATATTTCATTTCCAACTGATGCCCAAGCCAAATGGAAAATTTCAAGCAAAACTGTACTACTTAGAATATGCTTAATTATTGATTCAGCCAGGAGGGAAAAAGAAGAAAAAAAAACCAGAGGGGAAGAAAAGGCACTGAGCCGGTGCTGACTTCTTTTTAACCCGTGCAGCATCCCACCCTTCCTCCTGTGGGAAGGGAGCTCTGGGGCTGTGCTGGGGGTCCCTCCAGCAGGCGTTAGTGAAAGAAGAAAACACATTGGTCCTTGTTTTTCCTTGGCTTTTCCCTCCCTGTATTCACCTAGAAATCCTTTTTAATCAGTGTAGGTAATTTTGGGGGAAAATCTCGTGGTTGTGAATGAAAGCTAAAAATGTGGACTTGGAAAAGCAGCCAGAAGCTGTTTGTAATTCACAACAAAATGTAATTCAGAAAAAACCCCATCAGTTCAGCCTCTCATTCCTCACGTGCCTGTCAGTGCCACTGACTGTGTCTGTCCTCCATCTCCTGCTCTGGAGAGCGATCCAGCTTCCCGTGTCCAAACCTAACAGGCTGATCTCTCCCCGAGACACAGGTACTCTACAGGAGCTGTTTTAACCCTGGGAACAACCTGAGCTGGAGTTTTCCTGCCGCCTTCTCCCTCCAGCCCGTCCCCCTACTCTTGGGGATCCTCCAGCCCCCTTATCCCTTCCCCCTCTGGAGGCCGAGTGCTGCAGGAGGGCCCCCAGCACCCCAAGGAGAGCACGGAATGGGGGGACCATTGCTGGGGGGTCGCACACAGGGCCGTGAGGAGCATCGGGATGCCCAGGGGAGGCCAAACCCACTGAGGGGAGCACAGCCCCCTACAAAGCGAGCCACACACTCAATTAGGAATTTCACTGAAATTTCAAATTACAGCCCTTTATTTTTTTATTTTTTTCAAGCGACAAAATTATGCCACGTTACAGAGAAAGTGACAGGTAATTTGGGACACCGAGGATTTCTCGGGCTCTATAGTTAATGGGGAGTTTAGCACCAATTCCTCTGTAATTTGCACTTCTGAGAAACCACATTATTATAAAGTCAGAAATCTCAGGCACTTTTAACTCCAAGATCTGCCAGACTGACGATGACCAGGAACTGAGGAGGCCCGAGTCCACAGGTCACCCATTTCAATATCTGAGGCTGGGTGGCTTCCAAAAACGGCCGCTCCAACGGTGGAGCCGAAAATTGGAGGTGACATTCAGAAGTCTCTGAAAATTATAACCCTGACTTCCTCCTTGAAAAGCTTATCTGAATCCTGGCTTATCCTTTGATGAGGTTACTGAAAAAGCATTCTGCTCAGAGTACTTGAAAGATAACAGGCAATATATGTGAGCCGGTGCGCTGCTCCCGGGGGGAAACACTATCGAACTCCCGGAGCATGGGACACTAATTAAATGGCCTGAATCATGCTGGACACTCAGCTCCTGGGTGGTTTGGTTTAACTCCTTCCCAGCCTTCCACACCTGGAGCAGATGGGCACGTCCCTCATGCCAGGCCCCAGGAGGATGTGCTCCCGTGGTCAGGTGTGCTCCCAGGCATCCCACCCCATCCTGCTGCAGAGCCCTTCGTGGGAGACAGCGGCATTCCCTGCTCCTCAGCTAAGGGGAGAGCATCCTTAGGGAGCTCCCAAAGCCTTCATTCACTAAATAAATCCCTTCTGGAGAACCAGCTCACTTCTCTCCCTGGGAGATGCTGAGCTGGGCCTCTGCCTAAGGCTGCCCCTTGGTGAGGACGTGGCAACGTTTAAACTTTCACAGCAGCTGAAGCAACTGCTTGGATTTCTTGGATGCCAAGCCCACAGCTGTGAGCAAGGGTCTTCCCAGGCTTTGGGAAGAAAGGGAACATGAATGGAGACAAGAGAGAAAATGATGAATTCAGTAACGTTTAATGGTCTGACAAAAGGGCAGGGAAAAAGGATCCCACTCTGCTTTAGAGGGAAAATAACCAGGCTTCCTTTAAAAGTTCTGCCCTCAGCACAGCAGCCACAGCCACATTCCCAGGAAAATGGGAAGAACACCCTTGGTGGGCAGGAGCCAGTGCCAGGGCTTGTTCCCAGGCACAGCCACTCTCCTCTTCCTCCTGCCACAAACGGCCGCGGCTCCACCGGGATGCTCCTGCTCTGCCTCCTCCCTGCTGAGCCTGTAGCCCAAAAAGCAGGGGAAAAGAACAAAACTGTTTTAATGGCGTAATTTATTTTAAAATGAGCTGTCTCTCCGTGCTGCCCCAGCCCCCAAACGCTGGTAATTGTTGGTTGGTTCCCTGCCATCTCCCCGCCAGCGCCTTCAGCGTCTGAGGCGCTGCTGCGCGAGATTAGCGGGAAGCGTTTGGAGTCCCTCACATCAAAGGGATGGAAAACTGGAAATTTAACAGAACGTATTATGCAGGTGAGGGAAAAATAGGAAAGTCCTGTTCAAAAGAATGGCTCATTTCTCCTCTTTCTGGGGCAGGGCTTAAGGCAGCTGGCGAAAAAGCCCCAACTTAAAGAGATGCAAGGCCCAAAAGCCAAGGTATGGAAAGAGGAGGGAGAAGTGCCTGGGCTCCCTGCAGGAAGGGAGCAGAGCTCAGCTGGGATGGGGTGGGAAGCCTTGGCTGGCCTGTGGCAAGTCTCTGGTGTCCCTGAGAGCAGCCCCACATCCCACATTGCGTCCTGGGAGGGAGAAGGGGAGAAGGGGAGATGAGAAGGAGGAGGGGAGGATGAAGTGGTGGAACTGAAGGGTAGGGAGATGATTTTCCAGTCGCCTGTGACATGTCCCTGTGGCTAACACGCCCCTGGCCACTTGCCCTGGCCTCACTGTGCCATGGGGCTGCTGCCCCGGGGGCTGTGCTGGGGCAGCAAAGCCCGGCAGCACCAGGGGAAGCATCCAAAGGGCCTTCCTTGAAAACACTGAGCGCTGTTTCCACAGCCCTTAAACAGAATAATTCATTAGTCAGCTCAGAACAATCAATACCGCCGCCGACAATTTATACACCAGCTCTGTTTACCCAGCAGACCCTCTTTGATAATATTATTTATGATTCCAAATAACTCCATCGGTGTTCAATAGAGCTGGGAGGTACCTGGGGGACCGGGGCACAATCAAATTATGAAGACATATGGTTTACTCAGCGCTGGAAATGTTCAACTGCATTTCATTGCTGCTCGTCCTGCCGCAGCACCTTCCCAAGCACTTACACGGCCTCCTCCAGCCCGGCTGCTGAATGGGAAGCTTTCTTCAGGGAGAGGCTCTCGCTCTGCTGATGGAGAGATGTGGCTGTAAAGGGAATTTTATTGTGCCTGTTCCTGCCTGCGTGCAGCTGAAGGACACGCCGAGCAGCTCAATGCATCCCAGGCCGCCGCGGCAATTAAACCCCGGCGTTCCGGGGCTGGCAGGGAGCGGCGGAGGCAGGGCCAGCGCCAGCCCGGAGTGATGTGTGAGCGGCACGGCGCGCTCGGCAGCTCCTGCCTGGATTTATGGTCGATGCATGGACTGTGTACTTTTTAATAAAGCGCTTCTGTGATGCCCACGGAGCAGCCAAATGCTGAGTCATTATTATCGACGGCGCGGAGCCTGCCGGGGGGGCACTGCTGCTGCACCGCTCTATAAACTCCAGTCCTCCCTGCAGAGAAGCAATAATTAATCAGACAATGCATGATATGTAACAAATTAAAAAGATAAAACTTCCCCACAAAAATGATAGGGCTGGAGAGACGCGGGCTGTGCTCGGAGCGAGCTGTCCCTGGCACCGCATTTCCCGTGCTCCGTTGGCACGTAACTTCCAGGGAGCAGGGGCTGGATCTGCCAGCCGGCTCCAGCCCTGGCAGGGGGCTCCAGAACGGAGCACTGCCCGCCTGGCTGCCCTGGGCAGAGGGATGCCAACACTCCATGCTTGTGAATGTGTCCTGCAAGCTCCTCCCAGCACTGATCCTGCTCGTTCCTGGCTTGTGAATAGCCGAGACTCTAAAATAAAGTGATAACACTTATCACTGTGGAAATACAATTTCTGAGAAAATCCCACCAGACTAGTAATTAAAACAGAAACTGAAGATTCTGACAACCCTGGATTTCTTCTCGGATTTCAGCTGTTTCTGCTACACGATTCCCTGTAGGAAAATCAGAATCTTCCTTCCACAGCAAACCCAGACACTTCAGGACCCATTTCTGTTCCCCTTGCAGCGGAATGGAGAAGTGAACAGTGACATTTCCTGTGGAACGGAAAGAAAAGACATTCTCAACTCAGAAACAACAGGGGTTTCACTTCCACCTCCCAACGCAGGCTGTGACGTGGATGAACTCCTGGCTTCTGGTGGGAGCGTGTGACACTGGGGAAGCTCCTGAACTTGGGCAGGACAACCAAGACATGGCAGACCTCTCCCTACAGCTCCTGAGACAGAAAGATTTGGGATCAGGAGGGTCACAGTGTGTGCAGAGAGGGGCGAGGATGGGTTGTTGAGTTGTTCACCCCTCTGACCATCTGTGTAGTTCTTCTCTGGTTTGGATGTGGAAGGTCCATGTCTACCTTCCCCTGGGGACTCCAGAGCTGGATGTGGTGCTCAGGTGGGGTCTCACCTGAGCAGAGAAGAAGGGGAGAAGGTGTGTGCATGCTCCTGGAGTCAGCCTTTGCTACCTTGACTCCGGGAAGATGAACACACCTCCCCTCCACAGTCACCGCCCTGCCCTTCAGTGCTGAGCTGGGCTCAAGCCTAAGGAGGCTTTTAGGCTGTGCACATCACACTGCTTCTGTAGCCTAAAAGGAGGTGTTTGGATTTCTATATTTAGTTGTCCTCACTTCCTTTCCTCCTTGACATTTATGAATTTTAGATGTCTTTCACGCTGGGCCTCTGAAGGGCGTCCTGGAGAGACGCGTGGTGGCCCCTGCACTGCATCTCTTGGTCCCGCAGGGATGTGGCTCCAGTCATCTGCTGGCCTGGCCGGGGCTTGCTCGGGGACCACGGGCACTGCCAGGATGCTCTCCAGCCTTTAGCAGGCGTGTGGGGCTGCTGCTCACTCCGCAGCTGCCGGAGGGAGGGAAGGGGAGGGAGAGATGTCTGGGAGCAGTGGAAAAAAACGAGATTACAAGGGATCAGGGAGATGCTGTTAAAGTACACGGCAACTTACAGATGAAACAGGCAGCGGCTGCCTGGAGCTGAAGGCAAATTTGGCAGTGGGCTTGCGCAGAAGGCTGTCATGGAATTAGCCTGGCTGGAATGTGGGTGGGATGGGGACCACGCAAGTGCACCTTGTACCAGCTTGGTGGTTGGGATGGGGCACCGCTACCCTCCCAATTAACCTAAAATTACCCTAACCACTGCCTCAAACACTGCCTAAGCCCATGCCTCAGCCCAACTGCATCACGAGGGGTGGTCCAGATCAGAAAGATGTAGGAGCGGCGATGCTGGGGCCCTGCCAGGATCGCCTTGCCACGCCTTTTCCAGCCCCAGGCGGGACACATGAGATGGAGAAAGGGGAGAGACCCCGGTCAGATCCTTTCCAAAAGCCCAGGGACTGATGGCCAGGCTGTGGATACATCCCTGCTGCCCATCCTCCACCTCAGCAGAGCCGCAAAGGTGCCAGAGGCCTCTCATGGCAGGGCCAGGCAGGGAGCCAGCGCGGACTTTTCCATCCCCAACCTCCACGGAGACGGACACCTGTGTCCCTCCTCTCTGCCGGGCCGTTTTTAGCAGCCGTAATTACACCCTTTCAATCTATGTATAAATAACTGGAATTCCGGGTAAAATGTCGGGTTGCTTGATTTACATCCCCAGTGAGCCGATAAGGTTGCAGCAAGGATAAATCATGGCAGAAGTGCACACTCAGAAGATCTCAGAGGAAGAGAGAGAAACTTCTGCCCCCCCGCTCTGCCATTACTCATGCTTGTTTGTAAAGTGGCCAGGATAGTTTTGGCATTAAACAAACATTGTGCGATTGCCCAAGTATTCCATCATTGTCCTAAGTGCCCATGGAGAGTTGCAGGAGGAAGGCACTTGTTTTTCCTGCCTGCTTCTGTTTTCAGGCCACCAAGGACAGAGCTGTGGAGGAGGTTGCTGGATGGGGGGTCCTGGTCCCATCACCCCACCGACCCCCTGGCCTCTCCACCTCAGGCTGGAATTTTCAGAGGCAGCCACGCAGGACCCACTGAGAGGTGGGGAAGGTGCTTTGCTTCCCCCAAGCCCCAAGCCTCCAGCCCTGCAGCGTTACCTGCGGCTGCTGCAGCTCTGCCCAGCCAGCAGCATGGCGGGGCTGCAACGGGAGACGGACGAGCCCGTCCTGGAGGTTTTTCAAGTGGAGATTAACCACTGAGTAGGTTGTTTTTATTTAAGATGCCATATGTCTCTTCCCTCTAAATATCTCTTCCACCAGATACCGCTGTGATTCCCACTCTGCCTCCCAACCCTGCCTTTGAGACACTATTGCAAACACTTCATAAAACCCTGTTAGATCGGAGATGGGAAATGCTTTGAAGCTCCTTCTGCCCCCTCCCTGCAGACGCCAGACCTGACGCGTGCGCAGCTGCCCTGTCCAGCCCGCAGCATGGCCGGGGAGCGGACACTGCTCCCACTCGGGGTCGCGGCGCCCATTTGGCTCCTGTGACTCATTGGATTACGCTGCAAAATCCCTTCTCCGCCTGCGAAAGGGGATAGCGCGTTATCCTCTTCCCCTGCTGCGAGCTTCAATATATCAAGGATTGTGAGGCACTTAGTGCTATGTAAATGGGAGACGTATCAGCTGTGCCTCAGATAAATGAATTTCACTTAGATTGATGGGTGTGAAGCACTTCCAAAATTAGGCCTATTCTTCTTAAATCAAACAGTTTCCCCAAGCCAGTTCAGCTCCATTGATGTAGAGGAAGTCATCAAGCTGCGATTCATCATCGAGCTCAATCACAGACCTTCAACATGCTGACCCACTGTGAGCTTCCTCCTCTTGGCAGGGGGAGAGGAGTTTGGCCAGGCACAGGAGGAGCAGGACCCTTCTCCTCCATGGCACAGGTCATCCATGGCGTGGGCTGCAAACCCATGTGCTCGTTCTGATCCTTACACCACACTCTCTTTATGCCATTAAATGTTCTATAACGCCACAAATGTCATTTCATTCAGCCAGCAAAGAGTAAATCCCTCTTAGGCGTAGGAGCACCACCAAACTGCAGCTCGCTGAGTAACTCTGTAGTAAAGCCCACCAAGATGTTTGTAGGAGCTTCTTCGCCTGCGTGGTGGGGCTGCCACCCATCGCAACCTCAGGGGATGCCGGAGGGGACTGGGTCTGCAGGCAGCCCTCTGCTCTCGGGACTGGCAGTTCTCCTCTTCCCTGTGCCAAAGCCGAGCACCTCCTGCCTGCAAGGATCTGTCTGGTGTTTATGCGCAGAGCAGCTCAGCTCCCTCCAACTTTTTAACTGCAGATAATCAACAAAGCTGGGCAAATAATTTAGCGCGTATAATTTATTCTATGAATTTTGATTCTTTGCCCACAAGCAGCTTGTGCTGCTCACCAAGGTATTGGTGCTATGAAATTATGCAGGGGAGCTGCTGCCTTGGCCCAGGGCTGGCTCAGCCGGCTGGCAGTGAGCAGGGCACCCTGAGCACAGCAATGCTGGCCACGGGCTTGTCCTCCACCAGGTGCCTCACCCGTGTGGCATTGTCCTGCTGGTAGCCTGGGAGGAATCTGACCTTAGAGGGCAGCCAAGTGTTGTTAGCAGGAACTGTCCCCACACACCGAGGACGGCGGTTCCCAGTCCCCGATCCAGGATCGGCCATCCGAAGGGGAGGTACAACAACCCAGCAGCTGAGTAATTGTCGAAACGTGGCCGCATCATCCATATGTTTGTACCAAACTGCCCCATACTGTCATTAAATGAGGCTAAATATCCCTAGGAGCAGCAGTAAGCACAGCTGTGCTGTTTTTCCCCGTTGGCAGCAGAAGGAGATGCTGCTGCTGCCGCCGCCTCACGCGTGGCCACTGTGCCAGTCAGGAGCTGGCCCTGGATTCCGATGTGGAAGCTGTAAGTGTTTTGCAGCTGCTCTGGGCCGTGTTTGCAGCGCGCCTCGCGTCTCTTGGGCCGGTCCCTCCGCCGGGCTCGTGCTTGTGCGGCACAGGGCAGCCAGGGGGACACAGCTCCGGCCGCACACAGGCAGCACGTGGCCCTGACGCTGTCCCCAACCTCTGCTCCGCTCCGGCCGCACATCCAGCAGCGCCTGTGTCTGACAGGCGCTGGAAGAGCTGACGCGAGTTTTCATTAACAGTTCCTCCGAGGTGGGAGTTAACGTGTTTGTAGAGAGAACGCGCGGCTGTAAATCATCTGCGGGCCCCGGCCCCGGCCCTGGCTGCTTGCCACCGCCGGCGGCAGGGCGTGCACGCGGCTGTCACTCCGTGGATGCCCTCCATCCCCTTTCTTTATCTCCTAAACATTGCAATCTTGTCGTCTGCAGCAAGAGCTACAGCCCTTCAACTTAAATGTGCCTGCCAAGAAAAATGTTGATTTTTTGCCTCCACCTACCTTCAGATATCTGATTAATTCAATGCAAGGAGCAAGGAATTAAGTCGGGGGTTTTTTAAGCTGAATACAGAAACATTGATGTAGAAAACCACTGTGGCTGTTAGAGCTGCCTGGTGACTGAGACAGCCTTAGAATGCATTTTAGCTTGACTTGGCATGCTGGCTTTGAGGAGCTAAATGGAGAAGTGAACTAATCCCAGGTCTTAATGAATAATGTTCAAATCCAACTTTCATTTTCCAATGCGTCCATACATTCAAGAATGACTCACAAGGTGTTTGTTGTGCGGTGGAAGAATAGCCAAGCTGGGAAGGGTATTTTTATGTGTTTGTGAATCATTGTATATGATATTTTCCTCCACTGTGCCTCTCTGTCCTGGCAGTTTTCTGCAGAGAAATCCATTCAGCTGCACTGGAAATGTAGGCACTTTATAGAAAATCTTTAATAGCACCAGCACAAATGGATGGCTCTTATTTCCTCTCCGCAAAGTGGCGATTTGCAAAACCACTGCTAACAAATAGTTACCCTCCTCCCGAAACCATCGAAAAAGACCGATGGAGCCGCCTCCCGGCCCAGCGGGTCGGGCAGAGCCTGGCACGGGGACAGGCACCTCATGGCCCCCGGGTCTCTGAAGCCACATCCGTCCATGGCTGGGGGCATGGGGGTGCCGCGGGATTGCGCAGCCTGCGGCTCCTGCTCCCCGTGGGTGGATGTGGGACGCGCTGGCAGCAGCGTGGAGCGGGGCCGGGGGAGCACATGGCTGCACAGGTGCCAGCGTCGGTGCCGACACATATGGGAGAGGCAGGGAACCGCACGGATCCCTTCCAACTCGCTCCGTCCTGGCTCCCGTGCCTGTTTGTTTTCTGGTACGCTCGTCTTGCTGGAATTTTTAACATTTAATTAGTCAAGCCAGCTGCTTCTGCTTTGCAAAGGGCTGGGCAGTTCAGCCTGGTTTCAAAGGCAGGTTTCTTTGTTCCCAGGATCCATCCAGGCTCCAGCGGAGGCACAGAGCCCGGTCCCCTGATCCCACTGCTGTTCCTCTGAGCGCCGCGCTCCCATCGCTGGATCCAGGGCCGTGCTGGGAGCTGCACGGTGCTGCCAGCCCGGGCTCCAGCCTGGCTGGGATAGCAGCAAAGCCAGGAGCTGCCATACATCCCCTCTCCATCCCTCTCCACCGAATTGGAGCTGAGAGCAACCTTCTGCTCCACGCATTATCAACCCTTGGAAATGGGATGAGAACCAGAGGACTCGTGGAGGAGGAGAAAGGGCCCAGAGGCTCCGTGCCACACTCCCTTCCTGAGCCAGCCCTCCCCACCTGGCCCTGGCAGAGCCCTCCCTCCTTCCCCAGTGACCTCCCAGCCCTGGAGGAGCACGGAGACACCGGCCCCATGCAGCGGCTGCAGGAGAGCCCACGGATTCCGGGGGAGCTGGGGTTGCAGCCTGATTATCGCCACCGCTCATGAAAACACTTCTAAGGCGTTTGCTTTCAGGAAAAGCCAGAGTGCCTCAAATGTCAGGTGTCAGCAAAGCCTTTCTGCAGCCCTGGGCGCACTCCCCTCTCCTGCTTCGAGTGACACAAAGGCCCCTGCACGATTCTATTCAGCCCAGATACCATCTCCAGCCTTTAAAGCTGAGAGAAGTTTGCCTGAAAATAGAGATGTGATCTTTATTCCGATCGTTCTAATCATTCCTTTTCCCCCCCGGGAAATAAATTTTTAATTGTTCTTATTCTTCCATAGCACCTTTGAAGTGCTTTTACATTCAAAGTCCAGGACAGAAGAATACTTTAAACTTTCCAATTTTCAGACCCTGGCAAACCCATCGCTTCTGACATAAACAAACAAAGCCCAAACATGTTTAATGAAACAGTTTCGGTTTTCAAAATGAACGATTTTGTTTTGATCAAAAAGCCATTTGTAGCTCCAATCCCGAAGACGTTTTCCCAAAATCCATTTAAGCCAGCTCTAAAAACCTCTTTGCAGAGAGGGCTGTGACGTGGGCTTGTTTGCCAGCCTGGATTCGCTTCCCCTCATTAGAACTGCCAGAAGTGAGAGCTGGGGTTTGGGGGGATGGAGACCTCCTGTGCTGGTCCCAGGGGATTCCCCTGATGGGGGGGCAAAAGCAGAGCCCGGCTCTCAGCGGTGCCTGCGGCCGTGGCAGAAGGACGAGCATCATCCCCCGGCTCGCGGCAGAGCCGTGAACGTTGTCCCCCCCCGGCTCCCAAACGCAGCACGAGCTCTGTCCGAGGTGGTGCCTGAGGCTGGTCACTTTGTCGCTGCAGGGCTACACCCGGTTATCACTCCTCTGGCTCTGCTACCCTTCGAAGTGTCTCAATAAAAGCAGAAAAAAGAGCAGTAAAGTCGAGTGGAAACAAATCCAAGAGGGTTTGGCAGGTCTGACTTATGGGAAGAGATGAAGGAACTGAACACAGTAAGAGAGGACGCGCGTACCTCCTGTGCTCTCCATCCTGGAGCGGTCCCATGCTCCAGCTGTGGGGACAGCGGGATGAAGCTGCAGGCACGGATGCTTCCAGCTGAATCCATCTCTCCCCAGGCAGACAAACTGGTTGCTTTGAGGGTTTTTAATTTCCTCCATCACAGAGCAGCCATGTGCCTTTCGTACCGGGAGCCTTTAAACACTTTGGGAAGCAATTCCGACGTGTTCATGGGCACAGGGAGATAACAGAAAGCTCTCAAGGAACCCTCTGTGGCAGGGGAAGTTCAATCTTTGTGGTGCATCCTGCACTCACCGGGGTCTGAGCCTCAGCATCCCACCCACTCCTCCTTCCCGAGGAGCCGAATTACTCTCACTGCTTTCCTGTGGCTTCTCTCTGATGCAGCACTCAGGGCTGAGAAGCAAAACCAGACCAAAAGTCAGCCCAAGCCCTTGCCACAAGACAGACACAAATATCTGGAAGCAGGGCCTGCTCTGACTCCTGCAAGACAGGGAGCAGGCGGCTGCTCCCGCACAGCGCCCACGGGCAGAAAGGCTCTGCCGAGCTATTTTTAGCCCCAACATTGCAGAACAAGAAGCAGCTCCAGGCAATTGTCTGTTTTCTTTCTATTTTTTCCCCTCCTTGTCTCTTTTCTCAGATTTATCCCCCGGGAGCCAGGGCAGAAGGGCTGTTTCAGGAGGAGGGGTCTCTGTTTCCTGAGCGCTGGCTGGGGACATTGCAGCCACCACCCTGAGGCTGTACCCGGTGCCCTGCAGGATCACGGCCACAGAGCAGCCAAACTGAGCTGTTTCTCTTTCCAGAGCACAGCAGAGGAGGGTGGTGTCTCACACTGCGAGGAAAATCCGCCCCCGTTCCTGCTCTGCCTTCGGACGCAGCCGTGGGTGGAAGCGCCCAGGTGAAGGTCACCAGTGGGCTGGGTGTGAAAGCAGCCGGGGCTGGGGCCAGCACTTCCCTCCCGGAGCATCCCCGTGGTGCTGAGGGGCCGTGGGGGATTTGCAGGGAATTTGGCTGCTCTGTGCAACGCCAGCAGCAGTTCTGTGCCAGCTAATTGCATCCACATTATCTCTGGTCCAAAGAAAAGCCTGATTTGAGCCCCGTTTCTATGGGAAGTGGCATTGCTGATGCACAGCCGTGCACACGCCTTGTACCAGCCTCAGACAGCACGGCTTGACATGAAACAAGCCTACACAAAAATAAATTGTATTGTATTTAAATATTCCTTAAGTCATTTTAATGTATTTAAGTCTTAATTCATCTTCTCAAAGTCCCTTTTCCCTACACTAATGTGATGTATTTGACAGAAAGATGAATGACGTTATTAAAGAGCCTCTCTGGCAAATTTCAGTAATAAAATCTCCCCTTCCCCCCCGCCTCTCTCCTTTTCCACACACGCAGACCTCTGCTTCCCTCATGCTCACAGATTATTCCTGGTTACTGAAAGGGACTCCAGGACATCTCCGGAATCCTCCCCATGTGGATTATTTAACCTCACGTGCCCATGCCAAGGGATAGGACCTGGCTGTGCTGTGCCATGTGCCCTTGGTGAGAGGAACCTCCCACAGTCCCAAGTATCCAGGGACCCTCCTCATCCTCACCAGGACCCTCAGCCAGCTGGGGTGTGGGTGTCAGGGGCCACCCAGCCTGAGCCTGGCCTTCCTCCACACCACCCCCACACAGACACCTCCGAATTTACACCCTGCTTCCCCATTCCACCCTGAGTTATCATTTCCAGTGCTCGGGAGAAGTCACACACATTAATCATCCCAGCTTTTAAACCATCCCCCTAAATCATTTCTCACACTGGGAGCCATTTGCCCCCAGCACTGGGCAGCCCCTGGGTGTGACTTCCAGGCTGGGATGGCTCCATGCCCCATCCTCAGCAGCACAACCACGGCTCTGCCACCACACGGAGGGAGGTGACACAGGGAGAGCCCTGTGGGGTCACAGCAGGGTGGGGAAGAAGGGGAATCCCTCTGTCAGCATGATCCCAAGGGCTGGAGGGAGAACCCTGTGGCTCAGGCAAGGAGAAGGCACCCTGGACCCTGAATTACTGTCGGGGTAAGCGCAGCACGTGGGCGGCCTCGGCAGAGGGGGTCTTGCTTGCTCCCCCCAGCTCAGGGTCTGGAATGTCTCCCGGTGTCTCATGTTCCTGGTACGTGAGGGATTTTATTTCCCAGGCTTTTCCCTTTGCAAGCTTTGCCCTTTGCCCTGAACAGGAGGAATTTTACTAACTTTATCTTCCAAACCCCGGCACACAGAAGAGAGGAGAATAAAAGAATGTCATGACCTCATCCATCTGACCCGAGCAGCAGAGGCAGAGGCTGCAGGCTGGAATGCTCCCATTTTTGCCCAGGGTGTGTGGAGTGGCAGCCACGGAGCTCTCAGAGTCCTGCACTGGGGGTCCCAGCGGGGCCGGAGGCTGGAAGCAGCAGCACATCCTGGGGGCCCTGCCCTGATCCCACAGGTCGGGGTGCCAGAGGGAGATAAGGGATGAAAAGGGGGATTGCACAGGCAGCTCAGTGCCACTGAGGCATTCAGGGTGCCAGGCTGGAGGGCACAGCCACGAGCTGCCCCATGGGAGCCCCAGCACTGTGGGAATTCCCATGGAAGGCACCGGGTCACTCTGGGTGAGACCAAGGCTGACCCCTCTGCAGAAGCACCTTGCTTGCAATAAACACAAGATCTGCTGCTCTCTGGCTGTTTAGACTCTCCAAAGCTTCAGTGATCTACCTAGATTAGGCCTCAACAAGCTGAATTTCTGCTCCAGGTAGTGCAGCTGCTCCTCGCTGAATAAAACATGCGCTCACGCTGCTGCGCCCCGAAGACGAGCTCCCAGAAACCTTTTATTTCTCTCTCTATTCATGCACACGCTGATTTTTTTGGCAAACGTCTGCAAAGAGGGGCCCCACTTGTTGTTCCTCTCAGGTTGTTCCATGCAGGGAACCACGTTGCTGTTTTCCTAAGCTTCCCATCGCTCGGGAGTGCTGAGCCACCAGTGGGCCCGGCTCCGTGCTGCCTTCCCAAGGGATGCACTCCCAGCGTGGAGCCACACGGGGCTGGGATTGCTGCTGTTCCCAGGTGGTCCTAAGGATCAGGGGAATGACGGTGATGGTGGCAGTGCAGCCGTGATGCAACGGCCAGAGCAGGCAGCTCCGGGATGGGATGGATATTCCAGCCTGTGCCTGTCTCCGTGTGCCAGGGGAGCAGCTCCGTGCTCTGGGCAGTGTTTGCACACCCACACCCCCGGGACAAACATCATCCCTGTCCTCTGAACTTGCCAAGGAGCCTGAAACCCCCGCGCAGCTCTACAGCAGAGAGAGCCTTTCCATAAACACGCCGAGATCTGTTTGGCATCTGCTCCCATAATGACACAGCAGCTCATTACAGCCTGTGACATCCCACTGTAAACAGAACACTGTGCAACCCTGCAATTTCGGGAGCTAGATCAGGTACTCGTGTGCTTTGCATAATCCAAAACATAGTGGCTTTCAAGCTGAGTTTTCCTTTTCTTTTTCCTTTTTTATTTTTTTTTTTGCTGGCTTTCCGTGTCTTCTCTTCTGGTTGACATGGTTACAGAATCCTGAGGATGGGGTAACAGGAGATACATGGGTTTGGGTAGACTCAGAAACCCACTGATGCCTCCTGGAAAAGCAGGAAAAGCAGGAAAAGCAGGCTGCTTTGAGACAATTCATCTGCTTTGTCTTCTTCCATGTCTCTCCCTCTGTTTCCTATTTCCAAACAGGGATTCACATGAAGACATCGCTTTCTTTCCCGAAGCCTTCCACCCACTGCTGCCTTTTCCCTGCCCAATCTCTTAATTCTCTGCTTGTGCCATCATCATCACCTTGCTGTGACTCACTGCTCTGGCAGAGGAGAGCCAGGTGGGGACAGAACTGGTGGTGGGAGTGAGGGCTTACAAAAACCAGAGAGATGCAGGCAAAATTGTTCCTAAATTGAATGTTTTTCATGGTTCTTCCAAGCAGTGTGTGCAGTACTTTGAGATTATTCTCTCCCGGGGGGCTTCATAAAAGCTGTAAATACTCCAAATAGCTTTCAAGGTTGGCCTTGTGACAGTTCAGTTCCCGAGAAAATTTATGCTAATGCGCTGCTCCGTCACCATCCGGGAGCCCTCGCTGCAGACGCGTTCGTGCCTTCCAAGGAAAGATTTCAGATCGTGGTGTTTTGCTAAAAGTTAAATACATCCAGGCTTTGAAGCTGAAATCGCCTGGTAGTGGCTCCCTTCCACCATATCCCATCTCCAGGATTTGTTTAAACTCTACAAATCCACTTTTCCAGGAGCCCCAAGTCCGGCTGGGGGTGGATGGGAATGGGATGCTGTGCCGTGGCTCGTGCCCCACATGCGCTGGGCAGCAGCACAAGCACCCCCAGCCTGCTGAATCCCAGTTAGGATCTGTTTGCACCAGCTTTCCCTTTCTTATCCATGGAGCTGAGGCCACACACCTCCAAGCCTTGCAGACAGAGATAGAGACACGGCAGTTCTGGAAGTGGGTCTCTGCAGGAAGAGGAGCAGGGGGGTGTAAATCCCACAGCGCGACGGCTGGAGCACAGCACACCCTCAGCCCTTTGCCTCAGCTGTGGCTGCAGCCACCAAAAGGGAAAAGAGAAAAAATCAGGGAGAACACACATGGAAGTGGCAAAGCCCCGGTGGATTTGGGGCTCCTGGAGGTGGCCCCACGTGGCTGATGGAGGAGCATCCACGGCTCCACAGCTGAGCTCGGGGTAAGGGAGTGAGCAGAGCTGGGTCCGAAGGCAGGCTCAGGCTGGAGCACAGCCACGGCTGCAGGGATGGCCTCGGAGCAAAGGTGCTGTCACCACACCAGGAGCCCAAGCCTGAGCCCAAAGCTTGAACCATCTTCCCTTCTGAGATGGGTTTGCAGCTCCCCTTGGTGGAGGGAAGTGGGGGGACAAGGGCCTGCCCAAAACTGGGAAAAGGACTTCTGGGTTCCATGGAACGAGAAGTCCTCACAGCCCTCCCCAGAAGCCATTTTACCAATCCAGAAGTTCACAGGGTTTGGGGATCCAAGTGTCAGTCTCCAGTGTGGGATGTTGTGTATGGCTGTCTCGGTGCCGTGGTTTCTGCAGTAATCAAACTCTTCCCTCCTGGTGAGAAACAGAAGTGCTGAGGTTGCACGGAATTCCAGCTCCCCCAGGAACCGCTGCTGGGCTCAGCTCCGCAGCAGGGCCCTGTTCAGGGGGCACCAGCTTCCCCTCGGGGTCTGGATTAGTGCTGAAATTGCTCTCTCCCCGCTTCTGCTGAAGTGTCCTTTGCCATCAGCCCCTGCTCTCGCACATGATGGATATTTGGCATTAGGATGCGCCGGGAACAAGCACCCATCGCTCCGCTGGATGAGGCACTTCCACGAGCACATCCATCAGAACTGCGAGAGCCACCCCGGCAAGGGGGGAGGGAAGGCTGGGATCCCCCCAGGGATCCTGCTGAGTCTGTGGGTCTGGGGAAAAGGGGGAGTTAAAGGTTTCCAGCAGAGGAAAAAAGGCTCCAGCAGAGGAAAAGCCTCTTGTGAAGGTGCAGCTCTGCAGCTCTGTGGGAATAACACCCCGTGCCACGGGAATGCCTGTGCCCAAGGGAAGGTCTGGCTGCAGCATCCCACCAGGGCCGGACTCTGCTCTGGAGCAGACCCAGGAGTGCCCAGAATTAACAGATCTGCATTGATTTTTTGTTTAACTTCCCATTTATTACAGCGCTGTGGATAGAGATTAACTTCTGTTGTTTGGTATTTATTATTGCCTCACCTGCTTTCCAGTGGCAACCCAAGGTAAATGAGTAATGAACCAGGAGCTCTGCCTGGCTGTGCTGGGGCTCCGAGGAAGGCTCCTACCCCACACCTCAGACCCCTGGGATCCGGGATGCGCCTTGGATCCCTGAGGCTCTCCCTGGACCCAACCCCGCAGCCGGCAGGAGTCGGGGCGGGCCGGAGCCTCCCTCCCCGAGCAGATCATTAATTACCATTAATATGCATCGGCGCCGTGCCCTCAGTCACTGGGGGAAGTGCTGATCCTGATTGATCGGAGACGCCTCGGCCGAGCCCCGGCGGCTCCGCTGGGCCCTCACGCAGTAAGTGCAACATGCTGGAAGGAGGGGAATCACTCCTGACACTGGGATTATATCTCTGCCAACAGCATCAATATTCTATTAAAGATATGTGATAATATAGCACTAATTGCCAATCGAGGGCCATTAAAGGCAGCCTACAAACAGCGCTTCGATCTCACCTTTCAGATTAAAAACGCCGCAGTGATTTCCTGTTCCTCCTGCTTTATTCCTGTGTTTTCTGCCCATGCATAATGCAGCAATGCAAATTGCCAGCCGGTGCCCAGACAACTGCTGCCTTCCCCTGCCATCCAAGGGTAAAGGATTCCTAAGCCTGGGAGGAGGCATAAGGACATAAATCGTGTCCACAAGCCAAGAACAGGGTGGGGGAAAGTCCTCTCCCGTTCCCATTTGGCCAAGGCCCTGAGGGCATCACCACAATTGGCCATGACTTAGCAAGGGGGGGAAAACACAACGTGTGTGGGAAGAACCAGGAGCAGCCCAGCCCTGCCAAGGTCTAGAGATTCCTCACTGAGCCTTTGCCTCTGCCAGATCAGCAAATCCCCATCTCCATAAGGAGCACTCAGTGATTTACCACTCCCTCTGCGCAAGGCTTGAGTGCTTCTGGGGCAAGAACAAGCCAGTCTGGGTCTTCCAAGGCTTCAGGGCTTGGAGGCATTGGCCTGAATTTAAAGATGTTTTTTATTCCTTTATTTTTTCCTAAGGCTATGGAGGGCAGACAGCCCAGGCCAGCAGTCACAAAGTCAATGAATTTGAAACAAAGAGCATAAACTCCAAAAACCTCATCCTGCAGGGGCAAAGCCACTCCTGCCATCAAGCCTCAGTGCCCAAAGCCTTGGAATATTTTGCAGAACGAGGGATTGAAAGACAAAACCAGGCTCCTGGGCATCCCCACCTGCAGCAGGCACAGCCCCTGGAGATGGAGTTCCTGGTGAGAACAAGAGCGTTCCAGCCGAGGAGGGAACACCTTCCTGAGGAGAAACAGGAGTTAGGGCTGCCTCCGCTCCCAGCCCCGTTAATGGCACGGGGTGGCTCAGCAGAGCTTTCGGAGCACAGAACTGAGGAGCTTGTGTGAAATAAATGTCCAGTGATGGAGCAGGTGAGCCTCTCTCCACAGGACACAACGGAGGCTCTGCATCACCCACGCTGCCAACGCCTCTCCAGGGCAGCCTCAGCACAGGCAACTCCCCAAACATTTATTTCCAGAGGTGCCAGCCGTGCATTATTGTAATGAGACACAGGAATATTCTCTCAGTTCTACCAGCTATAGATTGAAGCCGCAAAGAGAAATCGTCTGAACCTCCATCTGATCAATCTTGTCAAAACATGTTCATTTAATCCCTTACAAATGAAAGGAAGATGTGTTTAAAATGTCATCCTTGGGGTCTGGGAGCCCCGTTCCTATAAATCAGCCAGCCCAGGTAAACCGTGCTATTTAGGAGCTCTTTGACAGCAGACGTGCCAGAGACATTTTTGAGCTCTGCACACGAGGTTTACATCACCTCAGACGTAGAATTATTCGCTTTTCCCTTTCGTTTTACCTTTCCGTGACTAAGCACCAGCACGGGGAGGAGACGGATGGGCAGAGGTCACCCAGGGACACAGAGCTCACAGGGCAGCAGCGCAGGTGAACCCCAGGACTGACAACCCCACAGATGTGCCAGCAGGGACGGGAGATGTGTTGGGCACTGCCTCGCTCAGCCCTCCCCTGGCTCGTGCTGCCAGCGCCCAGGGGTGCCCCAGGGCACAGCGGCCCCCAGCCCACGGACACACCGTGGTGACGCCACCCCCGGGAGCAGCAGCCGGGGAAAACTCGGCTGCCCTCGCCCACAGCAAGGTCTCTGCTCTCCAGCAGGAGCAGCACACCAAAATAAGCAATCTGGGAACATTTTCTGTGCCGCCTCCAGGAAGGATTGACCTGGCAGCCCTGCCACGGGCTGGGGAGAGCTGGGAGCTGCAATTTTCTTTGCACCTCTGGGCGAGGAGCTTCACCTCCTGGACCTCGTTTAGCGCCTGGGCTTGGTGCCCTGCAGCCTTGCCAGAGGTGAGCTGTGAGCTGCAGCCGCCCAAAGGAACTCACAGCACATCCCACAAGAGCCCCCCAAGTCCGATTCCCAGGGGCTCGGGGGGTTGGGCTGAGCTCTTTTGGGCCACTCCCCAATGTCCATTTAGCAGTAAAGATGTTTGACAGCTGTGACAATGGACAGGGATCGGTTGGGTTCTTTATTGGTCCTGAAGGTGCTTATATTTAAAACAATTTGTTAGGCTCCCCATGATTTACTGCTGCGCTGGAAAATGGGGCTGAGTATTGATTCTTTGCCTTTTCTATCGCAAATGGGTGTAATGTTTTATAGTGTGTCAGAATAATAGCAGTGGGCACTTTATCAATGTCAAATGTTAAAAATGATCAGCTATTGTGATGTAGGAGATTAAATATGAAAGCTTGATGGGTATATAAAAGCAAAATGGCAATAATAAAGGGATTTTTTATGTTCAATGCGTTGCTCTCCCAAATCTACCTGGGGAGCTATTAGAACCAATGTGCTGATCAGTGACACTTCACCATGGGTTAAAGGATGGCAAAGTACTGGCTTTGATTCCCAGGGAGCCTTTGTGCTGCCCAGCTGGTTCAGGGGCCAGAAGTTGAATCCTGCCCTTCCCTGCCAGGACTCTGCAGAGTTTTGTGTCCTCCGAGTTGTGCATAAACCCAAAGCTTGGAGCTGGGATACCCCCTCAGGCATCCCAGAGCCAAGCAGCCTCCCAGAGCCCTTCTTTCCCCAGAGGGGATGAGCCAGCAGGAACACAGAGCTCCTCCGTGGACAAAGGCACAGACACGACAACCCAGGTTTGGTGCAGAGGGAGCTTAAGGACTGTGAGGGGATTCACAGACCCCTCTGGGTGATGAGCCCAAAGCAGACCAGAAAATTGCATGTTTCTCACTGTTCCCACATTCCTGTAACCCAGACAAGCAAATTAATTGCGGAGTCACTTAATGCATTGATTGGATGAGATGCAGGAACTGATGCCAAGCAGTTGGCGAGGACACGACCCCGGGACCACAGCAGGATGCAGCTCCCACTGAAAGTGGTTGGCAGGATGTGAGCTACACCTACACAGGATTTTTTTAAGCTCACAAAGTGAAGACCTTTCCATGAGGACATCTTCAAGACTAACTAGTCCTTAAATTTTTAACATCTGAAGCATCTGTGCCTTTGCCCTGCACCCAGCGCAGCCCGGTGAGCGGAGCTGGTTTCAGCTGCCTGCTCCAGCAGCTGTGCCAGAGCCCGCTGAGCACAGAGAGGCAGAAGAAGCTGTTTCAAGAGCAGAGAAGAGCTTCCTGCAGCACAAGTGCAAGGTGGAAACCTCAAGAGGAGTCTGGACTCGGTGAGCAGGAAAGAGCCTCACCTCCATGCCCCAAGCTGTGCTCACCTCGGGGCTTCCTCACTGCCCTGTGCTCTCATCCAGAGGAATTGCTGCAGGTCTGCCAGCAGCCACCTCTCTGCAGCCCTGTTATCTAACACTGCTAAAAATAATCCTTCCTCGCTGCTCCTGCCCTCTCTGCAGCACTCAGAGCTCCCTTCAGCACTCAGGGCCCCGGTGCTCCTGGCACCAGCCCTTTTATAGCCGTGGCAGGGCCTAATTCCTGCCAGCCAGCTGCAAATCCGGCTCATGGCAAACAGCTGGGCTCCTCCATGGACGGGGTGCTGGGTGTGCCAGGGATGGGGTGCTGGGTGTGCCATGGAAGGGGTGTGCCAGGGATGGGGTGCAGGGTGTGCCATGGAAGGGGTGCTGGGTGTGCCATGGATGGGGTGCTGGGTGTGCCATGGAAGGGGTGTGCCAGGGATGGGGTGCAGGGTGTGCCATGGAAGGGGTGCTGGATGTGCCAGGGATGGCGTGCTGGGTGTGCCAGGGAAGGGGTGCAGGGTGTGCCAGGGACTGTCGCCACGGCAGCAGCTGTCAGCGGCAGCACCAGGGTGGGGGCTGGGGGTTTCAAAGCCAGTTTCTGGCAGGGTGACAGCTCTGTGGGCTGGCAGCTCAGCTCAGCTCCTGCGTCTCGGCCCAGGAGCGGAGCCAGCACGACGCCGTGGCTGGCACGGCCGCGTGTGCTGCAGACAGAGAAGCTCCCTGAGCGCGTCGCGCCCGGCGCCCCGCGGGGAATCAGCTGCCGGGGCTGGGTTTGATCCGTCCCCCGAGAGCTCCTGCTCCCCACGTCAGACACAACAGCCAGAAAGAGGAGGGAAAAATTCCAGAACTCGATCACTAGAGGCGACTCCCCCTAGAATCATTAATGGTCTCACCAAGAAAGCACCAAAAAAAGCCTTGTAATTCCTGAAGCCTGGACTCCAATTAATTTTTTTTGAGTTGTCGTAAGCAAGAGGAAAAAAATCTGCACAGGCAGGACAAATGTTCTCCTAATCACCTAAACACTTTATTAACCAACGCTAATTAAAGCATTTCTTGGAGTCTGACAAATGTCTGGAATTACTCAATTTAGAAGTTGGTTTTGTCTCCCGTAATTTATACAGAGATGGAAAGTTGAGGAGGGGGGGAATATCTTTCAAATAATGTTTTTTTATTAAAGTTGACAGCAATAATTAGTTATTTGCTCCTAATGGGGTGGCCCCTGGAGGGAAATTTGCTGAGATGGATGGCTTGGGCTCACGCCAGCAGTAATTGGTCTGAGCGTGGTCAGGCGCTGGCAGAGTGTCCCGAATGCAGCCGGCACCGCGCTCCAGGCCCTGCCTCCCACCCCGGCCTCCTGGAGCCCCAGAGCTCTGGAGATGGAGCCTGGCAGGAATGGCAGCAGGAAATGAGGCTGGAAGTTGGGAATTGCAGCTGGGCATTTACAGGGAGCTCCCATTTCTCTGGGAGTAAGGGTTTTGTGTTGTGCCACTCTGGTGGACAGTTGCTGGCGAGTATAAGGGACCCACAATAAAAAATTTCATTTGTTTTCTTCTGGGGAATATCTGGTTGTGTTTTTCAGGGGCCAGTGGGAAAAGCATTGGGCCTGGATGTAAAGCTGTGCCCGAATATGAGGGAAGAGAAGAGAAAAGAGAGAAGAGAAGAGAAGAGAAGAGAAGAGAAGAGAAGAGAAGAGAAGAGAAGAGAAGAGAAGAGAAGAGAAAGAAGAGAAGAGAAGAGAAGAGAAGAGAAGAGAAGAGAAGAGAAGAGAAGAGAAGAGAAGAGAAGAGAAGAGAAGAGAAGAGAAGATGTTTAATGCTGAGCACTTACCATGGGCTTTTACCTCGCTGTTTCTCATCGCTGGAGTAACTGACTACAGCTCTTCTTAAAAGTAGGTTTCTGGTTTCCACAGACACAGAAAAAGCCCCGATCACGAGAAACTAATGAGCTCTGAAGGTTCAGAAATCAGAATGCAAAGAAAGAGGATCCAGATTTTCTTTTCATCTCCTTTTTTTTGAGCTTGACATATGATTTTGAATGCTCATGTTGTCAATACCTTTTGTTTCTCATCCTTCCTATAAACTGCAAATGATCCAATTATAGAGTAAAAGGAGCAGAAAAGGGGGAAAGCAAGAGGAACAGAATAATCTATGGGGGAAAGAAAGTGGCTGAGATGAAAAGCTAATGAAACAACAAATCCAAAGCAGTGCGGACATGCGGACAAATTAAAGGGGATTTGGAGTCAGACAGGGAGGGGAGGGCAAGGCCGGGATTCAGGTCTGTCCCTTGGCCTCCCACATCTCCACCTGGTCCAGGCTCCTTCCCTCTGGCTGATTCCTGAGCCCCCAGTGGGTCCCATCACACAAAGGGGGCTCCCTTGGCCCTCCCTGCGGAACAGCTCCGGCCACGCCGTGTCCGTGATCAGGGATGCCCTTCTGTGGGCTCAGACAGATCTGCCCTGTGCAGCCAGGGAGATTCTCTGCAGCCTGGTGTGGGAAGATCTATTTTCCTTCTCTTTTTTTCCCCAAGAGGGAGAGGAGAAATGTGTCACAGGCTGAGAACGGCACTGGAACTGGTGGTTCTGGAACTGGTGTGGAACTGGTTCCCTTGCTGGAACCACCACGGCCTCCCAAATGTTCCAGGCCGGGCGTTCGCTCCGGGGTCTGGCCGTGCTGGCAGCCCCGGCACCCAGAGCCCCTTTCCCACACGAGGGGATCTCCTCTCCCAAAGCCTCCCTGCACCCCAAAACCTCTCATCCCACACTTGCGCCCCAAACCATCAGCACGGACCCGAAGGGCACCGTCCCACCCCGTCCCTGCCCACATTCCCAGGAAAGGTGCATCTCCCCTTCCTCCCCTGGCTCGTCCCTCCCAGTCCTCCCAAGGTGGCCCAGGTGGCTCCGGGGGCTCTGCTCGGGGTGAAAGGTCCCACGGGAGCCTTTCCTGCGGCGGAGCCCTGGGAGCTCCTGCAGCGGTCACAGATCGCTGCACTCCCACCCGGGAAAGCCTCACAACTCCCACTTCTCTCTCTCCCTGGAAGATGCCCACGGTGGCAGCTGGGGCAAGAGCAGAGTCCGTGCGGGCAGCCCCCGGCACAGCCCCGGCTGCATCCCCGCATTCCCAGTGGGAACGCCGCGCTCCAGCTCCCTGCAGGCTCCCTCCTGCTGCAGAGCCCTGGAGACACCCAAAAGGCAACTCAGGAGCAAAAAAACCCCACTTTATTTTAAAGCTTTTAAGGGAATATTGTGAAGAACGGAAAGGGGTTTTGATCTTTCTCTTTTCCCCAAAATGAAAAAAAAAAAGCTTTTAAAATAAATAGCTGACAATGTCTCTTATTTGAGTAATTCTTTGCCCACAATAAATGTGTCACTCTAAAGTGCTTTATTTAGAAATAAAAAAATGTTTTTCTTTGTAGAGTGCTCCACGTTACAGCAAGTTACAGGCTGGGAATGAAATCTTCCTCCCCTCACCGCATCCCCCTCCCTGCAAGATACATTCATATATTCTCCTATAATCTGATCTAGGTTATAAAAATATAAAAAAAGAGAAAAAATAGAGAGACATCTGGCTCTCCCACACATCTGACATTTCCCTTTATGCCTGGTTTAACTTTTTTATGACTGCCTGGGTTCGCTTCATTGGAGAAATTCTCCCTTCAAATGAGTTTCCTGTTTTATGCTGAAATTTTCCTTTAGACAAACCTGGTAATTTTTCAAGTTAAAATGTGTATGTTTTAAGCACTTAGGAAGTTTAAGGATCCGACTGACGGGGACATAAATCCCAGTTTATTCACTCTGGAGTCCCTGTGTCTAACTCAACCTTTAAAAAAAAAAAAAAAAAAAAAAGAGGAAAGAATGAGCCTGGCATATTTTTTACTTGTTTTACAGTAGGGAAAAAAAAAGCCTCAAACTGTCAATCCAGTGAGTAATTTATTAGTGCCTGCTCACACTTCCAAGCCAGGGAAGGCAGCGCTTCCTCAAGCACTTACTTCTTTAATCGGAGATGAAGAGGGGGCTGAGGGGTCTCCCTGCTTCGGGGCAGCTTCTCCTCAGGGCACGGACGGGGTGCCTGGGGAGTTCTGGCTCTGCCCAGGCACCACGGCATCTCTCCCACCCCCCCCATCCTCCCTTCAGCTCCCTGTGGATGTCTCAGAGTGCGGGATCATGCCCTGGACGCAGGACGAGCCCTGGGGTTCGGTAATGAGGAGGAGGAAAAAGAAACAATCAAAAAAGGCAGGAAAAGAAATGCCCGAAGCAGAGCAGGGAAGGAGAAGCTGTCATGCCCCAAGGTGGTGCTGAGCAGTGTCTGCAGGTGCCTGGGCCGCAGGTGACACTGCCGGAGCCCGTGTCCCGCCCCCGGGATGGGAATCGCTCGTCCAGGCCCCGCGGAGCGCGGGAAGGGACGCCGAGGTCGCGGACTCTGTTCAGGGCAGTGTCCCCAGAATGAGCCCTTGCGTTTAAGGTTAAAGCTCATTTCTAAAAGGCCCTGGAAAAAGGCAGAGAGGCAAAACTTCAGGGAAGAGCAAGAAGCCGGATTTGGAGAGATCTCCTCCTCTTCCTCCCCCGAGCCTCACTCGCCGGCTCTCTGACCACCACCCAGCACCCGAGCCCCCTCTCTGCGCCACCCGGGACAGACACCGGCATTTCCCCCTCCCCATCCTGGGGTGGAGCTGGAAGACACCTCCGTGGCTGCTGGCTGGCGAGCTGCCTGCCAGCCCGTCACAGAGCAATCAGCATCCCCTTCCCTCCAGCGAATTCCGCCCCTGGTTCTGGGCAAAAGCAGCTGCGGAGAGGCTCTGTGTGACAAACGCGCTTCCATCCCCGTCCCAGTTCCTCCACTGGGAACAAGGGATATTTACTGCTGGGGGGCTGGGAGGGCTCCTGTGTCCCCTTGGGGGCCCCTGGGTCCCCCTGCCCACTGCAAAGTGGCCTTGGGAGAGAGCGGCGGGGGCCAGGGGGACTCAATTCCAGCACAGGCTCAGCTTTCAGGTTCCATCCAAATGCCTAATTAAATTTTCAGAGTGCTAACTGCTCGGGATCCAATACAAATAGCTGCAGAAGCCAGAGGGAAACCAGGGAAAGAATGGAAGGGGGTCGGGGGGAGGAAGGAGGGAGAAACCTAAAACAAATAAATTAATTAAACAAATAAACAGGGAGAGAAATAACAAAGGGAAAGTAAACTAAAAGCAGCAGCAGCCCTGGCCGCCAGAGCACTCATTAGCTGCGGGAGAGGAGGGAAGTGTCTCGCTGTCTGGGGCTGTCATCCTTCATCCTGACGAGCACTTAGGGAGTCGCGACCCCTTTCAGCATCGCCGTGCAGGCAATCAGCCCCGCGCATCGGTCACCGCCGCCGCGCCGCATCCCCGCCTTGCCACAGGCACGCTCGGAAAGAGGGATATTATATCCCCGCAAAGCAGGGACGGGGGGAGGCTGCTGCCCAGCCGCCCCCCCGCCTGCAGCTCATGCCAGGGTGGGCAGGGAAGAGCCAGCAGCAAAGGCAGGAGCTGCCGAGCCGCGGCCCCGCCCGGTGCCCGCAGCCCCGGGGTGCCCCCCGGCCCCTCGCCCCGGGAGCGGCGCATCCATTTGTGCACACGCCGAGCTGTCAGCAAACACTGCGTGCAGCCGGGTTTAAAGGGAAAAAACCCAGTGTGGTCTGCCAAGGAGCAGCCCGGGAGCGGTTTGTGGCCGGGGCAGGGGCTGGGGGAGGCTGTGACCCCCGGGCCGTCGGAGGGGGCAGCGCAGGGGACCCGCGGAGCCGGGCGGGAGCGGGGCTGCTCCCGGGGCTCTGCCCGGCTCCGCTTGAGCGCTGGGATAATCCGGAGCGTGGCTGATGCTGAGGGAGGCTGAGCTGGAGCCCTGCGCGGGGGCCGCTGCTCGACAACAGCGCATCCCCGCCTGCCGAACGCGGGCAAGCCCGGCTCGGGGTGCTCGTGGCCAGAGGAGGAGGACGCGGCAGTGCTGGGCTCGTTCCGCTCAGGTTCACCGTGACACAGAGCCAGCAGGGCCACGGCTCCCTCTCCACGAAGCCGCAGCTCCGAACGCACCGAAACACCTCTGGATTTCCTCTGCAAACATTGCCTGTTCTGCTGGACTGTTTGCTCCTCGCCAACACAGGGGAGATTTGTCCGGGTGCTTCAACACCTCGAGAGCAAACAGTGTGTGGTTGTTTAAGCAAAAAAAGCAAACACTTCTTCCACCAAAACGTGAAGTTAAAAAGACAAGGGAAGAAAGGGATGTGCCCGTACCCTGTGAGAGGATGCAGAGCATCAGGACCACCTTGGCAGTGCTGGGACAGTCAGCTCCACGCTGGGGGAGCTGGGGCAAGGGGTAGCACACAGGTCTGACCGGCTTTGCCACACTCGTGCCCCTTTTTGGGAGCCTCTGCTTGGTTCCATGACCTGCATGGGGTGTCACAGCCTCCAGGCAGGGCCGCCCCGAGGCACCACAGGTTCAGAGCCACTGCTGCTACAGCTCAAACCTTCAATTTTAATTTATTTCTTTCTCTACTTTCCCTAAAAAGAAACTGAACCCCTGTTTCAGTTTCCTCTGATTCCATAAAGGAATATCAGTTACACTGAGAGTCCAATTTATTCTTTTCTATGTATTCATTAAATCCCAGGTTGTTACTGCGCTATTTAATGGAATTGATGGTGTAATTAAGCTACAGGCAGACATTAACCACCAGAACAGTCAGGGAGGTTTAGGATCCTTTACTGCTCTGTTCCCGGTGTTATATGGCTGCTGGTTTCATAACGATGACTCCAGCCAGTTATACCCAAATATCCCCTTGGCCTCTTCAGAATCAGTCCAGAGTTACCCCAACGAGCCTCAGCTTCAGGTTTCATAACGTGGGAATGATGATCTCATCCCGCTGCTGGGGGCTGGGACAAGGGGAGCAGTCTGGGATGGTTTGCAAATCACTCTGAGGTTCGCCAGAGGGGCGATGTGATGCTGCTCTCAGAGGCATCAGCTCCGCAGCCATGAGCGGCTCTAACACGTGTGCGAGTGCCTGACCCCATTTTCACTCCTATTCAGGGAAGTGGATCCAGTTTGACGCTGCTGACAGTCCCGCCCAGCACTCTGTCCTGTGCCAAAATCCTCTTTTCTTCCCCTCAATCAAAGCTGCTCTGGTCCCTTCCCTCCTCGTCAAGGGAAGCACAAACCACAGACATGGGCTGGAGCACTCGCACCGTCCCCACGGCCGGGACAAAGGCAGCACCGAGGGGCTCAGAACCTCCCCAGCACAGGGGTGCCTTCCTCTTCCTGGGCTTGAGCACCCCCGCGCTCCTCCAGCACCTTTGGCTCCCACCAGGCACGGTGCAACCCCCCAGCAGATAAATACTGCCCGCTGGAATGTGCTGCACCGGGAGAGCCGGGGCTGGCTCTGTCAGCCGAGGAGGAGATGTCCAGCTCCGGGTTGGTGGAGGCTGGAGCAGAGGGAGGCTGGTGGGCAGCGCCCACAGGGACAGCCACAGCTCTTCCCTGCTCCCTGCCTGGGGCTGAACCTCCCAGAGGCTTTGGGGATGGAGCTGAGGCCGTAATAACAACTGCCACTGCGTCCAGAGATTGCTTCCCCAGCCTTATCTGCCCGGAGATATCAGCATCTGATCACACGGTAATTACCAGGCCAGATTTGCACTAATTGGCTCTCTGGAGTAAAGTTACCTCCGATCTGCGTGTCCTGGGTGCTCAGCAGGAAGCGATTTACAGCCCAGCAGGTTCTCTGGGATGATCTAACAGGGATTAGCTGCAGCCACCAGCCAGGGACCCTTGCCAGACGCACGTCTGCAAGCTTTAGGGAAAAGACATGGCTTTTTAGGGAAAAACGGCGTCTGTGGGCTCTGCCGCCATCTGTGCACAGCCCGGGTGCCCCTTCGGGTCCCAGCCTGTCGATGGTCTGGCTGTGGGTGATGTCTGGTTTGCATAATGGGACGATATAATAACGTGGTGGCTTTTACGAGGGGATGGATCCAAACCAGGGGTGTGCTGTGGGAAAGGATGGTTCCCGTGCCTGCCTGCAGGACAAGGAGGGCTGGAGGGGCTCTTGGGGAGCATAACCCCAAATCCCAGCACTGAGGGAAAGGGTCTTCAGCCTTGGAGGCTCTTTGCCCTCCCTTGGTGGCCAGTTCTGCACTGCTCCTGCAGCCACCCAGCAGCACCAGCAGATCTTATCCGCACCAAGCTCAGCTGCTTTCTTCTGGTCCTCCCTGGTGTCCTTGGAGTGACCAAACACCATCTTTCCATGTCTTTTTTCCTTGTTTTTCTTTGTGTAACACCGTGTGTTTCGGGGGGCAGGTATCTCAAAGGCACCCCAACACAAAACCCCCGGTTAAACATGGTTGAACTCCTCTGTTTTACTGCAGCTTCAGCTCGAAAATGGAGACTGAGGAAAATCATGCAGAGCAGCCAAGTTAGGGGTGTTTTTGCTATTATCTTATAAATCCGTTTTCTTTACTGAAAACACCTCAGAAAATCTCCGAATCATCACCTGGGCGATGGGAGTTGGTAACACGGAGAGGGGGCCCTTCTCCAGGGCAGGGTTTTTAATAACTTCCTCACCACGGGAGGCTGTTAGAGAATCTCAGCTGGAAGATTTTTTTCACCCAGCTGGATCTTGCAGTCTTCTTACATCATTAACTCACTGAGATAATTTCTGAAGAGGGGTTTGTTAGGAGTTGGTTTGATTTCCTTCCTGACAAACCTTCCAGGTAAATCTCGGTGCTTTTTTTGTTTTCCAAGGGAGAACAAAGTCTCTGATGTGACAATCGCGGTGTCCCGCCAGACCAGCACACCTGTCCCAGGGTGGGGAATGCAGATGACAAATTTTGTGGCTATTTTGGGGCAGCAAGGGCTCTGCCTGGTGGGTCCTGGCTGCTCTGCTGGGCGCTGTTCCTGGAATGCTGGAGGGGTCCCGGCGGGATGCGGTGCCAGCCGAGGCCCCAGCGCTGGGGCAGCAGCAGCAGCTCGGAGCCTCCCGGTGCCGTGTCCTGCTCCTCAGCTCACGCTTCAATTGCCAGGTTGGAGGCTGAGAAGAAATGTTTCTTTCACAGCACATTACCAGCAATCACAGTCTTTCTTTCTTCTTTATATCTAAAGAAATCCTCGCTATTGCCAGGGCCAGAGGTCAACGCTTTCCTTTCTGCTGCTCTCACTGCCGCACGTCTGCTCTGCTTCTCCTCTTCCAGAGCTCTGAAGTTTGTAACAGGTTGGGGTTTTTTTTTTCTTATCTTCAGCTGAGCACTTGGGATTCGATTTTTTTCTTTATACTTCTTTCAAGAGCCCTGCAAACAAGACTCCAGACTCCAGGACCGTTTGGGCACCCATCCATCTCCTGAGCCCTGTGAGTCTGGCCAGGTTTTGCTCTACCAGAAGTAACACAAGGTCATATTTTAAGTCCATAGCAAATTATTACTGGAAAATGACCCTGCAGCCATGAGTTTCCCAGGTAATCCAACTGCTGCTCTTGCATTGCTTTTAAATGAGTTCCCTTTTAATTCTATCAAGCTCTTGCTCGATCTCACGGCACAGGGAAGGATAAATATTGCTCCTGCTCCAGGAAACAAAGTGGCTTTGGCTGAGAAAATATGCCTTGGGGAAAAATTGGTCTGGCCTGGCTTTTTACGGATGACACAGGTGGAGAGGGAACGGGGAAGTCTCTGTCAAGGGCTGCTCCCCTGCACGCCAGGGCCTCTCCCCATGACTCATCCCTGGCTGAGGGATGACTTCGGAGTGACAGGGGAAGCCGATCTCCATTAAACCCAAATCGTTTGTCACCGTGCAAGGAGCGGTGACAAGGAGGACAATTAGCACGAGCGGGAGGTGATGTTTATGATGTGGAGCCATGCCCATTAGCCAAGTGTTTATCAGCTGGGTGTTTGCCCATCCCTGAAGGGCAATGAGGGAGTTTGGTGGGGTCGGGGAAAGGCCTTGCCATCCCTCTCCAGAGCCTCAGCTTACATTAGAAAGATCATAAAAGTAGAATTATAAAGCAGTTCTCTGCTGTCACTTGAGGCAAAGCCATCCTGAGGCAGCTGATGCCACCTGGGTTTGCAGAGAGCTTGGACCAGGATTCCCCGGAGGAGGAGAGCCAGAGCCTGGGGTGGGCAGGGGATGCCCCATTTGAGGGTGGGGGTCACTCACTGGGTTCTGCAGTTGTAGCCACCAAAGAGCCATCGTGCTGTCGCTGCTTTTAATGCTCTGGCAGCATGGGGCACGGGAGGGGTTTAATTTCTTTAAGTGCAGCCTCATTTTGCAGATTTGGCTCAGAAAATGGATTTATCCAAAGCAGAACAAAACCACGGGGTCACCACAAGGAAGAACTGTGAGAGCACAGGGCACCTCCTTCCTCCCAGGAGCCTCGAGCCACTTTTCCCCAAAGATGCACCGCTGGCCTTCGCCACCTCATCCAGTCCCTCCTTCCGAGGAGCAGAGGAGCTGCCCACATTTGGCACAAGCCGTCATCCTGCTCAGCCTGAATTTCCCAGCGAGGCCGAGGGGGAGGCCTGGGCTTCCCAGAGACGTGTCCCATTTTCTGCTTTCTGCTCCGGCAGAGCCGGGAGCCGGCGGAGAGGACGCGCCGGGGCGTTCCCTGCCCAGAGCTCCGCTCCGGCAGCCTCGCGCCGCGCTCCCGCTTGTTTTTGCTGTACCTGTGGGTGGATGTGGGAGTCTTTGATCAGCCGGGATTACTGCAGCGTTATGAGCTTCCGAACAGCAGCGGCTGCTCTGGATGCAAAAGTGGGTCATGTGCGGTGCCTGGGCGAGGGCTCTGATGCGCGGGGACGGGGAGGCCGGGACGGGGCAGGGAGGGATGGGCTGGGGCTTGTGTGGGGCAGGTTCGGCTTCAGGTCCCGGGAGCTCGGCTGGCAGGGCTGCCCGGGGACTAAAGGCTCTCTGTGGAAGTGGCGAGTGCCTGTTTCCAGAGATAAGGAGGAGATGTGGGAGATGGAGGCACGACCAGGCTTTTCCGTGCCCGGATCTCAGCGTCCTCCTCTCCCCAGCCCTGCCGTGGTGCACGACACGGGAGCTGCCGGCAGCTGGGAATCGCGCATTCCCTCAGATGTGTTCTCCTGCTAATGAAATAATGTAGGAGACATCGTTCCCCGTCACTTCCAGTGACACCCCCCCGAGCCAGAGCCTGCCAGCATTCCCCTCCTGCGCGAGGGTAACAAACCTCTGCTAAAAAGAAAGGCCATTAATAATAATTACCACAAAGAAGAAAAAAAATAACCCTCTCTCTTTCTCTCTCTCTTTTAATGAGTCCTAAAAAAAAAAACTTTCTTAATTGAAAAGCTTTCTACTTTGGAGTCAGCTCCAGCACTTCAGAGCAGCCCAGGCAGCACCAGCAAGAGAAGATGAAACAGAGGGACAGGTCAGACAGTGCCTGATGGGGGCCGAGGGACCGACCTCAAAGCCAGGGCACACGGACACCCTCACTGACATTCAAGGAACCACTGACAAAGCACTAATTGGATTGGAAGGAGGCGGCAGGTGGAAAGAACCAAGGGCAAAACAGCTTTGGAGCAAACATCATTAGAAAGAGAAGTTCAGGCGAGGAAGAGGAGCTGGTCCTGAGCGGTGGATCCAAGCAGGGGGTGGCTCTCAGAGATCCCCCAGCACAGCCAGGATCAGTGGGCTGGGGCCTCTCCTCCTGCCTCTGCAGGGGCTCAGGGGACGGTGCCGGAGCAGGGCAGAAGCCCGTCCATGGCGTGGGAGGATGCAGGTGGCTCCCACCTGTCCCCACAGGGCCTTATGCAGAGCCTGTAATTCAATTCTGAGCAAAACCCATCGAGGGCAGGGAGCAATCTGCTCTCGTCTGGAAGGGGCCGGAGGATTTATGAACCCACCTGTCTGGTGGTGAAGTGCCCTCCTGGTAAATGCTTTGCTAAGCGTGCGTTCATCTTCCTCCCTGGCAGCAGCCGTGCAAGGACAGGCAGAGACAGCAGCAGAGGGAGCGGGGAGGGAGGGACAGCAGGGACATTAACCTGGCTCTATGATCACTCTCCCTTCCAGGCCTGGGTACTGACCCACAGGCTGACAAGGCACCCCAGGACAATTAATTTCAGCCGTTGCTCTGGTGCAGGAAGGCTGAGAGCCACGAGCCATCCGCACGCCTGGCACCAGCTCGTTTCCTGTTTCTAGTTCATAACTAATGAGCTACAGCTTCATCAGCTGGCACGACAGGCCCCACTGCTGGAGCATCCACTGCCCCCACCCCAGCGGGTCATGGAGAGTGGCCACGGACACGTCACCTCGGAGCTACGAGGGCTCATTTCCTGCCGCACTCGTGCCCGTGCGGGGCGGCCGCTCCTCCTGCGGCGCTCACAGCCTGGCAGCAGCCCAGCCCTGGGCAGAAAATGCTTCCACTGAGGCTCGATTGATCGCCTCACATTTGGCCACTCACCCGCTGGATTAACGAGCCGTGGGACCCAGGATGTGGCAACGTGCTCTTCCCAAGGGCATCGCTGCGGCCCCTCTGCCCACGGGTGACACAGAGGGGACGCTGCAGCCCCCTGTGCCCGCAGTGCCAGTGCCCTTGGCAGCCTGTCCTGCTCCCTGGGTACTGTGCTGGGAGCTGGCAATGGCTGGAACCACTCGGGACTTCTTCAGAAAGCCCAGTATTTAGAAGATGGGGAGATCCAGCCTGGGCTCAGCACCCGGACACTCTGGTGCTCCTCTCCCGCCCCTTTCCACGTTTCCAGTTTTTGTGCCCTCGCTCAGTACAGCCCAATTATGGCACAGCCCAGACACAACTACCAGAAGCCCAAAGTACCCATTTCATTATCTTTATGCAGGCAAATGTTTTCCTCTGCCAACACCCCCCCGCTGCACTGGCCCTTGAAGCAGCTCCACAAATCAGACATTATCATCATTGGGATAAATGATGTAAGGAAGAAAAGGGATACAGCAGTCTGTGGCAAAGTTACCATCAGGCTCTGCCTCCCAAATTGGCTCAGAGAAATTAGCAGGAAGGAAGGAAGGATCAGACAAAAATGATAAACCTGCTTACCTGCTCATTAATTTAATCTCTTCTTTTTTCCTCCCCTCTTCCAGCCTTGTGGTTTCTGTAACTGTAGTGAACAGCAAAGTCCTAGATGAAAGGGAGACGACGTCTGGAAGCACAAAGATTAAAGGAGAGTTTTTAGGATTAGCCTTTGATTATTTTTTTTTTTTTTGTCTTTGGGTTGTGGTGATTATTGCTGCTCCTCTCTGAGCAATCCTTCTGGGTGCATCTGAGGGGAGCACATGGGCTCTCCAGCAAGGTCTGGGTGCTTTTCTGAGGACACAGCATCAGCCCCTTCTCCCTTTCCCCCTGCCACAGCTGGAAGTGTTCCCCTCGGGCAGGCGATCCAGTGGCTGGGGGTTTGCAGGGATGGCCAAGCCATTCCTAAATCACTCAGGCTTGGATTTATGAAGCAGGACCTGGCTGGGGATGGCAGGAGAGCCTTGCCCAGCCAGGCAGCAGCCCTGGGGCAGGAGGGCTCCTTCCTTCAGCACTGGGATGTTCCTTCATCTGGAACAGCTTTTTCCTGTTGAATTGGGCTTTTGAGTCCTGTCTGGAAACCAGGCCGAGCCCCAGAAGGAGGGTTTGGGTTCTGGAGATGCCAACTGTGGGGTGCCAGTGGCAGTGGATGCTGTGCCCCAGCAGGGCACGGGCAGGATGAGGGGGAGAGACCTGCACAGACCCACAGCGGCCAGGCAAAGCCAAGCACCACCAGCTAATCAGCTTTTGTTCAGCCAACATCCTTGGAGTGTTTCCAAAGCCAGCACCAGAACAAATGAATGGAGCAGCAAACCCCAGTGAATTTCCTTCTTGAAAAGGCAAACTATTTCCTTGCTAAGGAAAACAGCTGGAGGCCATTTCTGGGAGCCTGGAGCAGCACCTGCCCAGCTCAGCTCAGCTCGGCTCAGCTCAGCTCGGCTCAGCTCGGCTCAGCTCAGCTCCCATGTCCTCGTTGTTCTCCTGCTCCTGATGCAGCGGGAGCGCGGCACCGGATCGATGGAGCCTCGAGACGCAGAGGAGGCTGTGCCGGGCTCAGAATGTGATTTATGATCTCACAGCCAGGCTCAAGTGCTGCGGTTGGGCTCTGGCTGTGCTGGCGCTCGGTGAGAAGCCTCCAATTAGGTGACCCCCCAGGTCTCCCTATTGATTTTGGGGGGAAGGTGTACTTTTCTCATTACGCCTTTGGCAGCAGCGCCAGCAGGGCTGGGGCGGGAGGCCCTGGCAGGGGAGCAGCTCTGGAGTGCAGCTCAGGGGTCTCTGGTGGCCTGGCAGGGTGGGGGGTGCACACAGGAGGCTCACCAGGCATCCCCCTTCTCTCCAGGGCTGGGGCAGATGGGCACCGATGGGTTCCAGTCCCCAGTCACCACCTTCAGTGCTGCCCGAGGTGTCCCCAGCTGCTCAGGGCCAGGCCAGGCTGTGGTGTCACCTCTGCTTCCATGACAAGTCCCCCACTTTGAGCCTGGGAGTAAAAAGTTCATTTCTCAAGCAATGCTGCCTCTCCCTCACTCATTAAACAAAGGAGGGGGAAGAGCCTGAGAAGACAGAGTTCCTAAATTAATCAGCACAGTTTCCTAACGAATGCCCTTTATGTTTTACATAATAATATAAAGCTTTTTTCCGAGACAAGAGCCTCCTACATCAAAGATCCCTCTCTCCCACTCTGAACTTTTGAGCCCTTCTCCTTGGAATTAATGTGGAAAGACCTAAACAGGGTTTGAGAGCAGCTCGAGAGCACATCTGGAGCAAGGAGCAGGGCTGACCCTGCTCAGCAGGCGCCTTCCTTTGGCCGTGTGTGCTCACAGAGAGAGGTGGAACTGCTGGAGCAGCCACGGTGACCAGGGACGGGGAGCTCTGTGTCCCTCTGAGCTGGCATCACCCCCTGAGAGAGGTGGCTCAGAGGAAGGGGTTTAATTTGATTCTGCCATCTCCAAGCCTGTGCCTGGACACCACGGGCAGTGCAAACACAGCGGGACAGGCTCCGGTGCCCGTATTTACCCTGCTCCCAGGCCAGCCTGGAGTCTTTGGGACCTCAGTGCAGGGTAATGCCAAGGGCAGATGATGAAGGGCATCCACAGCAGCCCCGCCAGCCCTTCCTTAGCTGGTGTAGGAAGAGAGCTGTGCAGTCAATGTGACCTTTCCCTTCGGAGGAGCACGAGCAGGACTCAGGAGGGCTGAGACAGCGACGGCAACAGCTCAGGAGCAAGATCTCCATGGTTTAGTGGAGATGGTGCTGTTCCATCAGAGGCTGGACTCGATGACCTTGGAGGTCTTTTACAACCTTAATGATTCCGTGGCTCTGAGACCCCTCCACCAAGATGAAGACTCCCCCTCCTTCCCCTTCGTCCTTCTCAACATGTGGCATCCTTTGGGAGGGCCTGGCCAGCCCCAGCTCCTGGGGGCCGTGGCTGTGCTGAGCTCCCGAGCCCGCTCTGCCCCATGCTGGGATCTCTGTGCCTCGTTCCGGCCGGATGAGCTCCGCCACCGCTGCTCTCGGCTCTCTGCAAAATGCAAATTGCTGCGCTTGACCTCCCCGGGATAACGAGGGGAAACCTCCCCTAATTAGCACTGCAGTCTGTGGGTGAGAGAAACCAAATGTTGACTGTAGAGCGGCTGCACTTACTGTAAATTCCAACATATGCTGTGGAAAAACGCCGCCCAAATAAGGCTTGGGAAGCACGGGGTGTTTAAATAATAATGAACACTCACTGCTGTTTATTGCAGAACACAGCGCAATCAAGGCAAAGCTGCGGTGCTGCGTCCTCCTCCCTGCCAGGGCGCCGTGAAGGGCCAGCAGCAGAGGCACGGGAATCCCCGGGACACAGAGAGGCTGCAGCAGGAATTCCAGGAGTGTGCACAGGATTTACAGGCATTAGAGACGAGACGCGTGGTGTCCTTTGAGGGGACCCTGCGGGAAGGCTGCAGCAAGGACTTGCAGCTGGTGAGGTAGTCTCCAGCACTTAGAGGTTTCTGCTGGTCACTTGCAGTAGTCCAAAGCATATAAAATATTTATTTGCTCCTAATTAGGTGTAATTACCACTTAACCTGGAGGAGGGATGTACCCAGCGTGCCCGGCAGCTCGATACACTCGCAGCTGAACAGCCTCCACCGCAGATAATTAAAAGAGAAGGGCTCCTGCCTGCCTGGCCTCGGCAGCCGAGTGTTTGTTTTAGTGAGGAGAACCTCGTGTGCCTGAGCTCATCCCAGGGCTGCTGGCTCCTCTCAACGGTGCCCAAAAGCCAAACTGGCCTCATCTCACCTGCAATTTCCATGTGATTATTCCCTCCTCTTCTCGGTAATTCAGCTCTGGCTCAGGCTGTCCTTCCCTAGCCCGTTTCCTGCTTCCAAGGTGACCTGTCCACCCAGCTCCATCCCATGGGATCGGGCTCATGGCTGCTCCTAGCTCACTCCTGCTGCTCCTTGGAGAGCTGGGAGGATGAGAACAAATTGGTTATAAGATGCCCAATTAACATTTCTTCGATCAGAATCATGTCAGGAAAAAGAAGCAGGCTCGTTCCCATGGCCATTGCTTCCCTGCTCTCGCTCTGTCCCGCACAGACCTACCAGGGGTCGCTTCTCCTGCCCACGTTGAGCTCTGCCCGAGCCCCAGCTCCAAAGGGACAGCAGGATCACCCACGCTGCTCCCTCTTCCATCCCCCTCCTCAAGGACAACAGCAACAGCCACCTGAGTTTCAAGGACTTCAACATGTTTGGGCAGAGCCGTGCAAAACCCACTCATTTAGAGCAACGTGTGCGCACAGCGGCTCGGGGAAGCTGCTGCTCCCTCCCTGCGGCAACGGGGTCAGAGCAGCCTGCGGAGAGCCGGGCTCAGCCAGCTCCCGGGCATGTGGGAGCGGCTGTGCCACCGCATTCCAGCCCTGTGCCCACGCCAGATGCCACTCTCCTCCCCTGGGATGTCACACAGGGCAGGCAGAGGATGCAGATCCGCACCCGGCGAGCGTCACGTCCCCGCTGAACCCTTGCTCCGGGACACCCGGGCAGCCCCGGCGCTGCCAGCGCAGCCCTGCAGGACAAACCCAACCACCAGCTCGTTCCAGGAACAGCTGCTGCCGACAGACAAAGGGTTTTCAACCTTGCTGGACCCAATAAACAGCTGTTCCTCCCCGCTCCCAGCCATCAGTCACAGCTGACAGCCTTCCCCCCATGGTCAAGAGTGTGCTTTTCACCTTAATTCCTTAGAAGGGCTTTTTCACCAGTTGGAAACTCATAAATACCACTTTGCAAGCCCAGGTAGGGCTAATGATGGATGGCTGCTTCACAGATATGCCAGAGGCTGTGACCTAATTGTCACTGAAATACTTCCTGATTAACTAATAGATAAAACCCAATTAAAACTTCTGCTCTTCCCAAAGTCCCTGGCACCTACTATTTCTCCCCTTCTCAAACTCTGTCTTAAATTAGATCCAGTCTGGCTGGACTGCTCTGAACAGATGAGGATGCTCTGTCCTGCACCACCTTCCCTGCAGCCATGGGGGCTTTCATGGGAGTCCCAGTGGGTCCAAAGAGGGATTTGCAGCCAGTCACAGGTGTAAAATCCCTCGGGAGAGATCCTAGAAACGAGAGGATAGTGACAGCAGGAAGGGCACACTTTATTCCCCCTATTTTACTGGTTTCTTCCTCCACTGAATAGAACTGCTGCATAGAAAAGCTGCTTTAGCACATTTGCTTTGATGTGCAACAAGTTAATTACTGTAATAGGTTCATCCTTCTCCCCCAGTATTGAATTGTGTGGAACATCCATATAAATTGTCATGGAGTTTCTCATTTTGACTCCATTTATTCTTTAAGCAGCTCTAGCAAGAGTGTGCCTGCAGAAGGATTTGTTCCAAATCCCGTGTACCAGGTGTATCCACTATTATTTGCTCTCCCGATACTCATCTCAATCCACCTTTGGAGGGAGGGGGCTCATGGATGCCTCATCCTGCAGCTGCTGGGCTAGGGAGCAATTCCGGGCAGCACGAGGCTCCAAAGCCCACCTGGCTCCTGGCCTGGGAACCCTCTTCCAGCTGCAGAGGAAACTCAACTCCTCACCTCGTGCTTTCAGCAGGAACCCCTCTGCCCAGGGGGTGGATCCTTGGTCCGGCTCAGCAGCTGGAGCAGAGCCGCATCCCCGTGCCCAGGCAGCTCCCGGCTCACCCAGCCCTGCCCCGGCACACTCTGACCCCAGCCCGGGACCCCACACCCCTCCCGAGGCAGAGCAGGAGCCCCTGCAGCGCATTGCTGAGGCCAGGACACTAAACTGCCACATTTCCCCCAATTCCCTGCTCCCGATCCAGCTCCACAGGCAGGATCAGCCTGACCGGGCTCACGGCAGCGGTGTAACCTCGGCAGCGCCGCTCCCGCGGTGGCACCGCAGGGGGAAACCGGGAGGAGAACGCGGGAGCGGGGGAGCTG
>VWZW01004947.1:287443-353922 GCA_013397115.1 Edolisoma coerulescens | reverse complement strand
CCCCGGCAGCCCCGCTCTGCCCCAGCCCGGCTCGGCGGCGCGGCCAGCGAGGCTGTTTGCTGCTTTACACAGGCTATCATGTGCTATGCCACAGCGGGGGACCGAAAATGACTTTATAGTTATTGTTCCTCAAATTGGACACCCCCTTGGAGCTTAGATAATATGAGATGAAACAGCCTGCGGGAGGCTGCAGTCAAGTGGAACAGTGATGGAGGCTTTTTTTTCCCCTTCCCAAGAAGAAACATTCCACCTATTTACTTCTCCAGCACCCCTCCTCCTCCTCCCTGCCAGCCTGTTGAGCACAGCCGCACCTGGCAGTGCCAGGAAACTGGGATAATATCCCCCACAACCCGGGACGCCCACGTCCGCCAGGGAGGAAGACATCCCCCACGCTGGGAGCGGGGAATGACAGCGAGCCCTGCAGAGGGACGGCGAGGGCGAGCGCGGCTGCCGCGGCTCCTCACTCCATTTCCCGGGGAAGCGGGGTGTGCGAGGGAGCGCTATTACCGGCCCTGCAGAGCCATCATCTCGTGTCATTTGGCTTCACAGAGCCGGGGCAGCCGAGCGAGGGGTGCAGCGGGGAGGTGCTGGAGGCAGCGGGGAGGAGGCTGCGAGGTGAGAGAGCAGGGAAGAGGCAGAAATAATGAGGGATTCGGGGAAGGAGGATGTCAGGGCTTACAGCCGAGTGCGGGAAGGCAGCTTGTTATGGAGAAAGGGGGAGCAGAGGCCTGGGAAAGAAAGGAAAGAGCATCCAAGAGCACAGAAGTTCACAGAAGGCTGCGTGCCTCTGGCAGGGAGGGAGCAGGGAGGCACAGGAGAGGGACGGGCCTGGGTGGAGATGCTCAGCCTGGAAAAGAGAGCTGGGGACAGGCAGGAGGGGACAGCAGCACGATGGGAAGCACTGAGAGTTCGCAAGGGTCCCAAGCCTCCAGGCACATGCCCTGAAATCACAGAGTGGAAGAAAGACATAAAAATATAATTCCAAGAGTGGCGTTTCATAGGTTTCCCGGGAGGCTGGGCATTGGAGGGTGACATTCCTGCCTGGCAGGGAGCAGTTCTGGGAGGCCCACACGAGCACAGACATCTGAGCACGTCCATCACCCCCTTTCTTGCTGGGCACATGGAATTTTTCGTGTTTTACAGGCACGTTGGAGGTCAGGAAGCGCCACCAGCTGCTCCTGCCTGCTCTCTGTGCTCCCGCAGCCCCGCGAGGGGAGCGGGCGGTGATGGAGGCAGCAGAGGGAGAGCTCCAGCTCTGTTTGCCTTCTCCACAGCAGATCTGATGATTTAAATTAGGTCTCGATTCTTGTTTAAATTATAGTTTACTGTTCTGCGCCCCGCTCAGAAGTGAATTACCTTAAGCAGCAGTATTAATAACACGGTTATAATTAAGCTTCATTACTGTAGGCAGTTTGCTGAAACAAATTGCTGCTTCATTATTATTATGGCACCTTTGGTAAAAAGACATTTCCCCAGAATGCGACCTTGATGCTTTATATAGCAAAAGCCAGGAGATGATAGAGATGTAAGGATGAATTAGCATCTTTTACTTTCTAGATCAAGCTCATTAAAAGGAAAGCAACTCAAGTCAAAACCAAGCAGCCTTGATGGAAATTTTAATCGGAGTGAAATGGGTAATGAATAGGTTTGAACTTTCCCTGACATTTTTATGGCCGTGCTTTATTTGTATTATGCTTCTGCTCAAACATAAATAAATAAAGCAGGGGCAGGGTCGAGGGTGGACAGGGGAGCGACTGCAGAGCCTGCACTGAGCTGCTCCTGCTGCCGCCAGCGCCGCGTCCCTGCTGGAGCAATGCTGCTGGTGGGAGGTGCAGGTTGTGAAACCACTTCCCCATCCCTGCTGACCACCTGCCAAAGAGCACGAGTGACCAAGAGCAAACAGCTCCAGGGCAGAGGAGGGCTGGCTCTGCCATGGGTGCAGAGCTCTTGTCACCCTGCGGCAGCCAGGAGCCCCCAGCCAAACCAGGGACCCCAGGAGAGCTGCAGCAGGAACCTCCCACCATCTACCACAGCTCAGAGAGACATCAATCCCTGCACTGCAAGCACTCAGCAGCTGAAACAGGACATTATGGAGGGATGCAAATAGATATTTAGAGTCTACAAAAGTAAAGGCAAAGCAGTTTTGGAGGAGATGAGATTAAGAGAGCACAGAGAGGAAACAGCGTCAGTACATCAGAGGGGTGGCTGGAGGGGGGGCACCCCCGAGCAGAAACACTCCTGAAGCACGTTCAGAGCTGGGGGTGTTGCTCAGCTCAGCCAAAGGAAGAGAGGAGACAGGCTGGACTAAAAACCTGAACTTTTCTGATTGCTCCTGCATGCAAAGGAGGGCCCGAGGCCCAGCTGTGGCCTTCCAGTACCTGAAGGGAGACTGCAAGAAAGTGGGAGAGAGACTATTTACAAGAGGAATGACTTCAAGCTGAAAGACAGGGAGCCCATTCTTTGCCTGACACCCCCTGCACCCTGAGGTGGTGCCCATGAAGTGTTGGCTCTGCCCTGTGCCCTGCAGCTCTGGCATTTCGCATGCACTGCCAAGGGAAAACAAAAAACACCCAAAACCCTCACCCCAAAAGCCATCAGTCACCCCTGGAAACCTTGGCACAGCTGCCCTGGCAGCACCTGGGGTTGGTAGCGGGGGCAGCCGTGCGGGGCCTGGGAAAGCCCACGAGACCCTTCAGCCCCGTGGCTGCTCGCGTGCAGTGAAAGCTCGATCTCCAAAGGTCACCCAGAGCAATCTCCCTGCCCGCTGCTCAGCCGGGCATTCCCTGGCACTCGCCGTGACCTTTCGGATGACAGAGCAGCGCTGGCTGTGCTCGCACCGGCCTGGCCGTGCTGGGTGTGCAGGGCCGAGGGGACCCGGACCCCCGGGGTCAGTGCCACACCCGAAATGCTTCGGTGCACCTTGAATTTCCCCTTCAAACGCACGGAGCAGCATCCCTAAGGCAGCTGGGATCCCTCCTGGCCCTGCTCTTGTTCCAGTCTGCCCAGTTCTGCAGCCACAGCAGTGTGGGAGCCTCTGGTGTGGGTGCCAAGCAGTCCTTAAAAAATAGATTTGAGTCCCCACGATCTCCTGGGACACTCTCAGCATCCCAAGCTGGCAGTTCAGTGTTACATAAGAACCACCCTCTCCGGAATTGCATCTGAAATCGCTCCCCTCCCCACACGTGTGTGTACACACACACTCATTAAACAAATGCTGGCTATCAATTTCTCTGAGTGCTCCCTCTGATAATAGCTGTATTTATCATTTAGCATCTCTGGAAGCGGTTCAAGTTTAAAATCTATTATGGGTATTATGATATTTAATAACTGTGGTTTATTTTTAAATGCAATAAAAAATAAAGATAAGGAGATGTTTTTTAAAGCCCCCTCCTGAGCTCTGAATCCATCTCTGTCACCAACACGCTGGGTGACCTTGGAGAGGTCGCTGATTCACTCCAAGCTGGAGCTTCTGGATTGTAAAATGGGGATAATCACAGGATCTGCTGCCTGGGGTGGGTGTGAGGCCTCTTCTTAATTAATGTTCACAGAGTGATTTCAGCTCCTGGGACGGAAGGGGTGAGCTCTGGCTGTGGGGGGCAGCTGGACCCCTCTGATGTGCCCCAGCCAGTGCCAGGATGGGTCCCGTGCCCTGGGGTGCACTGGGAGAGGGGATGAGGGAGCGATGGGAGCAGGGTGGGACAGGGCTGTGCTGCACATCCCCCAGTTCTCACTCAGCCCTCGCTCGCTGCGCCTGAGCACGAGAAATCTCCCCTGAATCACCTCCTGGGCTGGCCAGGCAGGCCCTGGGCCTCGCCTGAGCTGGTGGGATACGGACAGGCAGCCCCTGCGTGATGGGAACAGAGCACGTGGGCTCCAGAGCAGCCCAGTGGCCCCTCCTGAGCCTGCAAGGGGCTCCAGGCTCCCCTGCCATCAGTCATCAGTATTTTAATTATTTTATTATTACTAGCAATGCCCCTTTCTGCTGACTGCCCCTGCCCAGCAGCCTCACGCCCTCCCAGTGCAGAGTGGACGAACAATCTGCACCCCTTAATTCAGTTTCCAGCAATCTGCCCCCAAGTCAGCCTGTGAGGGACGGTGGCTGCACGGTCCTGGAGCAAATCAGCGCCGGTGCTGAAAGAGCCCATTCCAGTTAAGCAAATTATGAGGAGGCGGGCGATGTCCTCAGTATAATAATTCCATGTGAATTATTTATACGGAGTCTGCAATTACACTGAGCAAAACAGTGCATAAAGCACACTTAATTATCCAACCACCTGTTAGGAGCGCCAGCGCAGCCCACAGCAGCTTCCCCCGCGAATTCCCCCGCGGAATCCTGTGGGAAGGGCGAGCCAGGGACGTGCCGGGAGGGGCCGGGAGGAGCCGGGAGGGGCCGGGAGGGGCCGGGAGGGGGCGGGAGGGGCNGGAGCCGGGAGGGGCCGGGAGGAGCCGGGAGGAGCCGGGAGCAGAGGGGCTCAGCCCCTCCGAGCCCCCGCCCCAGCAGCCAGAGCGCTCAGGGATGTTCCCAGCATCCAGGAAACGCTCCATCCCAGGTCAATTCCTAACGTTTATTTTCCTGCTGGAAAGGTCCTGTTTCATTTTTTAACGTGGTTGGTGGTTGTTTTTCTAAGCTAATGCCTAACAGAGAGCTTCCAGCGAAAGGATTAGCTGCTTGTGTTCGTCCCTGGAGACTCTCACTGGGCAAACAAACTCTCCTCAGCAGAGATCCCAGGCAGGAGTCAGCCTCAGGGAAGGAAAATCCCCTCTGCTCCTGCCTGCTCCCATTTCGCTCCTGGACAGAGCTTTTCTCGGTGATAACTCTGCTTTTTTGGCAGTCCCTGACCCAGCAGCACACGAGCTTTCGGCCCCTCAGAGGCTGGGCCACTCCTGCGTGGTTAATGGGAAAGAAACGAGTGCTTTTTCTTTAAAGATTTACCACGTATAAATGTATGAGAGTATTAAAGGCAACAATTAACTTTATTGGAAACTTTATATTCTCCAGCCTCATTAGAACTGCCAACAAGATCTATTATTAGTATTACTATGCAGATAATGTAATAAAAAGGGTATTTAAAGTGGATACTTTTGCACTGAAATAAAATAGCTTTTCTCTGGTGTTCTTTCTGCCTCTCTCCCTTTTGCCCTGTGCTGCATCAGAGACCTGGACCGAGACCCAAATCCTTTTTAATCTCTTTTCCCAAACTCCCAGCCAGCTCACTGCCCTGGGAAGGAGCCAGGGAGCTGGAGTGATGCTCCCATCCTGCCTTTACTGCTGGAATCAGAGCAGCCACCTCTGGCCGTGCTGGTGAGTGTCACCCAGCCAGGGACTGGAGGAGGAGGAAGAAGAGGAGGATGATGAGCTGCTGAAATTATGCTGCACGGCGACCTCACAGCACAGGTTCAGGTCTAGAAACTGCCATGTTTCTTTAAATAGCCCCAAGTACTCATTAAAACAGCAGGGACAGAACAAAGGACTGACATGTTTTTGCCAAAGATGACCCTGATAACCCAAAAATATTGTCCGTGGGCAGCTGGAAGGGGAGTGATGGAGGTTAAGAAAGTTCTCGGTGGTGTTTGGCTTTTTGCAGCAAACCTGGGAGGGGAAAAGACACATTTCATCAGCCTATTTATTTAATGAATCCCCTGGTTCTGTAGGGAAAGGTGTCAGTAGAGAATTCCTCCTGGCCAAAGTGGGTTCAGAGCCTGGTCTGGCTGCCCAGAGGGAGGGTTAACGATGCTGAATTTTTTCCTGTTTTTAAGACTCATCTCTCACCTCTCCCACGTGTTGGAAAAACCCCAGGGAGCAGAGGGTGCCTTGCTCAGCACCCAGCTGGGGACCCGGAGAATCCATCGGAGCTGGCTGGAAGGGAGAGCTGCAGTGAACAGCAACATTTCAGCTGGCATCAGTGCCCAAGGAACCCCTGCATGGAGTGAGAGGTGCTGGGGGACCTGGGGCATGGATTCCATCATCATCAGAGAGAATCTGTTTCATTTGTGGGTTTAAATTTTCAATAACTGTTGGAGCAGAGCTGCTCTCGGCTCTCAGCCACTCTATTCACACCCTGCTGCAGCAGGAGTCCCTGGGGCAGGGGATCCAAATGCCATTTAAACAAGCTCATTTCAACTTCCTTTCCTGATATTTGTGCAGGGCAGGGGCAGGGGCAGGACAGCTCTGCCTCAGGCCCAGCTTCCACCCATCCCTGGGATGTACTCAGCATCCTTCATCCCTGCAGGAACCAAGCCCTGGGATGCCCCCTGGGATGCCAGGACAGCGGGACGTGGGGCAGTGGGTTTGGCTCCAGGACCCAGGGCGAGCAGCTCAGCCCAGAGGGTCCCTCTGCCCTCCTGCCCAGTGCCAAGGTTGGATGTGGCGGCCCCTCCGTGTCCTCCCCGAGCGGCTCCAGCTCCCTCTGCTTTCCATCACCTTCATTACACCCTGCAGCCTAATTAACAGAGAGGAGTCAAAGGACCCGAGAGCAATGATTGTAATAAACAATCGCTTGGCGACCGTGGAGTTAATATTCCACCAGGGTCTCCTCCCGGCCTCCGGAAGGAATGGCAGGGAGGTGTGGAGCACTGCCTGGGGGAGAGCAGCCCTCCTCCAACAGCTTCCTGCCCCTTCCCGCCTCACTTCCTCCCCAAAACTTTGGAGCAATGGCAACAATTTCTCTGGCATCGCTTTGGCTCGGCATCCAGGGTCTGGGATTTAGGGATGCTCCGGGAACTGTGAAATGTTGTGAAAACCAATGTGTGCCAGCTCATCTCTTCCAAAGGGATTGTTCCAGAGGGAACAGGACTGCCACATCTTGGGCTGCCGCAGTTCTCTGCTTGTCACGCCAGACTGTAGCTCCCGGCGCAGCGGGGTCCTGTTCCCACATCCACGGAAACATCCTCAGCTCCGAGAAGGAGCAGTGCACGGAGGCACTGGGATCGCTGTTCTGCTGAGGACAAGTGGTCTGTGAGACTCCATCCTGCCTCCTCCTCCTCCAAGGGAAGTGGCCGAGGATGCTCCGGACACTTCACTGCATCCCCGCACATCCCTCCTTCCTGCGGAGCTCTGGCTGCTTTCCCGGGAGAACCCGCGCTCCCCGCGAGGCTCCGAGGCTGCCGTGGGACCCCGCGCCAGCCCCGAGCAATTATCCATGGAGAGCTGGGCTGCGCTGATCATTTGTTAGCTCCGCACATATCCCTCCTAATTATAAATCTCAGCTGAGATTTGCATTTTTATGAAATGCTTGTGCTGGAAATCTTTATAGAAAAACGCACATATTAATTCCATCTAATCTCGGTCATTTTGGGTTCCGTGAGGAAGCGTTTGCAGGGAGCTCCAAAGCCAACAGCTCCAGTTTTGCAGTTTCACCAGAGCATTCCTCCAGTTGGAGTTGGACATTTCTCTCCTGAGCCAGGAGCTGACGGAGCCCTGCAGAGCCTCCAGCTCTGGGACACTCCGCCACGGCCACGCCCTTCCAAGAATGCTCAGGGGTCCGTTTGCTGCAGGTGTGGGGTGGGGTTCAGGAGCTCGGGAGCCACCCCAGCCCTGGGCAGGACACCCCCATCAGTGTCACTGCACGAGCCATGTCCCACTCTGCAGTTATTTTCTGTTTCATCCACGGCAGCGCCCGGAGATGCTGAAATGCAGCGTGTGAGGCCTCGGCATCTTGTGCAAGTGACCTTCTCCCCTTTGCAGGGCACTCCTGAAGTGGCCCTGTCCCAGCTGAGGCTCAGAGACAGCAATCCATGAGCAATTTGTATCTCCTTCAGAATGCCTTTGTCTGGAGCCAAAGGGGAAGCAGATTAACTTTTCCTCCCTGAAATACGGCTGCGGGATGCAGGGGAAGAGAGAAGGCAAATAAGCAAAGCAAAGTTAAGCTTTCTGCTCAGAGCTGGAGGCTTAGCGGCGCAGATTACAGCAGCAGGTGAGGAGCAGCCCTGGCCTCCGCTGTGTAGGCTGCAAAAATCCTGTTAAAGCACAAAGGAGAGTTAGCCACAGCTCCCAGTGCTGGAACGGCTGAGCTGGGACACACAGCGGGCTGAGGGACGGCGCAGGAGGAGAGCGCCTTGGGGCAAGCCCAAGGAAAGGTCAAGAGCTTTGTTTCTTGTCTTTAACAATTTATGAGGTGCCCATCTTCAAAGGAAGTGGTGCCAAGGACAAAACCACATCCACGGAGGTGTCACAACCTGGGCCATGGGAGGCTGGTCCTGGGAGCGCCGTCTCTGCGCCCTCCTTCACGTGCAGCTCCCTCAGCATCCCCCTGCCTGCCTGTCAGGGCAACAGATGCCCGTGAAGTTTCTGGCCATTAGCTGCTAATAAGAAACTAATTAGCTAATTAGTTAATATTTGATCCTTTGAACTGGGTTCTGGGGTCTGGCTGAAGGCAGTGCCATCACCACCACTGACCTTCGGGGAGGGACGCTGCCTTTGCTCCGTCCCCAGGACGAACCCCTTCGCTGGTGTGTGGCCACAGCGATCCCAGGGGTGACACCTCTGCAGGTGTCCCCTGCACCCAGGACAGGCCTCGGGGGGCAGCGGGTTTGGCACAGCACCCCCTGCCCTGGCCATGCCACAGCTGCCAGGGTGGCAGAGGATGCTCTCAGACCAGAAAACTCTCACCATCCTCATCTTCCTGCTGGCGGCACATCCCCGGAGCGCAGCCCAGGCTGTGCCGGCGCTGGCTGTTCCCTCTCCTGAAAAACCGAGCCAAATGTTCACTTTTTCCCAAAGAAAACCATGCCGGAGGCCCCCCTCAGTTGCCCCCTGAGCCACACAGGGCCGGGAACAAATGCGAGGGCTTTCCAACCCCGGGAAGTGCTGCCCAGCTCCGGATGCGCAGGATTGCCAGATGAGCTTTAGAAAAGCAGCAGAAGTTTTCCAGCTTATCCACAGCGAATCTCCGGTCCCTGCGAGGTTTGTCCTTCACTAGGAATTAGAGACGAGTTTCCAGTGCTTTCCTGCGCCATCTGCCCCAGCCGTAGTTGGAATGCAGGGTTTTACTCCGGCAATCAGTAGGTAATCCTGTCAGCATCGCTTAGAGAGCCCGGCTCTGTCCTGCCCATCTGATGCTCAGTGCAGCAGAGGGAAAATCACGGCTCCCTCTTGAAAGGAGGGGAGAAATTAAGGTTGACTTTGGCACAGGAAAACAAGCAATCCAGAGATGACAGTGTGCCACAGGAGCTTAAAATAAGCATCAACTAATTCAAACAAAAACAAATCTGCATTGAAAACAGCCTCTTCCCCAGACCACATTCCCGCTTTAAAGTGCCTTTGAAATCTCCCCGGCGCATTTACAACACGCTCCCCCTCCGCTGCTCCCGCTCGAGCTGCTTTGCTGTTTGCTGGCAGGCAAATGAGGGCTGAAGCCTGGGATGATGTTTTCTTATTAGTGCACATGCAAATACTAATAAATAGCTCCCCACGCTGCGCTGGCTCCAGTGCCCCCTGCTCTGCCCCCGCTGCCGGTGCCCCCTGTTCCGTCCCAGCTCCTGGCACCCCGTGCTCTGCCCAGCCCCCCTCCCGCAGGCAGACGAGGGCAAACTTGACTTTCAAAAAGCATCTCACCACTTTTATCAGCTAAGGGCAAAACCTGGCCCCGCTCTGCAAGGGGCATGACCCAGGCTGAGCTTCAGCAGCTTCAGCTCTGACCCTCCTCATCCCAGCTCTGCGAGGTGAGGGGCTGCCAGCCCTCGCCAGGGCAGCTTCCCCAGCTGCAGCAGCAAAGGAAAGCGTGTGGGAAACCAGGCAGCCGTCCTCCGGTAGAGCTGACAGACCTGAAAACCACCATGGCTCGTCTGCAAATGGGGATATTTGGGCTTTCTGGCTCTTTGGTCTGTAAGGGCTGCAGTGTCCGAGCTGGTGCCGCTGTTTGCTGGGCTCTGAAGGGAGCCAGGGTTGGCACAAGTCACCAGGACAGGGTTGGAATGAGATGATCTTTAAGGACTCTCCCAACCCAAACCATCATGTGATTCTGTGATTCTGTGATTTTCCTTGCTAGCTCCAGGTTTTGGAGCAGATTATGAATTGTTTGATATGGAATTTCAAATGATCACTTAAGTAGCTAATTAGCTCGTAGCAACTTCGAGCGACCTGGGTGTAGTGTGTATTTAAGTGTTTAATGCCTTTTTTTCTCTCTCTCTTCCTTTCTAATTGGCATTTAATTAAAAGAATAAATAAAAAGAAGAAAAGCAGCTTTGCCTGTGCTGCTCGGGTTTAAATATTAAACTGCTTGGGTTTAAATATTAAACAGTTGCTGCAATTTGGGCCCTGCAGCCAAGGGGAGGCAGAGGGGGCTGGCACAGGTCCCCAGAGGGTCAGACCACGTCCCCTGCTCCTGGTGGCCAGGAGGCAGCACCTCTGGAAGCATCAATGCACGAGGAGATTAAACCCACCGCGGGTGAAGAACCGCCAGGAAAAGGCAACATCCTGAAGTTTAACTTTGCACATCTCCATTAGAGTTTGGGTGGATTTGCTGCCAGAACCCAGCCAAAGCCTGTGTTTTTTGCCTGCCTGTGCACACAGAGCGCGTTAATGGGGCAAAGTAAACCCAAAGTAACGTTTGAAAGCTGGAAGATGAAAGTAGATCACAGGGCAAAGATCAAACAATCTAGAACCACTTCTGAGCCTTTTAGTGCTGCGGATTATTAGCATTTGAAAGTGAAGAGCATTAGTGGAAGCAGAGGATGGGGGGCGAGGGCAGGAATTTCTGTTGTGCAGAGAAGAAGTGAAGCAAGTGAGGGTGGAAGAGGAAGGATGCAAACGATCCGGATTAGGGAGGCTCCCAGCCTTTGCCAGAGCCCGCTGAGCTCTGCAGCGGGGCAGTGGCACGGTGATGGCCAGGGGGAAGGGGACTTGTGAGCCAAGGGCCCTGCCCTTCCCTGGCTTTGGCTTCTTGGCATGGACCTGCCTGTCTGCACTGCCCTTCTGCCGACTCACAGCCGCAGTAATTGAGTGCAATTAGGCCTGACGAGTGCACAGGGCAGGGCACTGCGGGCACCAGACAGCCCAACAGCTCCGGGTACTCGTTCCTGTGACTGAGATTTCAGGGGGTGTCTCTGCAATAAACAGCAAAGCTGCCTGTTCCCAGGGGAATAGCTAATACAGGAGATTGCTCAGCGCAGTGAAACCACCCAAGGGCTCTACACACAGCTCTGACTAAACTCCCTACAAAATCAATCCAGCTTTTTCACCACTTTTGACAGGGTGTTCTAATATTAATCTGCTCCCCTTGTCAGTCAGCTCTGCTAACAAAGGCTCTAATGATCTTTAACCAGGCACAAGAAATACTACACAGGTGGGTGGACGGTTCCCGCATTCTTCCAGATGGAAAAAATCCCACCCTTTGCATTGGTGAAGGACTTGCATTGCTGCCAAAAATAATCATCCTGTAATTATTATTGATAACAAAGCGGTGAAGATGCAAAGAGCAGCAGGGCAAGGCTGGGCCCAGGTGGTGAACACCTTTCACCCCTCACATGCCACAGGGAGGAGTGAGCAAAGCCAGGGCTGGCATTGGGAAGATGCTGGGGAGGAAAAGGCTCAGGGCCTGGCGGTGCCAGCGTGACCGACAGTGCCCGGAGGCACGGCAGGCTGATGAGCACCCTGCTGCCTCCCAGGCTCTGCATAGCCTCGGGGGAAACTGAGTCCTCTCGGAGAACATGTGAAGCACCTGCCCCCCTGATCAAGACTGTTCCCTTTCTCCTGCAGAGTTTCCGTGCCTCTGACTCAGGGCGAGCTCATCCTCCTGACAGTTCGACAGACACCTCGCCAGACACCTCGCCTCTCTCGCTGTAATTAGGCAGGTCCAGAGGCGCGTGGGGCCTGGCAGGATGGGACTGCTGTGCTGCCAGAGGGGCTGAGAGCGCTCTGTCCCCCTGCTCGAGTGACCACTGCCCTCACACCCAGCCCAAACCCAGCCCTCCATCACCTCCACACAGAGATTCGGGCACCGCTGCTTTCCCACCCCCAAATCGATTCCTCCCAGCAAGGTGTGACCCCCACGGGGAAGGGGCTGCCAGACCTCATTTGGAGGTGTCGAACAGGCTTGGTTTGGTGCTAGATGTGTCTTAAAGTCTAATCACAGACGGTGGCCAGATTTTTCCAAGCAGAAATAGGTGTTTTCTCGCGTGCCTGCCCTTCCCTCGCGCAGTCACAGGCAGCTGCGTGCCCTCAGCTCCACGGAGCATCCCTCACCTCAAACAAAAGCATCACAATGGCCAGAGGCCAGAGCTGGGCTGATTTCAGCCCTGGCCAGTGTTTATTTATTTATCTTTATGCACTAGGGGATGTATATTTTTACCGAGGAACCTCCCGGGTTTGCACAAGGCAGCTCCTCAGCCACCTCCGACGCCGAGGAGGCTGCCTGGGGCTGAAGTCGGTTCCTCAGCCTCTCCCGCCCTGCCGTGGCTTTGCGGGTGCTTTGGTGGCTGTGCTGCTGCGAGGGCTCGGCTGCCGGGGGCTGCTGGCTCTGCTGGCTCAGCCCCAGCACCGGGGACACCGCAGGTGGCGGCCGCTCCCTGTGAGCCCTGGTCAGGGGGACATTCGGCCGGTGCCGGGGACACGAGCAGGGAATCCAGCTCGCCCCGCTCATGCCTCAAGCCCTCCCGCTCCCATTCCGACCTCGGGCAAGGACAGGGCAGATTTTCCAGCAGCACGAACACTGCTGAGCCCTGCGGGGCTGAGCACGCACGCCTTGGCTGTGCTTCAGTCGGGCAGAGCAGATCGTTAAAGGGAGATGCTGGAAATCGGAGAAGGAAAAGGGATCATGATCTGAAGTGATCTGGTGGTTAACAAGCCCCCCAAAATCAGCCGGATCCTTCCTTGGGCTTTGTTACACAGCAAATGGAATCACAAATACTTAGTCAAAACTAATGTCTCACAGGCATCACTGGGAAATCAGAGCAACGTGGCCTAAGGAACATCCTAGTGCTGGAAAAGGAGGTCCTGGACAGGACTGCACTTGCCAGGATGTTACAAACAGGTGCAGTGCTCTGCTTTGCTTCTCCCCTCGATACAACTCCTAATTATGTATCTTGTGATATGTGAACGCGCTTGGAAAATGGATTATCCTCACCAGCTGCTCGCCGCCATGGCAGAGCCTTCCCCGGTGCCTTTGTAGCAGCTCCAAAGTGTTATAAATCCCCCTTTCCCGTTCCCGGCATGTCATGGGGAAAGGATCACTCCAGGCAGCGGGGAGATGAGCTGGGCTTTGAGAGCAGCTGGGCAGAGTTCTGCCGGAGTCAGCCCAGCTCGGGGGATCTGGTGGTTTGAACAAGGCTGAACGACTTTGTGGCTGGCCTTGTTCAGCAGCAGGATGGCAGGAGGGAATTCGGGAGATTTGCAAACCCAAGGAAACGACGCATTAAAGGGATTTATCTTGTCAGCCTGGAGGGACCAGCGTCTGCTCCTGCAAACCCCTGGGAGCCAACACCCTCCTGCAGCACAGCCCTCCCGAGCCCCGGCCAGCCCCAGCCAGCCCAGAGCAGCGTTGGTTGCTCAGCAGCAGAGGAGCCAGCTTCTGTGTCCTCTGTTTTTTCAGCACTGGGCATCACAGCATCCCCGGACAACGCCATCCCCGGACAACGCCATCCTTGGACAATACCATCCTTGGACAACGCCATCCCCGGACAACGNACAATGCCATCGTTGGACAACGCCATCCCTGGACAACGCCATCCCTGACGGGACCCTGGGCAGCAGCGACCCCACGAGCACGCCATGGCCGTTCCCCGTGTGTGTGGGACACGCAGCCACCGGCACCCGTCACTACCCCAGCTCCTGCGCCCTGCCCCTCCCCGGGCACATGAGGACCCGTCCCCTCGGTGGGCTCCCGAGGACACTCGTTAATAAAGCACCACTCATCATCATAAAGCAGCCCCGGCCCCGCGGGGTGGGCAGGGCGCCATAATGGAAGTTTTAGCTCAAGCAGCAATGACTTTGACCGTGCAAAATTACACTCTATCCTGGCCAAATTAACTAGGTAATGCCTTGCATTAGTGTAAAATCCTCCATCAAACCATGAAGGCTGCCGTTAAAACCACTCAAGGCCAAAATGTGTGCTGGTGGGGGAAGAGGGCTGCTCGGTTAGAAGGCCGAGAGGAGGAATTTTCCGCTGCCTTGCACCTCATGGGCAAAGCAGGGATGGGAATTCAGCCCTTGGTGCTCACAGGCCCTGCCTGGCCTCGCTCGGCCTGGGGGGTCCCAGCTCCCTTTCGCTGCTCCTCTTTGCTGTGCCCCGCTCCCGCTGCCTAATGCGGCTCCATCGGACACAAACAGGGTCCAGAGGAGTGGACAGCAGAGCAGGCCCCTCTGGTTACATGGGGCAACATCCCCCCAGCAAAGGGAAAGGGAAGAAACCGCGGAAGAACCTATTTGTTTTGCAATTATGGCTGAAATAAAAAATTACTTGGTCTAATTAGGCCTCTCTGGGTACGAGAGGCCTGCAAAACAAACCCCACTTCACTACCGAGGCCTGTGCGAGTCCCTCTTGCACTTTATATGTTTAAGTGAAAGTGTGGAAGGTCAATTTGCTATGTAAATTTTCACAAATTTGGCTAAGCGAAAATGATTACTCTAATGTGTATGCAAATTAGCTTAATTGATAATGACTTCTCTGGTAATTTCAAAGGGGGGGGGGAATTATTCCAATTGTGACAACCCTCTAAAGCCTTTCTTCGCCCAAGAAAGAAATGGTATCTTGACAAATTAAAGAGAATATATTGAAATCAGATTAATTAATGCTAAGACCAATTAGCAGACGCAAAGAGAGAGGGAGAGATTTACAGAAGCAAAATTCACCAGAGAAAGGCTACGAGAATTCATCACCTTTCAAGATGTTTATATCCCTTCATTTTGTTTGGAGCAACGAGTTCTTTGCCAAGACAAGCGCTTGGCTTTGCCAAGGGAGAGTTTGGACAACAGGAGGGGAAAGGAACAGGTCCGGAGGTGACAGCACTGAGGGATGAGGGTGCAGGCAGAGCAGTGCAGGCAGCACCAGACCTCCGAGAGCCTTTTCCTGGCACCAGCCCAGCGCCCACCACAACCCCTGACCCTGGCACGTCCCTGCCCGGCCTCCCACGGGGCACAGGGAACATTAATTACCCCAAACCGGGAGGCGGCGGCACCTCCAAACGCGCCCAGCCACCACCATAAACCTCACACGGAGCCATAAAAATAATTACCAGCAACACCGTGTGTAATATCCTTCTGTGTCATCTCTCTCCTGTTGGTAATAAAGCTCCCTAACACATTAACTGCGAGGGAGGGCCCGTTACTCACCCTGTAATTAGACCGTGCTTGAAAACACTTCCCATGGAAGGGGGTGCGGAGCGGGGCAGGCTGGGGAGCACTGGGGTGTGGCGGGGGCCCTGGGCAGGCGCTGGGGAGCTGGAGAGGTCGGGAAGAGGCACCCAGGGAATCCCCCAGGATCCCACACTGGGAAACCCCCAGAACCCTGCACTGGGATCCCTGGAGCCCTACATGGGATCCGTGCTCTGGGACACCTCAGAGGGCTGCACTCCCCAGCCCAGCTCCGTCCCCAACACCCCCTGGGCACACACAGAGCCTGGCTCAGTCTCCCGAGGTTAAGGCTGGGGGACCCCTCTGTTTGTAGCAAGGGCTCCCACATGGCTCTGACGCACGTCAGGCTGCAACCTGTATGAAGGTAAATTAACTTTATTTTAAAATCCAATCCACAGCCCTCGTCTCACAGCCCTGCTCATCCCCTGCTACCCACAAACACACTGGTCCCGTAAACACCCCGTCTGTCTTTCCACTGGGTTTTTTTGGCCACCCTCTTTTCTCTCTTTCTCTTTTTTTTGTCATTTTGTCACCTACAAAGACAAGCAGCAAGAAGGAGGGAGAAGCTGTGCCGTGATCAGCAGCAGCGATCTCTCCTCGCTCCATTTTCCTGGGTGATTTGTTAAACTTTAAAACATTAAAGGCAGGCTGGGGGGGCTGACGTCTTTTTTTCAACTTTGTCTCTCATTTGTTAATTGTGCTCATCAGTGAAAATCATTCGTGGCAGAGCCAGGGGAGCGAACAAACCCAAGGAAGGAGCTGATCATATGCAGAGGAAATAACTCAGATGTGAAAATACTTCAGCCGGGGAGATTGCGCTATTTATTCACACAAGTGTCCCGCTGTGCTTCAGAAACGCTGTGATTTAATGAGGTGCTGCAAAGGTGTTTGTTATTATGGAATCCCACCCCTGGTTACTCTCCCCACGCGCTGAGGAGGGGCCTGGCAGAAGTTCTGGCTCGATGCCTTACTGAGGATTAGAGAATCACAGGATCGCTGAGGTTAGAAAAGACCTCCAAGTTCATCGAGTCCAACCTGTGACCGATCCCCACCTTGTCACCCAGACCAGAGCACTGAGTGCAATGTCCAGTCCTCCTTTGGACACCTCTCTGGGCAGCCCCTTCCAAGGCCTGAGCACCCTTTCCATGGAGAAATTCCTCCTGATGTCCAGCCTGCCCCTCCCCTGGCCCAGCCTGAGGCAGTTCCCTCTCGCCCTGTCCCTGTTCCCTGGGAGCAGAGCCCGACCCCCCCCAGCTGCCCCCTCCTGTCAGGGAGTTGTGCGGAGCCAAAAGGTCTCCCCTGAGCCCCCTCAGCTGCTCCTTACGGCACTGACTCTTCAGACCCTTCCTCAGTTCCACTGTCCCTCTCTGGACCCACTCCAGCACTTCAACGTCTTTCTTGAAGTGAGGAAAGAAAGTGAGATTTGGAGGCTCTTCCCTGCCGCTCCTGATTCCGATGCGCCTCTTGAACCCACTCCAGAGTGATCCCCTCCACGAGCCAAGCGGAGCTCGCACAGCGCAGATGCCGAGCGCGAGTCACGGAGAACCTGGGGAGGCATTTGTGGTAGCAGATGTTCCTCCTCTCTGCCTTGGATGGAGGAGCCTGGCAAGGGGGGCACGGGGCAGCCAGGGCTGGTGGGCTCTGCCCAGACTCTGCCCAGTGCCTGTGGAGGGGACTGGGGGCTGAGCAGCCCCTTGTGCTGCCCCAGATCCACCGCGGTGCCGCCGAGCCTGGCACAAGGATGCGCATCCCCACCTCCGGCTCACCGGGACGAGCATCCCTCCTCTCGAGTTGCTGGAGCACCACTATTACTGCGAGGCCAAGCAGCGCTCGCCGAGAATGTCTTCCAAGTTTCATTTTCCTCTGTAATGGAAAATGCAAGAGCGAGATTTCAGCCTGTGAGACCTTCTCTGAAAAAACAAATATCTTTCCAGCGCTGGACAGCCTGCCAATCAGGCACAAAATTGCTGGCTTCTCTTTCTCCCCTGAAGGAATGCCTCTGCATACAAAGATACCAGGAAAACTTCAGGGCTGCAGGATAAAAGGCCCTTCTCTGCCTTTCAGACAGTGATTTGCAATGCATTGCTTCAGCATAATTTCCCATCTCCAGCACTCACAAAGGAAGCTCTGTTGCTATCTGAGAGTTTAATAATTTCTCTCCCCTCCACCTTGCATTCGGAATGCATCTTCCAACACCTCGGCTCCTGCTCTCCAGCTGGGCTGCAGCTCTGCCTGAGCTCTCCCTCTTAGGTAGAGCTAAAGTGGTAATAAACCCACAGCCTTAACATTCAAAGGATATCTTGAGGCCAGGAGCAGGTGGGATGCTCGGCTGGAGGAGGGACGGGACAGCCCTGGGACACCAGCCCTGGCACTGAAACGAGCCCCCAGGAGCTCCATCCTTTGGTCCCACCACAGGTCCCTCTGCAGGGATGTGGTCTGAACAAGCATCCCTCATCCAGGGCAGCAGTGGTCCCATCCCCACGGCATCTCCCACATCCCTGTGGACCACCCAGGACCGAGCTGGCTGCAAGGTTTGTCCCCCTTGGGCTTTGGGCCGCACCAAGCAGATCTGCAGAGTCCTGAGAGGGAGCTCATCACCACCTGCGTTCAGCCCGGAGAATTTGCATAAGTTATTCCCCAAAGCCTGCAGTCCCCACAGGACACATTCTTTATCCATTTAGCCAGGAATGCAGCTATTAAGAGCCTGCAGACATACAGCATTTGCAAAATTAGTACAAGAGGCTCCAAATAATCCATAAATCCATCTGTTACATGAGCCACATCTGATCATCTCTTCTCCCTGTAGCTTTCCAAGGGGAAACGCTACAATTCCTCCAGCAATGGCAGCGACCATTTTGTGTGTTCAGGCACGAACCCCCCATTCCCCAGGCTGGGAAAGGTGGATCAGGGGACACCGCTCTGAAATCTGTGTTGCTCCTCAGCCCGTGCCCGCGCGGGGACCTCTGCATTCCAGCATGAAATAAATGTCTCTCGGCTCTCACTCACCGGCGCCTGACCCTTTTATATCCAACGCATCCAAAGGCTTCTCCCGCGCCAGGCAGGAGCATTTCCACAGCCGTGGGGAGAAGAAGCTGCTCCATTATTTATCAGCACAGTCCTACACAGTTTGGCCCCAGCCCCTGGGGAAGCGAGGTGACTGTGCCACGTTGCCTCCGGGCACCCCTGGCAGCCAACCAGGGCACGGATCGTTCATTATCCCCGGCATAGATGAAGGGATGGCCAAAACCAGGAGATGGAAGTGCTGGTACCCCCCTCCAGGCCCCCACCTCACCACCACCTGCTGTGGAGGAGCCCCGCGTCCCTTGGAGCCCCCGTGCCCAACGCAGACCCAGTGAGTGTCAGTATTTATTTCGGGCAGAGTTTGGCTCGTAGCACAACTGTACACACATAAATAATTCAGGCCACTAAAGGCTGCTGCGATGGCGACTTTCCAGGGGATTTAATGTTCCCGTCCCTCACGTTCCTGCCACAGCAGAACTGAGAAATTACAACTGGATCTGAAGGAGCAGGCTCCCCTCTCCAGCTCCTGGGCTGGGCTCACCCCAGGAGCTGTGGGCACCTGACGGGCAGCCAGCCATGCCAGAGGCTGCTCCCTGCTCCCGCCCGCTCCTGAGGCCTCTCCTGCAGTCCTTGACATTTCCCTTCTCAAGGGGCAAGTCCCTGGTGCATCCTCCCAGAGTAATTGTGAAATTATTATGGTTGGTGTTTTAATTTAAATTGGATGGAGAAATGTTGTACTGCGGCTGCCTCATTTGCTATGGATTTTCACTTAACCAAATTGATTAGTCAACCAACTAGACTTACCTTGGAAGTTGTAATCATTCATTATTAGATCTAATTTTCGTGTCGCTCCCAGACTACGCTGAGAAATGGAAGTGCAAGGACTTTAACGGAGTCAGGGCGGAGCGTCTGAACCCTTGGAGCTGTCACCCACCGGCTGCCCGCTCAGGGCATGATGCCAGTGCCAATGCTGCATCCCATCCCCTTCCTGGGGTGCAGGAACAGTGTCCGGGCTGCTCAGGAATGACCATGAAATACAGCAACAAAGGCATCCCTCCCATGGCTTACAGTGCAAATGAATCAGTGAAAGGAAGGAAACACATCTCTCACCAAACACATCTTTCACCAGAAATGTGTTTCCTGGCATTCAAACTCTCCTGCTTGCGCCAGGTCGCTCAGAGCACACGCTGGGTGTTCACTGGGTGCACAGAGGGGCCGGGAGGAGGTGGGGGACAGCAGGGACAGATCCAGCCCCGCGGGCATTCCTCGGGCTCTGCTCTCCACACGTGTGCCCGGATCTCTGTGCAGCTCTAATTGCTGCCAGGCACCGCAGAGGCCACTGCCTCTTTAAATGAACAGGCTGCATGCCAATTAATACCTTTAATTAACAGAGAGGACTTGCTGGAGGCACTCGGACTGGCTCTCCCAGATGGACTCTCTGCCTGTTGGTCTGGACGGTGCAGCTCTGCCAGGTCAGGCTGCCCGGGACCCGCTGCCCAGGCACTGCCCTTCCCTGCCAATTAAAATGCCTGCGAGGAGGAGATACCGTGGGTGGACGGACAGAGGGACAGCGAGGGACAGCGAGGGACAGCGAGGGACAGCGAGGGACAGCGAGGGACAGCTGGCACAGCGCGGCCTCCTGCGGACCGCGGGGAACGCACCAGGACAGGCGTGAGCTCCGCACCTCCCGCCCCAGCGACGGCGCGGGCGGAGCGGGCGGAGGCAGATCTTTATTCAAAGCCGTGTATTAACGTCTCCAAAAGCTTTTAGCGGAGGCCATTATCCCCTGCCCCGGGGATCGATGCGTTTTAATTCCCTCCGAGCTATTTGTTTGCCTTCGCTTCTGTTTTTCAGATGCAGGAGCCACCTTTAACGAAACGAGGGAGCCCTGCGAGAGAGACACCGCTCGCTGCCTCCTCCCTTGAAACTACTGGAAGTTCATTTTCAAAGCAGGGCAGTTTTCTTGGAATCGATGCATATCAACTAAAATCAATAGTTACTTTACGCAGATGGGCCGAGACACCTCAGCGATAGCGCTCGGTGCCATCGGTATCCAAATCTGTGTGGTTTTCAACGAGTCAATGCATTTAAGCAGCTGCTACTGTCTTTTCACTTAAAAGTAATCTGTCTGTAGATGAGGCAGTTCCTGGCCACGGAGCCCACTAATATCCTTGGCAATCTGGGGACTGCAGCTCCCCATCCAGGGAGCCCAGCCCGTGCCAAGCACACCACGGATGCTCCTCCCGACCCTTTATTTAGACCACACCAAGGCGCCCAGCCCCGCTCAGCATCCCACGGGGGGCACGGCGAGCTGCTCATGCCGTGGGCTGCTGCAGCTGGGCGGCCCTTCCCTTCCTCCAGACCCCGAGGGGCTCGGCTGGAGCCCCCTGAAGCCCTCGCTGCTGGCGCTGCCCGGCGGGTGCCCAGTCCCCCTCTGGCAGAGCATCCCAGCCGGCCACGTCCTGCCCGCCGCTGGCTGTGTTGCCATGGAGAAGGTTCCTGTGCCATCGGTGACACAAAGGGAGCGGCCGGGATGCAGCGCTAACGAGGAGGAGAGCGGGACCAGGGCTTGCTTCCTGCCTTCCTGCCTTGCAGGGAAGGGACAAAACACGAGTGTGGACAGGTGCCACAGCTCAGCCCTCGTCCCTTCTCTCACCCACGCTTCATCCCAGGGACACACGAGTGCGGGTCCGAGCAGCAGCACTGGGGCGGGTGACACCCGGGCACCGCATGGCTGCCCCCGCCATCACTGCAGCCCGTTCGGGTTCATAAATCCTCATTTGCTCTATAGCGTTTGATTTTTGAGCGTCTCCCAGACACTTCCTCACTTTACTACAATTGATGGGATCATGTGTAATTTGTAAATGATGTTAAGTGAGGTAATAACACTCTGGGAACCGAGTGAAACTCATAAATTATTAAAAATTACTGCCCTGAAATGTTACTACTTTGCTTTTGCACCTGACTGATGGCTCACGCGCTGTCTTCTCTGCCCCCAAGACCTTCAATCCCACTCTTCTCCATCCATTACACCTGCACGGAAACCCGGCGGGGAAAGCGCGGGGTGAGCCAGAGGAGCAGCTTAGCCAGCACTTTCCTCTGCTGAACTTCGGGAGCAGCACTCCAGAACTCTCTCATCTTCCCTGAGACCTGCCCGGGAGGCTCCTGCTGGGCTCAGAAATCCTCTCTGTGCTGTGCCCAGAGCTTTTCCTGTCGGTACAGCTGTCCCCAGCCAGCCCCAGAGGGAGGGGTCCTCCTGCTCGATGCCCATCGTGGTCAAGCACTGGAGACCCCCATAGGAGCCACTGAGGTTTGGGGTCCCCTCCCTGCTGCATCCCGTCAGCTGCACGGCAATGCCACAGCGGCATCGCAGCCTGGGCAGAGCAGCCTCCCTCTGCCCCACCACTCAGGGCAAGCTGGCACTCCAGGCGTGCTGGACACCCCTGGCAGTGCCAGGGCTTCCTGGAGTAATAGGATTTTTCTGGAAACTGCAGTGAGGAACTGGTGCCGGCTGCAGCAAGAGCAGCAGTGGGAGGGTTTGCTCTCCCGTGCAGGCAGAGCACAGCTCCACTGCTGCTCCTGGGCCGTGAGGGTGATGAGGAGGATGCTGAAGGCTGGGCTGCCCCGCTCCCGGGGAAGGCCACGCTCATGCATTTTTCAGGCCGAGGGCTGCAGCCCAGTCCCCCAAGGACAAAATGACTGTGCTGGCCTGGATGCAGAGCTGGGCTGGGAGAGCAGCTCCTGCACTGGCAGAACAGACAGAGCCCGGTGAGAGCTGAGCACTACTTTAACTTATAATTTGCTGCTCAAAGCCAGTGGTTAAAAGTGGTTGAATGCCAGCATGCCTTTGGAGGAAGGAGCAGGACGGGAGAGAGGAGAGCAGGGCGCTTCCCACTTCCCAGTCCCGGGCACTTGGAAAACCCTTTGCTCAGGTTCTGACCTACTTCGCATGGCAGAAGCCACCCCCATCATTTACTAAAGGAGGCAAAATGGCAAAATAAAACCCAGCAGGCTGTGAAAACACAGAGCCCATTGCTCTGCACGGCAGCCAGAGGCAATGTGGGAACACCACCACGGGTACTGATCCCAGACCCTCTGCAACGCGAGGGGAAACCAGACTGGGGCAGCTTCTCCCTCATGCTCCAGCACCCCAGCAGTGCTGCCCCATCCTCACCCTCTGCCTGGCTGCAAAAACATCCTCAAAATGAAATCCTCAGCACAGGGGCTGCTGAGGGGAAGCGCTCGGATGTGAGGGAAAAGCGACTTCCAGAGCCGGCGGCGAGACAGGGCCCAGGTTACTATAAAAACGTTTTGTCAAAACTTTTTCCCTCCCACAGAAAACAAGGTTTTCAATCAAACCCGTTCTGGTTGAAAGCAATCTGCTTCCTCTGAGCAGCTTTCCAGACCCAGCAGCTTGGGCCAAAAACGTGTCACTTCTAAGCCAGCACTTTTCTCATCTTTCAGCAGATGATTTTTCACTTTCAACAAAGTCACAAACCGTCCCCTGACTGGCACCAGGCAGGTTACAGAGTGCAGGCATCCAATGGGATGTGATAAGGGAGTGGAGATATCCCTCTTGCAACTTCTCCTCTGGCTTTTCCCTCTCTTTCCTCCGCGTATCTCACCAAAAAATCCCAGCATTCCAGAGCAAGAAGAGCTCACCTGCCTCTAAGGGAAAGCCAGGATGGGAAAGGCAGGACAGGGCTCTGTGTCTGCCCCCAGATCCATCCAGCCGTGCGTGACAAGTGGAGCAAACACCCCGGAGCAAAGACCTGGGCACCATGGAGGGGTCAGGGCGGGGGCTGGTCCTTCCCACCCTGCTGGATCCATGCAGCAGCCCCTGAGCTGTCAAATCCCATTTTCAGAAGCAAATTGCTTTTATAATTAATTTAATTACTATTTACAGCACTGAGTTTTTGTATTGGCTTAATAAACGTAATCAGGTTTTGCCCTCAGCCTCCTTCTCTACTCCTGCTTCTTTCCCTGAGTTGGGCAATTTGGGGAGGGGGAAACCCAGGCACAGGCTGAGTAATTAACGTGCTCGTGTGGGCCGTGGCTGGTGGAGNGGCTCCTGCCAGGGCTGCTCTCTCCTCTCTCAGCCAGGAATTGTGTGTTGCCATGGAAACGGGCGGATGGGGCAGCTCACCATCTCTGCCACTGCTGTGGGAAGAGCTGTCAACTGCCCCAGCCGGTGCCCCCCAGCCCAGAGGGGCCCCCAAGCCTCCATCCCAAACCTTTGGAGCACAACGGGGCCACCTCCCAGAGCCGAGGAGTGCCTCATCAGCACTGATACCTTTATCAGGCACGCTTGCAATCAAATCAGAGTGATCCCACCTCAGCCTGGCCAGGGCTGCTCCACACCCCGTGCCGACTGGCATTTGTTGGATCGCCTCCTTTAAATTTTGTTAATGAGGTCCCACGTCAGCTCTGCCATTACATTGTCCAGGACTGACGCCTGCCTGACAGGCCTGTAATTACCCCCATTATCCCATCGACTCCTTGGAAATGCTGCCGTGCCACGAGGCCTCCTGGAGCCTCCCCGGACGGGACACCCGGCGAGCGCCGGGGAGCGCCGTGCCAGCGCCGGGCCCGTTCCCCCACCAGCAGCTCTCTGCCAGACGCAGCCAGCGGGGCTCTCTGGCCTGTCATCTTATTAATTCCTAATTTCCAATTTGCAGGAGGAGAGAACCTTAGCCCTCCATCTCGCCAGCCCAGCAATCACAGCGATGAGCCAAGTATCTCTGGACAGTCTTTAATTTATTTCCCGGCGCACACGGACACTGCTGAGAGACTTGATGGCACCAGCTTAAACATAATAAATTACTCAAGTATCAGAGATTAGTTAATAAAGTGTCAAGCGCCTGTAAAGTGCTGCTTTGTCAAAGATACAAAATATTCCTCTGTTTCTCCCAAGATAAATAGCTCCGACTGCGGGAGGAGCACCCATCTCCCAGGCCACGGCTGCCTCGGGAGCGGGTGCTCCCGGCACGCAGCATCCCTGCCCTGGGAACAGGCGCTGGACCTGTCCCACACGCAGAGGAATTTGGTTATCCCAGTCTGTCCCCATCCTCCTCCCGGCCCCGGCACCTGCCCTCTCACCAGCACGGCCGCCTGCCCTGCCGGCACCCTCCAGCCCAAAGGACACGCACCACACTCCCTGCCCGAGCTGCTGGAGTCCCCCGGCAGCACGGGAAACCTTCTGCTGCCTCCAGGACGGAGCCAAATCACCGCTCAGGCTGAAAATTCCCTGTGACTGGACGCGGTTTGGAGGACGTCCCAGGCAAACAGAGCGGAACCCGAGCCAGGCGCCTGCAGCACGGGCTGCTGGGAGCTGCCAGCCTGAGCACCGTGACCTGCCCAGGGCTGCGGGTCCAGGTGAGGGGGACACGGCACTGAGCCCCCAGCCCTTCCCCTTGGCTCCCACTAATTCCAGGGATGCTGTGGGAACCCTTGGGCAGAGGCAGCACCTCGGTCCCAGGGCAGCATCCCCTCCCACAGCTGGGCACGGGGTCCCAGAGGCCCCGAGAGATGGGCAATGAGATTAAACAGCCTGTTCCCAATGAGCGGTGTGGAGGCTGTGCAGGGAAACGAAGGCATTGGCAGCTTTGAGGTGTTGATGTAACGCCAGAGTGGAGCTCACAAGGTATTTTTGCCCTTGTGCTGCTTGATTTAATTACCAGAGAACAGACAATGTGGCTTGAGAAGGGTAATTACAGAGTGAGGGGGGATTATTTAGGGGTAAAAATATAAAATATTCTCCAGGGAGCTTTGGGGAGCCCTGTGATCCCCAGCACTGTCCAGGGCTGCTCAGGGCACTGATGGCTCGAGCTTTCCCTCGCTTCACTGCCCCCCAGCAGCCGTACCCGGAGGAGATAAAATCCTGAGCAAGGCTTTCAGATCCCCCGTGTTGTGGTCAAGAGTATGCAGGTTGTGTTTTGGTTTTTTCATGTGGAGCTCCCTATTTAACCCAAGCCTACCAGCGATTTCCCAGCGCCGGGATCGCGGATCTCCCTGGCTCCGTCTCCCCGGGAGAGCGGCAGCGCTGCCTTTCCCTTGTCACAGCGGCTCCGCTCCTCCCATTGGTGCCGAGCCCGCTGCTGCTGCTGACTCACACACCCGGAGTCATCCTGCTCCTTGGAAATAGCTAATGAGACCGAGGGTTTCGAGGGAAGTTTCCTTGACAGGCCAGGCTCAGCTGCTGGAATCGCATCCCTCAGCCGCTGCCTGCCTGGCGCTGGTGCAGGGACAGAGCTCAGCCCTCGGGCTTTCCCTGGGACGGCATTCCCACCGGCTCACCAGCAGGGCTGTGCCCCTCACACAGTGCTCACGCTGTTTATGTACAGTTAGTGGGGACTGTCCCAGCCTGGGGGACGCGTTCCAGGTGCCAGCATTCCACCTGACCAAGCAGACAGCTCAGGATATCCCAAACTGCTTCCAGCAGTGCCCACACACCGTGGCAGAGCATAAACCACCCATTCCATACAGGCCAAAATAAACACAGGAATAAACACGGCCTGAGACTCCCACAGAGCTCAGTTCCATCACCGTCCCACGCCAGAGGCCGGGATGGGGACAGGGCCGGGATTCTGACACCACTGTGACCGAGCACAGCCGAAGCTGAGTTCAGCCCCCCGTGGTTCTCCTCTTCCTCTCCGGCTCCACCAGCCCTGCCGTGTTGCTAAGCAATGGGAAGAGCAAACCCAGCCTGACCTGATGCAGATGAATCCTGCTGGGCTGGGCAGCGGTGCCTCAGCACACGGACTGTGGGTCCCCGATCTCCCTGTGCCCCTCAGAGCCCAAGCCGGGTGTCCCCCCCTTGCCATGGGAGCAGGGCCCCGCTGCCCAGGCGGTGCCATCCCTGCCGGCTCTGCTCCCACACACCGAGCCCGACCTCCTCGGGGCTCTAAGCTCCCCGCGTTCGGATCAATCGGAGCATTGACACGGCTGCACTGCAGATCAAACCTGCCAGCCCTGTTTACACGGTGTGTGACTCCCAGTCAATAATCCTCGTTGGAAAGATCTGGTGTGTTTGCTCGATACAACCTTTGGGGCTGAGGAAACCACCAAGGCTCAGAGAAAAAAACATTTTACACAGGATTTCCTTATTTAAGCCTCGGCACAGTAACAGCGGCGTTTTCCTGCGGCTGTTTCCTGCCTGGCACAGAGGGGGAGCGGTGCTGACACAGGGAGAGCCCTGCTCCTCGGGAACATTAATCACCTGTTACGGAGCAGTGCCTGGGGACGAGGGATAGGAAGGGAGCCGGGCACGCCGCTATCCCACGTGGAAAAGCAGAGGGTGGTGAGTGGAAAAATGCTGCTTTATGTGCTTCACACGAGGCCCTGACTGAGCGGGTGAGGCAGCACAGCCGGGAGCCCGACTGGGATCCCTGCCCCGGGCTCAGCAGCCCTGTGCCGAACGGATGGAGAGCTGTGCCAGGGAATCCCTGTGTGGATGGCAGTGCCGAGGGGCTGGGGGGCTCGGGGTGATCCCCCCACGGTGCAGTGATTCCCTCGGGAATGGGGAGCCCTGCCCTACAGGGGCCACCAGGCTCCGGAGAAGCTGGGACAGAACTTTCTGTGAGCGCAGCCCCTGCAGGGATGGACGGGTTATTCAGGAGCCAAAGGAACATTCCCTTGCTGCTCCAGTGCTCTTGGGAAAATCTGCTCCAAGATATGCAGGCAATTAATAGGATAGCAGGAAAAAAACCAACCAAAAATCCCCCCAAAAGCCAAACCAGGCCCAGAGCAGGTGAGTTGAGCAGCAATAACTCATAGAATTACTCTGGGAGGAAATCTCTCTGCCCAGGCACTCCTGCGCAGGGCCTGACCCTCAGGAAACGCCAGGTGGGGATTGCTTCCTGCAGCAATAATCCCAATTAGATTAACAAGGCCCCAGATCAGATTAGCACCAAAACATCCTCCCGTGAAATCCAGAGAATTCCAATCACATTTTTGAGTAAACTCCAGCCAGTTAGGCGAGGATCTGTAATTCCCTTGTGTACATCTTTGCATGCTTCAGTAGAGTTTGTGGAGTCTATTTACCACATCTAAGACCAATTTCCTTCCCTTCAGTTGCTTTGAAGATAATTGAAGGTCCTTGCATCGTCTGCTTTCGAATGTAAAAGCCGGCTAATGTTGAAATCGATGCTTCCCAGTTAATGCTGCCTCTCCGGCGGCATCGAGCGCTGTGTAACAGCCCCGGCTGACTGGATCAGCAGATCCTGCCTGCCCAGGTGCTTTGTTAATCAGAGCAGGCTGGGAGCGAGCCCCGGACCCTCCGATAGCACCGACTCTATTGACTTGTTAAGTTGAATTAAATATTTAATAGCGCACTTCGCAGCTCTCGGGGCTGTGCTGCTGAGCCGGGGCAATCCCGGGGATGCTGAGGGCACCAGGTCAGTGCCACAGCCTGCCACCATCCCCTGGGCCCACGGGAACAGGGAGTCAGCTTCTCCCAAGGCTGGGGTGAATTTCATGGGAAAGATTCATCAGGAACTGTAGTGACAGGACAGAGGGAATGGCTTCCCACTGCCAGAGGGCAGGGTTAGGTGGGATGTTGGGAAGAAATTCTTCCCTGTGAGGGTGGGGAGGCCCTGGCACAGGGTGCCCAGAGAAGCTGTGGCTACCCCTGGATCCCTGGCAGTGTCCAAGGCCAGGCTGGACGGGGCTTGGGGCACCCTGGGACAGTGGGAGGTGTCCCTGCCATGGCAGGGGTTTGGAATAGGATGAGCTTTAAGCTTAAGGAGGGAAAGAAATCCTCTGGAGGTTTGGAAAAGCTGCCTTTGGGGAGCTGAGCTGCCATAAAACCAAAGCGAGGAGGAGGAGGAGGAGGAAGGACCTGAAATGCCAGGCTGGAACAGATGGAACGGTGTCACGGTCAATAAAACGTGTGACCCACGCGTGCAGCTGGAACGGGGCTGGGCTGGGGTTTAGTCCAGGGACTCTCCCCGTCCGTGTCCGTGTCCCTGCCGGCACCGCCCGGCCCCACAGGTCCCCCGAGCCCTCCTGCCCCAGCCAGGGGAAAGCCCTGCTCAGCACCAATTCCCACCGTTGTCCGAATCAATCACTCCCGGGGTGCCCGAAGCAGCCCCGAGCTCCCCCCGCACTTCCCAGGTGCCGGCGCGGAGCTCCATTCCTTTATAACTCCCATAAAGTTTATGGCACGGCAATGAAAACTCATTATTCCACCTGAGCCTGCGGGTCATAACGAGCCGTCGGGCACTTTTATGAGGGGCTGTAACGAGGGACCCCTCACCCAGCCCTGCAGAGCCAGAGGGATGCACGGCAGGGGCAGGGGTGGGCTGGCTCCGGGGATCCACACCCTGCCGGAGAACTGGTGCTGTGAGAAATTTGGGGAGGAAATTCCCAAATTCAGGTGTCACTTGGGATTAGGTTTGGGAAGTACAAATGCAGTGTGGAAGTTAATTGTATTCTAGAAGACACTCGGAATCAGAAGGCGAGTGCAGCTTCCTTTTAACTTGGGAGAGGATCCTGCAGGAGCTGCGGGAGCTCCCTGGAAGCCGTTAATGTTTTAACAGGAAAGCCGGGGCTGCCGGAGCCTGCCCCGGGCTCTGCCGCCGCTGCCGCGCACCCCGGAGCACTCCCCAGCCGCGCTGTTTATGAACCAGGACCCGAGTGTGGAAATGTCTCCCAGCTCTCTCTCTCCCTATGGCAGCCGGCCATAAACCCCGGCACCGAGTGTCCGGAGCAGGCGAGGGAAGGGAACCCACGCCAAGGAACAGCGGGGCTGATGACGGCAGCCAGGAAGCAAAACGTGACAGATGCTCCTTCTGCTGCTGCATCCCTTCCAGAGCTGTGGCTCTGGGGACCCTTTGCTGTGGCAGAGCCGGGCAGGTAAAACCAGGGAATTACAAGAGGCTCGCGGCTGGAGAGGCGCAGCGGGACAGCCTGGCCTCGGGGCTGGATTTCCTTCCCTCCTGGAGCCCGGGGTCCCTCGGGAAGCAATCCCAGCGCAGCCGAGGAGCCTGGCCTCACACTGTCCCCTTGCCTGCCTCGGGATCGGCCGCCCCACGGCTTTGGGGTCCCTGGGTGTCTCCAGAACCATAAAAACATTTTAACCTCCATCTTCTCCTCCTCGGGCCAGCGAACAGCTGCTTAACAAAATGGATCTGCACACGGCAATAATTTTGCTGCATTACTTAATATAGCTCTCGGCTAAAGACATAATTGAGTTGGTTCACTAATCAATCTCTCCATAAGCAGAGATTTCATTTTGGGGCCCATTTATAAGTAAAAATAATAAAAATAGAAAACCGTGCTAAAAAGCTGTAGCAACAGGGCCTGGGGATCTGGGGTCCAGATAGTCTGAGCCTTTACTGGGAAAGTACTTGGAAAAATGACCTGGCTGGGATGCAGCTCTGGGAAGCAGCAGCAGTGGTCACTGCTGAGCCCCCTGGTGTGTTTTCCAGGACAGAGGAAGTGGGAAAAATGAGAGGGATGACTTTTTGGCAAGGCTGGCGCGTGGAGCTGCAGTCGTCCGGCTTTATCCAGGTAAATGTGCTTTCCCGGGACACGAGGAACCCAGGCTGGGGCCGTTCTGCAGGACCAGCAGAGTCAGCCACGCTCCCTCCCTGCCCCAGGGATGGGTCCCCGTGTTCGCACCCCCGGGCGGGGACCGGAGCCCGCAGCAGCGATGCCGCCGCAGCCCCGCCTGCTCTCGGCAGCCCCGCACCTCCCGCTTCCCCTTCCCGCTCCCAGCCCGGTGCTCCGGGCAAAGGCGAGGCCGGCAGAGCCCGCCCCGCTCCCGCCGCGACCTCCCGCTGTCCCGCCGCCAGTGCCGGTGCTGCGGGAGCCGCTGTCGCGCACGGAGCCGACAGCGACAGCCCTGCCAGAGCCGGTGCTAAAAGCTTCCAAAAATAACCCCCGAAGCATCTCTGACTCAAGCGTCTAATTCAGGCGAAGGATTGATCCTCCTCCAACTGTTGTTTCACGGTGTTAAAAGCAAGATTGATTGTAAATTTATGTTGTAAAAGTGCATCATTATTTCGGCGCATTAATGCAGCGCCTTTCTGTGCAAATTGATGTTATTTTTATGATGTTGTTTATGGGCTTGAATAATCGGATTGATTCTTAATTTCTGAGGCGCTGTTGGGAACACAAGAGGAGACTCCAAAGGACTGTGGAGACACTGGGATGCGTCCGGTGCTGCTCCTTCCATCGGCATCAGGGATGATGGATGCAGGAGCGATTGCCAAGGCAAGAGCATCCCTTGGGGCCAAAATATAGATGTTGGAGGGCCTGGAGCATCCGTGGGGACAGGCTCCCCCTCGCACCCCTTCGGGTGGCCTGGGCTGGCATCAGCCCGAGCAGGTGTGGGGTGGCTCCCGGGGACTCGGCAGAAGGGGCACAACAAAGGGCCGGGGACAGCAACGGCTTCAAAAGGCACCACGGGCTGCAGAGCCAGCACCTCCCTGCAGCCAAAAAATCTCAGCCTTCAGATATTCCTGAATCTTCTGGTGCTGGCAAGGATCCCCCCACCCGGCGATCCCCAGCCGGCTCTGGAGAGGGAGCACAGCGCTGCTCCCCGCCTGTGCCAGCTCCAGGGGAAGGGACAGCGGGGTCACTGCCACTGATTTCCAGATGTACAAACCAACCCTGCCGAGCTGCCGGCCATGAATAATTCATTCCCACACCCAGATCTCCTGGCTGGGGGGCCGCTCCCCTCCATTTCCTACCACATTTTGCCTCCAGCACCACTCCCAGCCCAGATATGACAGATACAGAGGNTATATATATATATATACACACATGGAATGTGTGTTCTGCAGCTCACAGAAATAACGCAGAGGAAAAAGAAGGGCAGGGAGAAAACAAGCAGCAGCACAATGTCCTGACATCAGGAATTCAGAATTCATTAGAAAAGCATTGATTGCCACAGACTGATTTAGCACAGAGCGTGATTCCGGGGATACAGTAGAGCCTGCAGAAGCGCATTGTAATTCAGAATTAAAAACCAACAAGAAATAGCAGCACTGCAAGGAGATACCCAAAGCACCGCTCCCACTCCTGTCTCCATCCTGGCAGGATTTTGCCCTGCTCAGAGGCACGAGATGGGCAGACATCAGATAGGACTGCCCTGGCTGGAGAAAAATCAGCTTCTGCTTCCCAGGATCAGCCCAGACCTCACTCTGTTGGAGGCAAACACCCCTCTTGGGCCCCGTGCATCCCCATTCCAGAGGACCCATCCCTCCAGGGAGCCCTCAGCACCCAGCAGGGCGATACTGGCAGGAGCGAGTTGGGTTCAGGACTGATGTTGATCACTGGATCTCAATTCCCTCACTTGCAACAAGATTCCAGCCAATCTTCTGTTTCCATTTGTGTGATCCAGGTGCAAAATGGAACTAAAACAGAAACGTCCCACTTCTCCAGTCATTTGGGGGTATTTCAGTTGATGCCGGCCCCTGTGTGAGTCGTTATCTCCCGGAATGCCCCCACACCCAGGAGGCAGCTCCAGGCTGTGCCACAGTGCAGGGCATGAGGCTGTCACCTGGAGAGGGGACACTGCGTCACCACTGCTCTCACAGACACAGCTCATCCACCTCCAGGAGATCTCCAGACGCTCCTAAGGCTTGGACATGCCCAGATCCGTGGTGGAGCATCCCCTGGCTGGTGCTGCTGCCTCCCAGGATGTGGGTGAGGGAGGGGAAGTGGGGACCCCCTTCCCTGTGCCCCCACACCCCACAGAGCCCAGCACTGCCTGACTCTGGCCCCGTGTCCGGTGGTGCCAATCCGTACCTCACATCCTCACATCCCGTTTCCAGCCCGGGATCGTGGGGTGTGCTAATGAGCATCATTTTTCCATGCGTTCCTCAGCTGTTAATTACTTCTCCCCTGCGTTCCGCATCCCACTGTTAATTACGGCGCAGTTTGGCACCAGCACGCCCCGGGGCTGGGCTGGCAGGGCCGCCCCTCCTGCCCCTCCCGAGGCACATCCTGGCACATCCCGGGGCAGGGAGGGACCGGGAGCACCGAGACTGAACCTCAGCATCCAGCCAGGAGCAGCATTAGCATTGAACACCTCGCTCCTACAGTTAATTGTGACTTTAATCAAGCAAAAGACAAATCGCTGGGGTTTTTAAAAGTGATAAAAAATATGGAGTTGTTAAAATAATAGTTTCAATTCCATAAAATCCATTCGTTTTTAAGGAGGGCAGAAACAAGCTCCCTTTGATGGTGTGAGGAGTGTGGAAGGGGACAGCCGGGGCCAGGGCTGCAGGCTGGGACAGCTTTAACATACCAGGCAAAATAAAGGGGACAAAATTCCAGGGAAATGGACAAAATTCCAGGGAGATTCACTACCCACTCCTCCAAACGGCTTAGCAGAGTCCATCCAGAGCACCTGGCCACTGGGTTATCCATTCCCTCCCACTTCCCGGATCCCAGCGGCCTCTCTGCATCATCCTGAATAAGGCAATCTTTTGCTAAATGGAAAACCGGGAGATCTTGGATGTGAAGCGACACTTATTTATCCTTTTACCAGACGGTCTAATGAATAATTTCATGTTTGCAAAAGCTCATGTTGAAATTTGAAGACAAGAGATATATTGCCAAGGCGGCTGGGAGACTGCGACATTCATTTTGTGCTGAAAGATTTACTTAAAAATTAGATTTTACAATTTTAATGCCTCCATTCTTTTCTTTAAATAAGCTGTGAAATGCAGTTAATTAGACTTAAACCCTAGAAGCTCAGACATTTGGGCTGCAGCATCAGCTACAAAAGAAAACGCTCTTTTTCACTTGCAAATTAAATCTAAATTTATTAGGTGGCGAAACCTTCCTTCTCCCACATGGAGCCCTGGAACTGCTGGGATGGGGGGGCCAGGAGGAGGCCGAGGGGTTCCCCCAGCAAAACCCATGGGGTTCCCCCAGATGTGCACGGGAAGGAGGAAGAGAGAGGGAGGCAGAGGAGGCGCTTGGCTCAGCCACTGGAGGCTGAACTCCAGAGCTGGGAGCTGAGGGAAGGGTGATGGGCTGGATAATGATGGAGAGGAGGGGGATTTCTGCCCCAGCAAGGACAGGGGCTCCTGGCAGCCCCACAGCAGAGGGAGGCTCTCCTAGAGCATCCCCACCTCAGAAGGGCTGGAAGCACCAACAACCCAAAATGAGGAGACGACACCAACCGCGATTGCTTCGTTCCTGAGAGCTCCCCCGGGATCTGCCTTTTGTCCTCCTGCAGCCACCTCCCGTTCCAGGCACACTAATTCACTTTCCAGGAAAAGCAGGTAAATGGCAAACACCCCAATAAATTCATCCCTGGCATTTCAAAACCAAGCTGGGCCCCAGGAGGGAGGGCTGGTGCCAACCTGGCTGCTCGGAGCCGGGAAGGACCGAGCACGGCTCGTTCCCAGGTCTGTTTTCACCTTTCACAGGGCCCCACGGGGCCACAGCCCCTGTGGGCAATAAATGACAGCAGCTGCCCAGCACAATTTGATTGGCCCTGGCTAAATTAGTTTTTCACAGAGATTTTTTTATTGGGGGGCAAGAAGCTGCAGGTTTGGGGAGGTAGCCCCCAATGAGAGAAGAGTGGACACAAAGGTCTGCCAAGGCCCTCAAAGGAGGGGAGAGGCTCCGTGGTCACTGTGATGAATCATACCTATATATATATTTATATATTTATGTATTTATACATACACACAGAGGAGAGCCCTGTGCACAGGACCCAGGCAGCAGCACCGGTGAATTCCCACCAGTGCAGGGTTCAAGGGTCTCGTGAAGGGGACGGGAGAACGCGGCCCCAGGCGACAACACAGCGCCTGTGGCTCAGCCCCGGCAGCCCTGCGTGTGTTTAAGCAGCAGCCAGCTCTGGAGAGGCACAGCGGGTAATTGGGAATAGCCTCAAATAAAAAAGGCGTCTCGGGGCCCCGGGGGAAGTCTGTTAAAACACGGAATTATGAATGGTGTTAAACTGTAGAAGACAAAACGATGTCTCTGTTTAGATGCTGAATTTACAGTAAATACCAAGCTCTCCCTGTGGCTGCTGTTGTATTTATTAATGTTATTTGAACACACCAGAATGCCCGTGTTCAAAGGGGCCGCCAACAGCAGCGACAAATCCTGCCCAGGTGCCTCCAGGAAGAGGCTGCCCGAGCCCCAAGGGCTCCACCCTGCCCAGAGGCTGAGGGGCAGCTCTTCCCCAAACCCTGCCTGGGACAGGAGACCCCTGGCTCCTGTCACCTCCTGCCCACACAGCAGCCACCTCTCTCCGGGGTTTCGCCGCCGTGGCAGAGATGACAAAACACGAATTGCCACGAGCGCCGCGCGCCCAGGCCGAGTGCCAGCAGCGCCCTGCGGTACCCGCGGCAGAGGGAACTCAGGGTAACGGGAGCCTCTTCATCTTCGGTGGGGCTGGACGGGGGCGGCTGCGGGTGTGCAGCACTCCCAGCAGTCACGGACATCGCTGTCACGCTGCCACCAGCAGCCACTGCCCCTGACTGCCCTCAGAAGGGACAACGCCGGAGCTGCTGACCCCGGGAGCGGCGGGGCAGGGCGTGCACCCACGGCTGAGGCACCCAGAGTGCCTCCCAGACCCGCCGAGGGATCCCACCGCAAGGACAGGGCTGGGTCAATCATCAGCAGAGCCACCAGGGGTGATTAACCAATTAATGCCTTTGGTCCCGAGCCAGAGAGCAACTGGTGAAGGAGTGCCCTGCCAGGGCTGCCACGCTCCGAGGGAAACACAGCGTTATGTGCCATCTGCCTCCCAAGCCCAAATGGTTAACCAGGAATATTCATTCTGTTCCTATTAAGTATAATTACCCCCTAATCTGTAGGAGCCTTTTATTTCTCAGTAATTACAGGATATTTAACAAATAAGCCGGGGAGGGTGGAGCCGGCGGGGAAGGGGCTGGGTGCGGGTGGCAGAGCCGGGACTGGGAGCGGATTCCAGTGGCACAGGGATCCAGCACTCGCTGTTTGCTGCTCCCAAGGGCTGGCTGAGAGCCCGCACAGGGATGGCTTCTCCCGAGGAGGAGCCTGGGTGGGAACACCCCTGCCCAGGACAAGCCCCGTGCCTGGCCCTGCAGAGCTGTTCCCTCGCCCCGGGGCGCATTAGCCTGCTCATATTTACGAAGCTCAGTTCCAGGGATCAGAAGATAATCCCTGCCTAATTTACAGCCCCGGTTTCCCCCTTGAAGAGCCCAGCTATTTATTCAGCTTATTTATTTACTGCCTCTCTCCCTCCCTTGCCTGCATCAGCTGCCTGAGCTGTGGTGGGAAGAGACTCCACAGGCTTGGCACGAGCTGCCAGCGAGGAGCTCGCCGTGCAGAGGGGCCCGGGATGGACCCAGTGTCCTCCACCCCTCGTCCCATCCACGCCCACCCACACGCCCTCAGCTCTGCAGCATCGCACGGGGCTCCCAGCACAGCCAGCCTTGGTTTGGAGCAGCCCTGGGCTGGAGATGTGCCCTCACTGTGCCCACAGCTGTTATCTCAGACAACTGAAGCACCTTTGGCCAATCGGTGTTTCAAAGAAAAAAAAAATCAAAGGGATAATTGCTTAATTTAGAGTGATTTATTCCATTAAGTAACTCTTTACCATAGGCCTTTTTTAGATGTTCAAGTGTATTTTTCATTAGTGCTGCATAATAAAATAATTGCAGACATAGGATGGGATTTCTCCCTTTTTTTCAGAAAATTGAAATATAGAAAACCTCCCCTATTTTCTGCCCTTTCTGCTCTTTCTGACAGGAGCTGGGGTCAGCCAGGAGTGACAAGGGGACGCCTCAGACTCCCTGCAAATCGAGGATCTCCCTGTACCCCGGGGTGAGACCCCGAGGGTCTCCTTCGACCCAGCTGTGCCCCCTCACTGGGCAGGTGGGCACGAGGGTGCCAGGGGTGCCACCTCAGAGCACCCACAGGAGCTGGGACAGCCCAGTGTGGCACACACGGGAACACCTGCTGCAGGGACAGAGGCGAGGCTGGGGATGAGGATGAGGATGCTGCGAGTGGACACTGACCCCCCCCAGGGGCAGCAGTCCTGCCTTGCCCAGGCTCCTGCCCTCCCGCCGGGCACACGCACAGGGGGAGTTTCGGGTGTGAAACACCGCCCTGGCGTCCCCAGCGCGGCGGGGACAGGCTGCCAGGGGGCTCCCCGGTGCCACCGGCACCCTCGGCAAAGCCAGTCCAGCCCCGCGCGCAGCCGAGAAGGGAAGGAATGGGCTGAGCTCCCCCTCACGGCTCCCGGCGGCAGCGCGGGGATGCGGCGGCAGCGGGGATGCGGCTGTGCTTCCATCAGCCCTGTGCTCTCGCCCCCGGCCGAGCAGAAAAAGGGCTCGAACGGCACCTAAACACCATCAGGGCTCCCCAGAGTCTCCAGGCAGTTTGCACACAACGGGGAGCGAGAGGCAAGGAAGGAACTAGACACAAACAGGACTGACTTTTCTGGGTGCTTCCAAGGATGCGGGAGGTGCATCCCGGCAGCTCCCAGCGGGACACAGAGATCCGCCCGCAGCGGGGTTTGGCGACAGCTTGGTGAGGGCCCTCCTCGGGCACGGCTCTGCCGTGGCAGCCAGGGCACAGCTGGTGCCTGTCCTTGTCCCTGTGCCCACTTGGCATTTCCAGCCCATCCCACCCCCCGACCATCCTTGTCCATTCCTCCCTCCTGCAGGATCACACCGGAGCAGAGTCAGAACCTCAAGGCACTCAGGTCTATTTTGGAAATGCTGAAGCATTTGGGGGAGTTGATAATTTTTCCCTCCACATCATCTTGGCCAGGGCCATTTGCCACATTCAGTCTCAGCAGCGTTGATCCTCCCCAGAGCCAGTGGGGAGCTCATTTGCCAGGTGTTTGGAAAAACACCCAGTCGCCCACACCTTCAGCCACCAGCTGCTTTCCAGAGTACACCTCGTCTCTGTCCCTGGTTCCTTGTCATTTATTCCAGGAAAAGCTGCCCAGCTGCATCCCCAGGGGTTTGGGCAGGACAGTACTCAGGAGCTGGGCATCCCACAGAAAAAACCTGTGGCTCTGATTCTCGCAGCAAACACAAAGAGGAGCAGCAGGCAGGTGCTCCATGGAGACAGCCTCTCCGGAGCGGCTCCCGCATGCAGGGAATTTAATGGAGTTGTTTGTTTCCCGGGAACTGCTGGTGTCAGGTGGCCTTTGAGGGGCTGGTGTCTGCTTTAGTGTCAGCCCTGCATTAGTCTGCATTAGCTGTTCAGGGAAAACGAGAGATCTCACCCGAAGGGAGAGATGAAATCCCAGTGGAAGACCCAAGACACCACATTTCCCCTCTGGCAAGGGGCAGTGCTGAGCATCCGGGAGCATCCCTGCCAGCACCACCAAAGACAAAACCAAGATGTTCAACAGCAACTCAAGCAAAGAGCAACCTCCCTGCATCCCCTTCTCCTCCCTCATTCATCACCCTCCCATCTGGAGAGGGGTTTTATTTTAGCCATCAATTTATTTCCAATCTGAGGCTGGAGCACAAACCCACTGAAGGTGCCGGGGCTGGGAATAGATGGAGGAGCTACAGCGGTTAATAAAAAACTCCTGTCAAAGTCCATCGGACAAGAGATCTGCTGGACAGAGCCTGCAGGACGCCAGCGGCCGCAGCAAACATCCCTCCTCCTCCTCCTCCTCCCCACGGCCACCGCCGGGGCCTTTCAGCAATGGAGATTTATTTATTTGCCTTCCGGATCGCCCCGGCTCACCTTGGGAAGGCAACAAAAGCTCGCAGCAACAATTTATAGGGAGATAAGGCGGAGGGGCTGGCAGGGAGGGCCCGGCGTGGGGAGCTGTATTTCTCGGGGAGCCGTACCCTTGCCGGTAAGGTCATGTTGCAGCCGTAGATGTTCTCTGGAACAACAATTACTCTAGATAAGAAAAATCTAACTGGATAAAGGGACAGCTAATCAGGAGACTACAAGCCCCCGAATTGCTCAAGGAATCCTTATTGATCTGAACAAGATATCAAATGTAAAATAAAGGATTTTTCTAACTCCACAGGCTGCTTCAGCCCCTGCAACCTGGCACTGGATCAGCAAGCGGAGGAGCCGGCAGCCTGCAGCTCCTCTCCCAGCAGATATCGCCTGGCTGCCCCTTCAAAGGCAGAAGCTGCTTTTCCCCCCATTCCAATGTCTCCATAAGCTCCCAAGGACAAAAGCAGCAGCCCCTGCAGAGGGTCCCTCCTTCCTGAGCTCTCCTCGGAGAAGGGGCCTGGCCACGGCTGCTCCCTCCTGTGCAGGGACTGCCCCAGGCTCAGGGTCTGCCTGGCCAGCTGTGGCTGTGCCCTTTGGGGACCCGAGGGGATCCAGTGCCGGGGGTCGGTCACCACCTTCACACCAGCAGGGATGTGCTCACAGCATGGATCCCGCTCTCAGCACATGCCCGGGGAGGGAGCACGGCCCTGGGGAGCGTTTCCCAGCACCCAGACCCGAAGGGAGCAGCCGGGATGGAGCCAGCCCGCTGTGCCCAGGGCTCCAAGAGGCAGCTGGCAGCGAGGAGCAGAGATGGATGATGCCCTCCCAGCCCTGCGGAGCCGCGCTGGCAGCCCTGAGTCATGGCTGTGAACCACGCGCTGCTCCTGCAGCCATTTAGCAGGGGAGTTGGTTTATGCTAAACAAACACTGCTTGATTAATAAAAGCATATTTATGGAGGCTTAGCAGCTCTGGTAGCAGAGACGGGGCTGGAGATGGTGCCAGCAAGGCGAGCGCTCCTCGTTTCAGAGCTGCCCAGTGGCAGCAGGACAGTGCTGGTGCCAGTCCCAGTGCCAGGCAGGAGCCTGCATCCCCCTCTGGAGCAGCACAAGGAGCCACCAACACCAGAGCAGGAATTCCAGCATTTCCTCCTTTCCACACTGTGTGCACCCAGCAGCTGGCTGGCACCCAAAAAGGAGGTGGCAAAGGACAGCAGTGTCCCAGGGAGCAGGCGGCAGCCGTGGGTGGGAAGGGAGCAGGCACCCTGGGTCTGGCCCTGCGGGGAGTGGCCCTTGGCTCCCGTATTGCTGCTGCAGGCCAGGGCTCGATGGCAGCGGGGGGAGCTCCTTCCTCCACCATCACACCCAGCTCCCCTTCCCGCCGGGCTCTGCTTCCTCCTGGTTGGGGCTGAGCAGCGGCAGGAGGAGAAGCAGGGAGCCCCCCGGGGAGCATCTCTCTCCCACTTGTGTTTTGATGTTGCTATGGTGATTGCCGAGCAATAAATCTTGATTATTATTGCCCGGCGCTTTCAGCCGCGAGCAAAGGCAACCTTTCCCGAGCCACTGGGGTGCCTTTGTTCCTGCTCTCCACCCGCTCCCGGCTTTCCTGCTCCAAGCCCTCCCTCGCCTGGGCGCTCACGCTGGGCGGGTCGCGCTCCAGAGAGCTGGTCCCCCCTGTCCCCATCCATCCTCAGCCGGGGGCATCACGCAGGGCACTGCCAGCCCCACCCCGCCCGTGCCCCTTGCAGCCAGGGGGGTTAAATTCCCTGGCACTGTGTCATGGCCCAGCCAGCTTGAGACCAGCAAATCCTCCTGCACCCTGGATTCACATGAGCACCCCCAGAACATTTCTGTGGGGTTTGTCCAGCTCTAATCAACACCCTCAGAGCCCCAGGGGAAGCTGTGGGGCTCTAAGGGGCAGTTATCAGCTCTCCCACAGCACCTGAGCACAGGTGATGCCCCTCTGGGCTTCCACACCTCCAGCCAGCTCTGGAAATGCAGGCTCTGGCCCCCCGAGCACGGCCCCCCCCTCGGGCACGGGCTCCGCTGTCCCTCCCGGACAGATGCCATTTGCAATGTATATTCTGGGCTCTGCTTTCATCTCAGTCCCTTTCGTATTTTGCCAGAATATTTCTCTGTGTAATTTCACCCAGGGGGAAACAGGCGTCTGAAATTTTGCTTTTAAAATTCCCTTTCCTCTGCATGCCCGGCTCTCTCCCGAGCTGGCTCCCCGCTCCGCGCCGGCACGGCCGCGGCCGGCGGTAAATCTATAAGCCAGCTCCCTTCCCCTTTGAAGTGCACCCGGCGCTGCTTGGATTCCCTGACTTCTTGCTCCTTTTATCTTCCCCCCTATTTCACTTGTGGATATTCAGATCCGCAGATTACATTTGTCTTCCAAAATTGCTTTCTCAGTCGGTAGCGCCTTTCCCCAGTTCTTTCTTGCGGGGTTTGTTCAGCCACTTCTGCAAACCTTCCCCTTCCTGCTGGCTCCGTGCTACGGTGCCACTGAACCCCTGGCCGAGCCCGGATGCATCCCAGGGATCAGACCCTCACAGCACGGCCGGCAGGAGCAGGGCAGAGCCCAGGGGTACCCCGGGATCCCTCGCTATTCCAGCAGCGCCCGTCGGGCATTTCGGAGGGGCGAGGTTCCAATGGGAAGACTGAGCCAAGGGCACCCAGACAGATCCAGCCCTGGGCTGCAGCAGCAAGGGAAGATAATCAGGGATCCATGTCCCTTCCAGGGAAGTGGATGCTTCTGCTACCCCTGTCCCCCTCCGCAGTCCCCCACATCCCTTTCATCTACAAAATCAGTAACTGAATCAACTCAGAATTCTGGGCAGGCTCCAAATGCCATCCCAGGTGCCAACAGAGTTCAAGGTGAGTGCTGGACAGAGGAGCAGAAGGAAGAGGCCAGGAGAGAAGGGGATGCCCAGGGACCAGCCCTGTGGGTCGGAACACCCAGAAAAGCTGCAGCAACAGCCAGCCCAGCGCTTCCATCCATTTATCAAAGCCCCAGCAGTTCCTCTTTCAGGGTGAGCAAAACAATAAAACACGCAGAGCATGGAGAGCAGCTCCAGAACACTGTATTAAACACGGGGAAAAAAATAAAGTGGGGACCTGTTGGCTCATGCCATCTCTCCTTCTATATCAACTGCCTCGCTCCCAGACTAATGGTGTTATGTAGACTGTTATATTGGCTCTTTGCTTTACAGCACTGTGCCTCCACCCCAACGCTGCAGATTTATTCTCCTCTGCTCAGCAATAAGTTGCCACATTGTCCTCGAATGTCACTTTGTGCACCACAATGCCGAGCCTGGTGCCAGCCCTGCCAGCCATTCCAGGGCTCGCTGTGCCCAGGCACCAACCATGGGAGAGGCACAAACAGCCCTGGCCACCACCAGCTCCCCATGTCACCTTGGGCCAGTCACTCCCCACCTTGATCTCCTGGCGTGTAAAATCCTCCTTTTTGCAAAGTAAACGCCTGCCAAAGCCAGGCAGGAGGCCCCAGCCTGCGCCCCGGGGTCTGGCGATGCAGGGAAAACAGGGAGAGGGGAACCAGCAGGTGAGAGCACCCCAAAAGCCAGCCCCTGAGAACACAGGCTTGTGGCCTTGGAGCGGGAATTGAAGCCCAGCACTGGTTCGTCCCTTCCTGTGTCCCCAGCACGGAGCAGAGCGATGCTCGCTCGGCAACGGGAGTTTGTCATCTGCAGGATTATTGGCAGCTGTGCCAGGACACTTTGCTTCAGAGGGATAAATCAGTTCCTTCCTCCACATCTGACTTGTCTGAGCGCCTCATTTAAACATTTATCAGAGGGCACGGCCCGATCTCCCTCACAAATGGGATGCCGGGGGAGCTGACACACCGGGATCGCGCCGGCGAAGTTTTGTCACCCTGATGTTTCCCCGTGTGCTCCTGTGAGTGCTGTCTGTTCAGCAGGTGTAACCATCCCTTTAAACACTGCTTCTGTAATTAAAGTTTCATACACACCTTCCTCAAGGAGGGGAAGGGGGAGAGGCGTCTTTGAAGCCGGCTCACAAAGGGATGTCACAGAGGGGGAAGGGGAAGTGTTGACACCACAGCAGTCACCGTGTGCTGCAAGGGTTCCCCACGGCGCAGGCAGCCTCACCTGCCACCACCCCTGGACCGGCATCCCTTCCCTGAGCCCTACCCGACCCCTTCCTGCGTCCCCTTCCCTCCTCCAGGCTCCCCGCGGCTCCAAAGGGGGTTCTCTGAGCACCCCCCTCCCCAAGCCGTGCTTCTGGCCGGCACCGCGCTGAGGCTGAAGTACCAGGAGCACGGAGATGAAAGGGCAGCTCCGCAGCACGGCTGGCGCCTCGGGCAGTCTGTTTGGATGCTTCCCTGGATTAGCGGAGGCTCTTGACACCCCGAGCCGGAGCCAAAAGCTGCTCTCAGTGCGGACTGCTCCGGCGCCGTGCGCTGCCGCACACCGGGAGCTGCCACGGGAACGCGCAGGGAAAAGCAGGTGGGGCTGAGCCTCCCTTGGAGCAGGGCAGGGCTGCAAACCTCAGGGAGCGGATTTGGGATCCCCGCCCTTTGGGTCCGGAGTCGGGTGCGGGCGGACACACCCAGAGCGGGGCGGTTTGGAGGATGCCCCGGGCACGGAGCGGCTCTGTGGCCTCCCTGGCACGGGAGCTGCAGTTCCCCGGTGGGGTGCTCCATCCCCGGGTCAGACAGACAGACCAACAGCCCCGCGTGTGCCCGAGGGGACAGAAACAAAGCGGTCTGAAGTGCGGCAGGAGGGATTTACAGCTCGACTCTCTCAGCACCTGGCACAGCTTCCCCCCAGCAGCTCCCTCGGGAGCTCGGGAGGGCAGGGCTGGGGGTGTAATCCCTGAGAGCTCGCACTAATTCTCCGCAGGCAGAAGGGCTGTGGCAGCTCGATGGGCTCGGAGATAAGGAGATTATCTTGTCCTGCAAAGAGGAGCGCCGACCCCTGACTCGCTGAGCCCGAGATTAAGGCTGAATTAACCCCCAGGAAGGGGTCTCCTGGCAGAGCTTCCCCAGCCCCTTCTCACCCGTTAGGATTCGTGAGGGGGATGGAGCTTCTCCCACTGGATGTTTTTGGGGAGATGCACCATGTCCACCAGGCCCAGAGAGGATAAATAGTGCAGGCAGATACTGAGAGCATCCCCGTGCCCTGGGAGCCACTGAATCACAGAAATCCAGATAGATGGACACAAAAAGACAGACGGAGAAGTAAAAGAACACTAAGACCTGTCCTTGAACCAAGAAATCCAGAAGCTGCTGGATTATGTGTGATCACACCCCTCTGCTCCAGGCAAACTCCCTCTAGCTGGGATGCATCACTGTCAGTCCAGGGAGGCAGCGAGATGGGAGAGACCACGGGAATGCGGCACAAGTCCCTGATCCCCCGCCGTGGACGTGGGGGCCGAGCAGCCCCCGGGCACCCACCTGCAGGGGAGGTGTGGCAGACAGACCTGAAAGGGCAGTGCCAAATACCCGAGGGCTGGAGGCAGCCCTGGGGGAAGGGACACAGCGGGCCAGGTGTGCTGCTCCACTTGTGCTTGGGATCAAAGCTGGGTGAGCTCACACAGCTCAGGTGTTTGCTTGGCACTGACTTGTGAGTGGATTCAGCCACTCAGACGGCAAAGCAACAAAAAATTGTCCTCAAAGGACGGCTTTCAACCTCCTCGGATTTTTCTCTTTTCCTTTGCTTTTTATCATTCACAAAAGATTGGAGATAAAAGCCTGAGGGAAGGTGACTGTGAGTGCTGGAGCGAGGGGCAGAGCTCTGCCCTGCACCCCCCAGACCAGCAACAGGTTCCCCCCACCCCATTGCCCCCCTGAGGCTCCGGGGTACCCAGCTTGACTCCAACCCGTGGCATTCCACTGCCTTTCCAATCCATCCATCGCTGCCAAGAGCCCCCCCACCCATTTCCAGAGCCCCCAACCCACCGAGGGAACTTATTTCATTCCACTTTCACCTCTGCCCACCCGGGCTGAGCTGGAGGAGGAAAACAGCTGGGAAACACCCAGAGTTTCTCAACACCGCTGAGCACGTTGGTTACAGAGACAGGTATTTATTTCTCTGAGCCTGTGACAACCCGAGCCAGCCTTATCTGCCCCGAACACTTTGTTGATCAGACAGAGAAGCGCAGCCCGGGCAGCAGAGCCATCTTGGCGCAGCACAGGGAAACGCCGGCGGGTCCGAGGTGCTGCTCAGAGACAAGAAATCACCTTGGAGTTCAAAGGCTGGGGAAGGAGATTGTCACCTTGGAAACCAGCCGGGCAAGGCATCAGCAGCTGCCCAGCCCCGGGGGATGCTGCCCACGGACCAGGAGGATGCTGGACACTGACACCGAGGGTCCCACCCCGAGTGCAGGCAGGGAGAGGGAGGAATCTCCCCAGGAACAGCAGCTCGAGCAGCAACCTCAGGATCTGAGCCTGGCTTAAGAAGCTGCTTCTCATTCACAGCTGTGAGGAGGGAAGGGATTCACAGACCTGGGGGTGGCTGCATCCCTTCTTTTTCCCTTAAACACGTGGATTGCGGATCCATCATCCGCTGCCACGAGCAAAGTGTCTTTCGGAGGTGTTTTGCCTCAGTGCTGTGGGCAGTGTTCATGAGGGGGTTTTGCAGCCCTCATTTACCTGCAGTTCTGGATCACAGAAAAGCCCTTGAGCCAAGCAAACCCTGAGCTGTGTTGGAGTGAGCTGGACAGGGGGAAAATCAGCATATGGCTGATGAAACTCAGAACCACATCCCTTGGCTGCCCAGGGACGTTGTGTGGGGGCACCCTGAGCCCTAACATTAAAATTGTCTTCCTTTCCCACAGTAACAAAGCACAACACGGCTGAAAGTATTGACAAGACCAGCAAAACTCGCCTGTGGAGCGTTTGCAAAGCATCACTGTCAGCACCACGAGGGCAGAGAGGGCCCCACGTATCCAGCGATCCAGTGGATCCCAGGCACCCAGTCCCCTGCCCCGGGAACGCCGCAGCAGCGTCGCCACCGCAGGGGAGACCGAGATTAAAGTTGTCCCTTAAAAGTTTGCTGGCTGGCTTTCCCCAGGTGGGCTGATAGGAATCATCTGCTGGCGCGGAGCCTCGGTGCCGCTGCTGCCTTTGCTGTGTGTGTACACACACACAGACACAAACGTGTTTATAAAATCCCCAACTTGGAATTGATGATGCCTGGTACGAAGCAGTTTGTCACCTGTGCTTTTATGATTACAGCAACTAAGGGGAGAGAGATGTCCTTTCAGATAAGCATTGAAAGGGGGAAAAAAAGGAGCTTTCAAAGGGTCTTTGTTCTCTTGAAGTGCTCTGGCTCCCGAAGCCGCAGATTTCTCAGAGGAGGGGGAGGAGGGAGGATTTAAAAACAAAATGCGTCCTCATTTTCAAACTGTTTCACATTAGCACTCATCAATTATAGAATTTGCCTTGACTAATGTTTCAGGCCATTATATTACCCTCTATGTTTATAATTGGATCCTAAATTAGGATTAATTCTCAAGGAAAATGTTCTGAGCTAAACAGGTGATTTCTCTCTCTGGAGCTCCGGCAACATCCTCATTACCCAACGTTTGCTTTTTACATCGATACAGAGAGACCAGAAACCCTGAAGGGCCTTTCACGGGTCACCCCAGGCTGCATTTTAAGGGCCAGGAACTGGTGGGGACCCCCACGGCTGGCGAGGATGGGGGAGCCAGGCCCTGCAGGGTGCTGGGGGCTCTTACACCTCCCGGCAGCACGCCGGGGGACACGGGATGGCACAGGGATGGCACGGGGCAATGCTGCTCTGCCCCCCTCTGCTCCCAGCCCTCTCCCCACCGGGTGCCCTGGACACACCAGGGCCCTTCCCTGACCAGACACTGAGGCCTTGTTATTATTTATTAACCAGTCAGTGTGTGCTTAATAGAAATTTCATTAGGAGCGTTCAGTATAGATAGTCACCGGCCCAGAACCTACAAGTAATTATGTTTAATTATTATGCCGGTATGTTTGGAATAACGATAGCTCCCGAGCACCAGGATTAAGGAGCAAAGTCAATTGGAACAGGAGCTATTTATTTTTTTGTCTTAACAGTTCCCCTCTGTTCTTAATTGGTTTTCACATTTCTCAGCCATTGGTAAAAGTGCCGGGGAGAGACACCACGACACGTCCAGCCCTCCCCGTGCCAGCGGCTGTGCCAAGCAGGGAGCACTCTCCTGGCACAGCAGGATGCTCACCCACGGGGCACGGGTGGGTGGGAGCCCAGGGGGAAGCAGGGCTGGGGCAGGACACCCGGCACATCCAACTCGGCTCTCTGCAGACCCAACACAGCCCTCTCACGCACCTTTCCTGGAAACACCAAGTATTTTACCCCAAAAAGCAGCTTTCTGGACAGTTTCCTCTCCCTTCAGAGCACAGTTTGAGCTCCCACCCTAGGACTGGGATCTCTGCCTTTTGGCTTCCAGACAGGAAAGCTGCCCCAGCAAAGGAGACACCAAGCAGGAGCCTGCAGGCAGCACCAGCCCAGCGCAGCCCCTCAACCCTGCCAAGGGCACCCGCCTTTCCCCGGCCTCCCCAGCTGGGAGCCGGGAGGAATTAGAGCATTTGGGAAGGAAAACAGAGCTACAGAGAGACACTGTTGAATGTAAATACCAGTTAAATATGCATTACCATATGCCCGCGCCTTCGCGGTCTGTTCGGAGGCAGCGCCAGCCAGGGACGAGATGCAGGAGCAAAGAGCTGGAGGCTCAGCAGAGCGAGCTCCTTCCCTGCCAGCCTGGCACCCCAGCCTGGCACCCCAGCCCACGCCAGAGCCCACGGAAATGAGCAGCTGTGGAGCTGCTCCTGCTCTCCTGCCCATCGCCCTGCCCAGCTGAGCCCACCCGGAGCCCGGGCACAGGATCTGCGGCATTCCCAGCGAGGGACCCCGCTCCAGGGAAGGGGTGAAGAGGTTTCCCCCGGCAGCACGTGGGTGACTGCGACAGCAGCGCCTGTGCCACGGATGCCATCCCTAAACAAGGGGTGTGATCCCCCAGCCAGCGCTGCCCCTGCCCGGGCTCGGGGCTGCGTGCGGGCAGAGCCCAGATGGCAGCGGCGGCTGCCTGATCCCACTGAGTGCAGCTGGCATTCCCAAAAAGGGCCGATCCCGCCGGGCTGCGGAGGGCAGGGATTACGCAAATGGGATAAGGCGCTCGCAGGCGGTGCTGCGTAATTCCAGCTTCCCCCTGCCCGGGGTCCCGCTGCCCCCGCCGCATCCCCACCGCTCGCAGCGCTTGGCATCTGCCCCCGCCCCGGGCACGGCTCCGCTCCATCCCTGCGGGTGCAGCAGGAGGCGGCTCCGGAGGGACAGTCGGGGTCGCTTCGCTGTGAAAGGGGAGCAGGAGCGCTTTGGGGAAGGATTCAGCCTCTCCTTGCCAAAGCAGCCGAGCCCTGCATTGCACACCCAGGGGACCAAGGGGGAGGCTGGGAACGCAGCAACGCTTTCTGCCACAAAGGCTCCCTACCAGTTTTGTTACTTCATGTTAAACCTGAAGTGTCAAGAACACACCGAGTACCACAAGATCCACAGCAAAGCCACCTGGATCCACTACAGCATTGCAGCACAGACAGGGGTCCCCTCCACTCCTTCCCCACGGGCAGTGCTGCTCCTGGGATCCATCCCTCCAGCTCCATCCCACCCCTCCGGCAAAACTCAGCTGCTCTTAGCCACAGGTGATGGGTTTCTAACAGAGCTCAGTGTTTCTCCAAAAGCCCATGAGTGGTTACGTGGTGTCGGTGCTATAACAATGCCCCCCGAGGTCCCCCACCAAATCCCCACGTGCAGGACCCCCATCCCTGTCCCCAAGTGCTGGGCCAAGGGACGGAGCTGCTGCCTGCTGCGGCAGCTCGTGTCTGTAGAGTGAAAATACTTCACGGGGTTACACAAATAAACCTTTCCTGCCTCAATCTCACTTTTGCGAGGTGATGCCGAGCAGCGAGGAAAAAAAACCACACAAAAGATAGACTGCAGCAGCAGCTCTGCACCTCTCCCCAGGGAGGGCCGTCCTTAGAGAAGCTGTTCCAGGGAAGCGAATTGACACAGGCAATTACCGGGATGTCCAAAGGAGCCGGGCCAGCGAGCCCCTGCAGCTCAGCAGCCACGAGCAGACAGCGCCGAAACGCAGACACAGCTGCACAGGCACCGCTGCCCCAGAGCCCACAGCCCCAGCTGGACCAGGGTCCTGGGGTCAGTGGATGCCTCGAGACAGACACAGATGTCCTGGCTGGCACTCGGTTCTGCTGGAACCGTGAGAGATGTGCTTAAGGGCCCTGATGGGATCGATGTGCTGGAAACCCAGTGGGGCCGGGGCACTTCCCACGGGCCAGGCAGGGACAGACCACGCACCCCGGAGTGCTCCTGCCTCCAAAACCAGCACCAGGCACAGGGAAGCTGCTCTTGCATCCTCTAACAGACACACAAAGCCCTTCTTGGGGGTGATCATGCATTGCAAAGTCCCCATCGCTGCTGCCACAGGGTACCTGACACACCAGCACAGGAAGGGCCGGCCCGGATGGCATTTCTAGGTGAAAAACAAGGCTTTTCTGCCTTGAAGAGCACCGCAGCATTTGACCTCGCTTTGTTCTGCTTCCCTTTGCAACTCTCGGCAGTTTTTGGCCACTCTCCAGCTTCTCCAGCCATTTTTCATCTCTCCGTTCAGCATCGGGCTGGGCCAGCCCGGCAGCTCCGCAGCCGTAAACCTTTGGGGTGAGCTGGGAGCAGGGGCAGCGCCCAGCCCTGGACACTGCTCGGGGGGCCCAGGGCAGCCCCCCAGGGCAGGCAGGGGGGGCCTGTCCCACCCCAGCGCCTGCTCCTCAAGCTTTTGGCAGGGACACAGCCAACTCTAATTGCAATTTCCATTCTGGTGGCTGCGCTCTGCAGGCAAAATCGGTTCTGTCTCTGTAATGAGTCACTCCTGAATATCAATCCACGCAGGGTAAAATGGAGACAATAGCTGCTTACATGCATAGTGAGTTAATTATGAGCATCTGCTATTAATCTTGCTATCAGACTGCTAATTGCTCCTTCTCCTCTGCAAAGGCGTGCTGGAGGTGAACCGGCTCTGCCGCCCTTCCCTGAGCCCCGGCTGGCCCCCACAAGAGCTCTGGGCTCCTGGACCTGCAGCCGGGACATCATCCCCAGGGACAGGGTTGCTCCCACACCTGCAGGCACCAAAGAGGCTCATCCCAAAAAAGGGGAGGATGAGCCAGCCAGCAACCAGGGTTCTGGCTGAAGGGACCCCCCAACAGGCTGGATGCTGTCGTCCATGGGGGCAGAGGGGCACAGCACAGGACAGGAGCCACTCTGAAGGGTGTCCTACAAGGCTGAGGGAAGAACACTGGGAAGGTGGGGGGCAGCTCCCCCCGGCAGTCACCTCCGCAGGGACCCTGTCAGCCGGGAGCCTTCTGGGGGGAGGCGGACGTGCAGGGGAGATGTCGAGTTGCACTCTCGCAGGTGAGGACTTGACATCTCATGTGTAATGAGGAAAGAAAATGCATCAGGAGCATTTGGGGAAGATGACAGCAGATCAGAACTGCCTCCATCTCCCACAGATTTATTGTGTCAAGCAGTCACTCAGGGAAGTGGCAGCAGGCACTGTCAGCAGCCCGGGCATGGCAGGCTGGAGAGCCCGGCCCTTTGATCCGGCGGCTGCTCCGCGATGGATTTAGACAAACTCCCGGTGATTGCCTAACAGGAGAGCAGCTCGCACACCTCAATTAGCTGCCGACCAAGGTAAGAGCCCGAGCTCATCTCATTAAGGAGCTGGCTCGCTTCCCCCACAGCGCACGAAGGAAGAGCTGGTGGAGGACCCCGCAGTGGGAGCGATGGGGATCGGATGTGGGGGGCACTGACCCCCTGGTCACAGGCCACGTCCTCGGTGCTTGGGCAGGAAGGCAGCCAAGGCCACTTGCAGCCTCTGCAAGGCTTTTCTGGCTGAGAAAGGGGTTGGGGAAGCTCAAACAACAGCTCCTGGAAAGGGATGCTCAGGGCCTCATCAGCATGTGAATAAATGGAGATTAAATCTGAGCCCCGAGTATTCACTGTGGGATGTAGGAAATGTTTGTTCCTGTGTTCTGAAAAGCCTGAGACAAAAACAAACCCGACACAGCTTCCTCCTCCTTGTCCCCATCCCCATCCAGCCTGGATGGGTGCCCTCTGGTCCCCCTGTCTCCTCTAGCCAGGACACTCCCACCGAAGGAGCTGAGGCCCCAGACTGAAAGCTTTGCCTCCAAAAGCGGAGGTCCAGGTGCCCTCCAGCCCACCGTGCTAGCTCCATCCCTGCCTCTGTCAGCGCTGCCCGTGGTCCAGGGGCAGCCAAGCCTCCGCTCATCCCAAATCCTGCTCTCCCACACGCGGTCAAGCCCCGCGGCCCGAAGCCCCATCACCCTCACGCTGCAGAGCTCCGCCGCAGCCAGCCAGCAGCCGCCTGAAAGGGAGGGAATCCAGGATGTTTTAAGACTCTTGGAAATCTTCCGTATCGATTTCCCCGTCTCAGTAATTAGATGTAGCGATTAGACTCCCTTTCACCACGCGGCGGGGCGGCTCCGAGCGGAGCTTCCCGGCAGTGTTTACATCGGGGATGCTCCCGCAGCCTCATCCTCATGCACAGCAAACAGCCCAGCTGTGTGACCGGAGACACCTCCCCGCGAATCTGGCACCGGGATGCGATATACATAATATATAACAGCCGTGTTTATCAGACGGTAACACATCGCAGCTGCTGGTAAACGAGCGCGCGAGCCTTGAACTGCACGGAAACTTCATGTATTATTTAAAATACTTTCCCAGGAATCCTGTCAAACGGAGCCCAGGCTGTGCCCATGAGGATCGCGGCCGGGGGCTGCGGTGCTGCCTCGCAGCGCTGGTGCCTGGCACGGTGCCCGCCCGCCGCGGCCGGGAGCCGGCACCCCACTGACTCCATCCCTTCCTCCGGGGAATCCTGCCAGGCGCCTCCATTCATCCGTCCCTACAACAGCCCTCCCACATCCGTGGATTTGCAGGTGCTCTCCACGCCCAGGACCCACCAAACCAGCCCCATCTCGAAGCACGGCACGGAGCCGGGTGTTCCCAGCGCTCCTGCAGGTGGGACATCCCCCCCCCGCCTCGCACGGATGAGGATTCAGCACCAGCTCCTCCCCAAGAGCTGCAGTGGGCACAGGAAATATCAGTCCCTGCTGACGCCCCAGCGAGTGCAGCCGTGTTTGCTCAGAGCCAGGATAATTTGGAGATTGCTCTGTAATGAACAGATGATGAATGTTTCAATATCCAGAACAAGGGAAGCAATGGAGATCTGGGGCGGGTAAATCAGAGCTGTGGCTCTCCGTGGACGTTCACAGCTCCCCAGCAGAAGGGCAGGCTGGAATCCAATCCCAGGGAATGCTCAGCAGAGCAATGGGTCGGGGAGAGAGACCATAGAATCACTTAGGATGGAAAAGCCCAGGCCAGCACTGCCAAAGCCACTACTAAACCACGTCCCCAAGTGCCACATCTACATGACTTTTAAATCCCTCCAGGGCTGGACAGCCCTTTCAGTGAAGAAATAGCTCTCAATATCCAACCTAAACCTCCCCTGGCACAACCTGAGGCCATTTCCTCTCGTGCTACTGCTGTTACCTGGGAGAGGACACTGCCCCCCACCTGGCTGCACCCTCCTCTCAGGCAGGACGCGTGGATGGTCAGAGAGACGGCAGGGCAGAGGTGCCAAGGAAGAACCTCCTTGCTCCCAAAATCCCACCAGGTTGGGAAGATCCTGCCGCAGAGCGAAGCAGCTCAAGGAAAGCCCCTGTGCTCTGGCATGCAGCTCAGCAGCCCTCTCCCCTCGGGCCCTGCCTGCCTCTGCTGGCCTTCTCCCCAGGTTTTGGGGCTGCAGCAGCCCCAGGGGCTCTTTCTCAGTGGGGAAGGAAAGACAAATGGCTTAATATGTGCTAAATCCAGGCTCCAGCTCCACCACCTCCTTTTGTCTGCTCTCCTCGCAGTATTTCCCAGCGCCCCAGATAAGAATGAATGCAAGGCTCTCATTAAAGTCCTGCTCTGTATCCTGCACAGGGGTCACGGCGGTTTGCCCCACTATCTGCATTTTTAAAGGTGTTTCAAATCCACGCTTGCTTTTTCATCGGGAAAATAAAAGAAACCCGTGTGCCAAGCTGGAATAATCCATCCTCGGCTGCAACTGAGCTGGAGGCTGCTGCCAGGGCCAGCAGGAGGGAAGGATCTCTCTGCCAAGCTGCATCTCTGCTCCCCGCCTCCGCTTGCCCACCCACAGATGATGATGCTCAAGTGCTTCCCTGGGAGCAGAAGGCTCCATCCCTCCCTCCCTCCCTGCCTGCCTGTTATTCCTGCGTTCCCTGCAGCACCAGCCCCAGGGTGCAGCCAAGGATGGATTAATCCCAGTCTCAGAGGGATTCCCCCAACACCCACCTTCCCCTGAGCATTGTGACCCATTGTCCCACTGCCCCCCGTGCTGGGGTGGGATGTGAGTGGCCACCACCTCAGCCAGGCCCCCAGCCAGGGCTCCCATCCATTCCAGCTCCTCATTCCCTTATTGCCCATTCAGCCACCCGCAACAGCCTGGGACCTCTTTTTGTTTGGGGAAATAAAAACTGCCATAAATTTATGTACTTAAAGGATTTCTCACCAGAAAAGAGCCCCAGGAGACTCCCATTTTGCGCGAGTGAATCTCACACCTAATCACAAAGCGCTGCTATTTGCCGTATCTGCGATGAGGCAGCAGCTCCATCCCGCCTTTCCCAAGGTCTATTTACCAAATCCATTTGCAAGTCTAAAATTTAATCAGCCAGGTTTCATCTTGGAGGCATTAACATCCAAAGGGGACTCACTCCCAGGGGTGGAGCTGGAGTAAACCGGGGCATTGGCACCGGGCAGCTCCGAGCTCGGGGTGCAGTGATTTACTCACAGCCTGGCACCAGGGGGGTGGCAGGGGCAGGACCCCCCAGTCCTGATGGGCAACACAGTGGGGGTGACACAGGAGCATCCCCACCCTTCCAGGAAGAATTAAAGCAGTGGCCCATGCCCAGTGACCCCCTCCTAAGAAACCCCACTGCTTTGGGATAAACCCCCAGAGCCCCAAGGAAATCAGCTCTGGGGGGATGGAGAGGAGCTCTCCCAGCACCGTGCCGGCAGCTCGGGTCTCAGGGGAGGGATTCCTTAGGCAGCGCTCATAAAGCATGTTTTATGGGCTGCCCTGCTCATTGGGATGGATGGGAGGGCCCCACTTGACCTCGGGGGGAAGAGGAGATGGATGATGACAGCAGCCAGCGGTATTTTATCCCGACCAGATTAACGGGCCCTGCAGAGCAGCCGGGCTGCAGGAGCCCCGTAACTCAGAGGGACACGCCACCACTGCAGAGCAAAATCCAGCAGCTTCATCTACAGCAGGAGGACTGTGCCTTTTGGGGAATTTCAGGGGATCTGGGTGCACAGGCAGCAGCTCTGCAGACCCTGGGCACGGGTATCCCTCCCTGCACAGGGACTGCAAAGACAAACATTAAGTTTCAGGCTGGTTAAACCTTTTCCTCTTATGCCAATCCTCACTTTGCTAATCCCCCAGCTCTCTGCAGGAGAGGAGGGACCTGGACAGGCCCTGACCAAGGTGCCACACACAGAATCCGACATCATGAAGTGACATTTCCCTGTCCCGGCACCCAGCCAGGGCTGCAGCACCACAACAAAGCACCTGCTTGGTGGATGCATCCAGGAATCACCAAGGCTCCTTTCATTCCCCCCACCTCTCTCTGCCTCCAGCCCTGACAGATTTTAATTATTTGCACCACTTTCTCACGTATCTCATTAAATTTGCTCTGGTGCCTCTTGCTGGCACCTGCAGCAGGAGCCGGCGGCACTCGGGGCCTGCCAGGGCTGAGCGGTGCCTCCAGGGCTGTCCAGGACACTCTGAGCTGGCATCTGTGCTGGGCAGGGAATTCGAGGCTCTTGGAAGCGTGCAGGGAGGGCAAAGGTGACACAGTTCATCTGTGCTCTGGCTCAAGGAGGGTGAGCACCAGCCTGGCCCTGCAAGCAGGGATGCTCCAGCCTGCACGGCAGGGTAGCGGCCCCGCAGCAGCCTCTCCCCTCTGGAAATAACCTTTGCTGGGCTTTATTAGGAGCCATAAAGAGCAGGAGAGGGAGTGTGAGTGAAGAAAGGCGAGAGACATTATGTGTCTCGCTCTGGGAGCCTGCAATGGCTCCGATGCCAATAAATAAATAACAGAAGAAACATTCCCCCGGGTCCCTCTGACATATCTAATTGATATCACCAGGGATCTTCCATGAAGCAAACAGGAATCTAATCTATGGCCTCGCACAGCCGAATGGAAGCAGCAGGGTGGCTGCCACGGAGCCTCCCACTCCTGACAGGGAAGTGGAAACCAATTCCAGGCAGCCCAGTATCCCAAAAACAAATGGCAGGCCTGGCGCGGCAGCAGCTGCACTGGCCTTGGAGAGGAGCTCCACTGGAATTCCTGGGAAAAATACCATTTTCCAGAGCTTCCACAGGGGAAAGAAAGGAAAAGCAGGGGCCAGAGAGGAGGTGGCACCACGCTGGAGTTTTCCAGCTGCCCCCAGAAGCGCTGGCACAAGCAGACAGTGGTGCCGAGGGCTGGCTCCTGTCTGGCACATTGTCCGTGCTGCTCCGGAGCTGTGCCTCCACGGAAATGCCCTCAGCCACCTCAGCTGCCACCTCCCACCTTCCCCATTTAATTAACTCCCTCCTGATGTAGGTAATGCAGCTCTGGAGCTCTTAAACAAAGATTTAATCAGCCCCAGCTCTGCACTGGCAGCATCCAGCCCCCTTTGTTAGATTGGTGTGAAATCCAGGGCATGGCCAGCCTCACTGCTAATGGCTGCCAGCATCCCGGAGTCCCTGGACAGTCCGGCTCCGAGTCCTCTGGACTCTTCTCCACGCACCAGAGCCGCCCGGGTCATTGATTTTTAGCATCATGCAAATGGAGCCGGCGGGGAGCTGGCAGCTCCAGTGCATTATTATTTAGGATGGATAAACTCTTATCCCGAGTTCCCAGCACCTTGCCGAGGCCAGGGGAGGGTTTCTGATTTATCGTGATTGTTTCCAGCCCTGTGGAGGAACGGCAGCGGGGAGGGGAGCGGGCACAGCCACTTCTGTCACCAGGCCCTGGCAGCACAAGGGTGGCACCGGCCCCAAGCCCTCCGAGGGGCAGAGCTTGTGACCTCCCTCACATCCACTGGAGATGGGCACCAAGGCCACGCCTGACACGTGGCCACTGCACGCGTGGAGCAGCCACGCAAACCCCCAGCCCAGCACCAGACACCCCTCACCGAGCCCCGGCACAGCCGGACAGCCCCGCAGCCACTGCCGAGAGGGGAACGGCCTCTGCCAGCGGTGGTGGGTGAGGAAGGGGCTGATCTCTGGGCAGAAAACAGCCATCCACAGCCCCCAGAGCCCGCTCTGCCCTCGCCGGCAGCTCCTTCCCAGCCCGGAGCCGATTGCGGATGGATTGGCTGCCGGCAAACGGCAATAGCTCTGCACAAAACCATCTTAATAAGTGCAGCTCCCAGCCAGGGGTGAGGAGCAGCAGCTGAAGCGCCGGCGTGGATGTCAAGTTACAAATGAGACATCCAACTGCTTCATTTATTAGAGGGAATCAATTCGACTTTTCATATTCAGCAGGAGCTGGAGGCAGGAAGGACCCCATCAGCCGCCGGCGCTCAGCCCCTGCACTCCAGCTCGATGCAGCGCGGGGGGAAGAGGGAGTGAGGAGTCTCTGGCTGCACAGCCATGCCAGATCACACCGGTGCTGTGCTCCTGGCCCAGGAGAGGAGCAATGAGGAGAGAACTCTCCTCACCGCAGCCCTGCTGGAGGCCACTGCGGGGAAAGGCAAGCAGAAGAGGGGCTGCCTTCGCACCAGGGAGCCGTGGCTCTGCCCTTTAGATGAAGCCAGCAGGCTCTGTGTGCGTGTGAACATGGTTTAATCCTCCAAGAGCCGTAATTGCCACTGTACAAAAATATTACAGGTCACTGGAAGCAATTTAATGATAATAAAAATTAGAAAAAGAACCAACAGGAAATGAAGCAGCTGCCATCCTCGATTTTCAGGCTTCTTTATCATGCAAAAAGGGCCTGTACATTTCTCCACAGATATTTAACGGGTCTGCAACTGCAACAGAAAGGCCTCCACATCCTGCCCTGCACCCCTCATCCTGCCCTGCATCCCCTGGGGATAAGGACCACCATGAATGCCGTGCCAAGGGCACCAGGAGAGGCCAGGCTGTGCCCTGGCCAGGTGAGTCCAGAGCCTCCAGGTGGAAAGGTGGCTGGAAACCCCTCCATGCAGCACAGGAGCTCACCTGGTGCATTCTTAAATCAGGAGTAAACTCACACAACCCCTGAGAGCACAGAACTCAGTGCACACTGCTGCTGCTAGAGAGGAACGTGACGGGTCCGTTTATCTGTGCCCACTTATCTGTGCCCAGATGCCAATGTCCCTGTGGCAGAGGGGGAAGCTCTGAGCAGGCAGTGGCAGAGCTCAGAGCCGTGGGGGTGGGCAGCCCCCCAAACAGGGGCTTTGCATTGCTGGGAGAGCCACACAAACACGTGGGGAGCAAACCCTTGGCAGACACCGCGCCTTGGTGGGCTCCTGCAGCAGCCACGACAGGCAAGAAAACTCCCTGTGCCCAGCATCCCTCCAACCCTGGAAAACCACAGCTGGCTGCCTGGGCAGGCAGGGCTGGTGCCTGAGCTCCAGCAGCCCCCAGTGCCGCCTGAGCCCTCCGGAACAGGGCTGCAGGAGCCTCTGGGATGCAGGAGCACAGCCCAGACACTCACGGGCAGCTCCCGATTTCCCGGGAGCGTGCTGGAAGCGCCTCTGCCCGCTGTGCCGGGGAGCAGAGCGGTGCTGCTTGTCCCTGCCAGTGGCTCCCTTCAGCAGCTCCTGCCACTCCCATGTCCCACCCAGGGCCAGGGAGGAGCACGAGCGGTGTCTCGGGGCCCTTCCTGCCGGTGCCACGCTGGCACTTGTCACAGCCAGCAATGGCGACACTGTTATTATACATGGCCTCGAAGCCCATTCAAGGCACTGAAAGATGAATTATGTTTCATTTATATCAAAGAAGCAATCTCAGAGCCCATTTGTGATCAAATTTGCTGTCAGAGAAACTTTGCTTTATCTCATTACATCTGATATCTCTTGGCTTCTTGTCCTTGAGACTATTAAAGTTTAATGTCAAATTCGAGATGAAATGGAATTGTTGCTGTATCATCTCATCAGGACCCGGTGCGCCCCGTCCATCCTCACCATCCTGACAACTCATTACACCAGGGCAGCTGGGGAGAGGAGGATGAGGGAGGAAGGCCCCGTGGGTGAGAGGGAGGGTGAGCACAGCACCAGCCAGCTCCCGAGGAGAGGCAGGGGGGTTTGGGGGATGAGGGCTGGCACAGCCACCACCGCGCTGTGGAGCTCGGAGCCCCAGCCCAGGCAATCCCAGGCCTGGAATCCATCAAAGGCGCTGCACTTTGGTCCTTTGGAGACCGAGCCGGGCCCACAGCACAGCGAGGGTTTGAAATGCAGAGCCGGGCTGGAAAACAGACCTCTTTGAGGTGAAACATCCTCTCCGAACCATTTAGTCTCTCCGCAATCCTGCTTCCTGCAAAGACTAAACACCTTTGATGATCAGCTTTAGTGGGCTCCCAGGAGACTTCCCTGGAGCCAGCCCGTTCAACCTCCTGAAAGCGCCTGCAGAGGGGTCTGCCGGGTCCAGATGAAAGCCAGTCCTCCTGGGCTGATCCGCGAGAGCATCCAGAGCCAACACACTGCGATTTCCCAGGAAAATAACTCCCAGGTGCTGCCCTCCCCACCTCTCCAAACACAGACGGGGGGTTCCCAGCGGCACCGAGAGGGAAAGGGCAGGAGAAGAGCGGGATGTGGGGAGGATGGGACGCTGGGAAGGACGGGAAGAAGCAGTGACTCCCCAGCTCCTCTGGACACAGACCCCACAGATCCCAGCATGGGGATGCTGGCTCAGGGCAGAGAGCACACTCAGGGGGGAGGACTCAGAGAAGAGACAGCGTTTCCCTGCTTCTGAGAAGGAGTTATTATCCATCACGGGAGAAAAAAGGAAAAATGCGATCAGAAACTTCCCGACAGTCACTCGCACAATGTCAAAGCCCACTGCAAAGCAGGCGAGAAGCACAGAGCCCTGATGGGGCGAGTTCTCCAGGTACCCTCTCGTTTTCAGGTGCCCAACCTTCGACTCTCTGGCTGGGAATTTCAAAGGAGCCGAGGGACACAGAGGCACAATTCCTGCCTCATTGCAAAAGTCTCAAGGAGTTCAGTCTCTGCAGATTAACAAAGGGAAGGTGATGAGGTGACTTGATCAAAGTCTTTAAATACCTACACAGAGAACAAAAAACCTGATAATAGAGGGCTCTTCAGTCTAACAACAAAGGTGGAAAAAAACCCAGTGCCTGGGAGCGGGAGCCAGACGAACGCAGCCCCGGCACCAGGCTGAGGGGGATGAAACCTCGGGAGCGGGGCAGGAGCTCTCAGCAGCCGGAATGTTGTAACCACCGCGGGCTGTTTGGGTAGGAAACCTCCCCCACTAAAGGAAAAGCACCTCAGGGAACTCCTGCAGCCCCTGTTCCACAGGATGGACCGCTGAAAGCAGCCACTCTCCAGCTGTATAATTGATGGGAGAAGCGATTCCTTGTGGAGGGCCGGCTGACCAGACCCCTGGGGATGTAAATCAGGACACGTCTGTCCCCTCTGATGGCAGCCAGGCCACAGCCCAGGGCTGACCCCGGGCCCGGGGCAGTGAATCATCCCAGACATCCCCCAAGCCCCCCGGTGCCCGGGCTTTGCACGGAGCTTCCTGCGGCTCCTGTGATTTGTGTCCCGTGGGTCAGACCCTTCCTGCGCCCTCTGCCAGCGCTGAGAGAGGCAGGGGAGAGCCCCGGGTGGGAGCTCGGCTCCAGCCAGCACCTCCAGCCGCCTTTCCCTGGAGGAACTGGGGTGTGCTGGTGGGTGTTTGACCACCCCCAGTGCCAGGAACACCCGCCGCAGCTCTGCCTTCCAGCCTGGCTCCTTGGCATGGGGAATTAACAGAGACAGGGATCCGCCCCGCGGAGGGAATTCCCAAGGGAGCAGCAGCGTTATGGATCGTCACACACGCTTTAGGAGCGGGATCCTACGGGCACCCGGCACAGCCCAGGATCCGCAGGGCCCCCACCGCCCCCGTCCCCGGCATCACCGCCCGAGCCGGCACCCAGCGCAAGGGCGGCCGCGGATAAACACAAACTCCTTTCTTCAAAGCGTCAAGCGGCTTTTCCAGCCTGGGCTAAACCTCTGGCATCAATAGCCACTAAACACATCATCATCCACACTTAAAAGAATCAACAGCAGCCTTCATTAGGGCAGCAGGCAGGGGCCGGGGCTCTGCTTTTGTGCTTTTCTGGGTTTAATGGGTTAGTTATGGCACTTTCAAAATGAATGAACTCCGAGCCCAGAGCCCCCAGCTCAATTGTCAGTTATTGCTGGCAGTTTATCAGCATTAACTGATTAGGCTCAGGATGATGGATGCCCCTGCCTGCGCCTGGTGCGGGCCGAGGAGCCGCCGCCTCTCCCTCGCTTCCTCTGTCACCCAGCAGTAATTGCCGGCTCTAATTCCCCACCGCCACCACCTCCAGCAGCAGCTTTTGTTTTCATCCTCTCGCAATCACGGAGAAGTCATAATAATAAAATAAAATTCAAATGAGAGGGAAGCTCAGCCCCGGCAGAATTTAATTGATGATCATTACACTTTGGAATCTAAACTCTTTTAATTTCATTGTGTTTCACAGAGATGAATTATGAAATTACGGCTGGCCAATTACTGATCCTGCCTCGGCTTTGTGTGCCTTCCCACTCCTCCTGCCCCTCCAAACACCCAACTCTTTCCTTCTGGAAAGATCAGTGGAAAAGGGGAAACCCTGCCATTTATCCCTAGAGCAGCTTCCCAGAGCAGAAAGGCTGAGTGGGGAAAAGAGAAGGGCTGAGGTGTTAAATCCATTGGCTCCCAGCAGGAACTGGGGATGGTGGCTCCTATGGATCCTCTACCCCCAGGGCTCTGCCCTGCTGCCAGCAGGCAAGGAGCATCCTGAGGGTGCCCAGGGGTGCCAGCACCAGCCTCTGGAACAGCTGGCACTGATCTGCAGGGACCCTGCAATGGCCTTTTCAAGGTGCTGCCACAGAGGGAGACTTGGAGAATCAAGGCCACTCTCGGTGTGGTGACACAGGAGCCCCCCGTGCCCACAGCCCTCCCCAGCACCGGCTCCAAGCGCAGACACACACGGTGCATCATTCCTGGCATCTCATCCAGGGACACTTTCAGGAAGCCTCCTCCTCAGGGCCCCCATAAAGGCTCCATGCCTTAAATTCCTCCTTGTTTTGTTTCATTCACTGCCAGGATTTCGTGAAAGCGGAGCTTTGCCTGCTGCAGGAAGGGAGAGACGTGCAGGCACTCACAGGCCTCTCCCACGCTGTCTGCTCCGCTCCGGAGCTCCTCCACAGCACTTCCACACAGCCCAGCACCCACTGGGAAGGGGATCAAACTGGGAAAACCCATCCCACCCCCAGCTCTGTCCCCTCATCCTGCACCTCAACCACCTGGGCACAACTCAAGAACTCATTTGGAAAATCAAACCAAACAGTGGCTGACAAGTGGCTGCTCCGTGGGGGCCCAACACAAACTTATCTCCCGCACTCACTTCCAGTGGGGTTCATTACGGAGCTGTCTCCTCTTTTGGACTGGGTTGGCTTTTTTCCCCTAGGACTGAACGGGAAAATAAAGCCTTTTGCAAAACGTCATTGGAAGAAAAATACAGGCCACCACCAGAGCCCCACCAAATAAATAAATAAGTGGAAAGTGATAAATTTTGGCTGTCTTATAAAGACAGACCAGCATTGCTTATCGGCCACGATGTGACCAGATAGCTGCCTCAGAAAACAGGCGCTGGCCCCTGGGTAATAAATGAAAGCAATAAAGGCAAAGTGGCTCCTCTGAGCAATAATTGAGCCCTGCGGTGCCGGCGGGAGCCGTTCCCCTCCGCAGGGGCTGCCCCCGGGAGGGCTGCAGGGATGGGGTACCCAGTGCCTCTCCACGGAGGGTGCTGCTGCCCAAATGCCACTCCCAGCAGGGAAGCTGCTGCTGCTGCTGCCACCCAGGATCACAACGGAGAGCAGGAGGGAGCCCAGGGCTGTGCCTCTCCCGATAAACATCGCCGGAGCAGTTTTCCTTAAAGCGGTGTCTATTTAGCACCATTTCCGTCACAAGCGGCTGCTTTGCATTTCTTCTGCCTTTATTAAAACTGATTTTCTATTTGCTCCACACAAGCCGATCTGATTACATTTCCATTTTCCCCTGAAGAGAGGGTCTCACTCTCCGGAGGGAAAATGGAGATGGGGCTCAGCCCCCGCCGCCTCCCGCTCGAGGGCTCTTGTGCCAGGGAGCGGGGCTGGGGACCCGAGCCGGAGCTGAGAGCAGCTCTGCTCTGCAGCATCCCGCATCTGTTTCCATGGGGACACGGAGGCAGCGATTCGCAGGCCTGATCCTGCCTGTGCCTGCAGGAACAGCAGCCAGGAGCCATCGCAGCCAAGGAGGTGGATCTGCCTCGCAGAGAGGCAGCAGCAGGTGAACCCAGGTAGGAGCCAGCAGGGATATCTGTCTCTGCATGCTCCCCTCTGGGCTGGAGCATCTCCACACCCACCCCAAAATGCGGCTGGGCACCACCAGCCTTAGCGCACAGAGGCTTCTCCTCCTCCTTCCCCTTCCTGCTGCCCATATTGCAGCCCCACGGGATGTCTCCCGAACTCGCATCCCCCGTGTCCCGAGGGGGGCTCGGCTCTGGCAGCAGAGGGAAAGATGCCGGCGGAGCAGGTGCTGATAAATAGGTCAGCAATTCATCCCCCAGCACGACCTGTCGGGGCTGGCACGGTCCCGGCAGCACCGTAAGCGATGTTAGAAGCCACAGCCAAGCACGGGAGCCCTCCTGCTACTGGCGAGGGGACGGGCCAGCAGCAAGGGCTGGGACAGCCATCGCATCCCTGGGGCTTCCAAACCCCCTTCCAGCCACTCCAGGATGAAAAAACAATGAGGAGTTTTCATTTTGGATAAAGACTTTTAAATTCATTTAATTAGAAAGCACCCATTGATGTCCCTGCCCTCTGCAGGGCTCAAGGCTCTCTCTCCATCTCCGCCTTCTGCTCCTCACCAGCCTTGTGGAAAGCCATTACCAGGAAGCAGCTTTGAAGTCCCAACTTTATTAAGATTGATTCCACCTGCCTCCAGTTTTGACAAGTCCAAAGCAAACACGCAGGGCCACGGGGAGATTTGGTAATAATTACCATCTTTAATTACTACTAAAACATCAATTGCTCTTGTTCAATTAGTATCAGAGATCCAGGCATGGCAAATTTTGTAGCACAAAATAAGCTGAAAATTGATTTCTGAGCACTTAACACAGATCCCGAATTGCAAACCTGATAAGGGGCCCTGGCAGAGCAGGGGCACCAACAGGGAGGGAATCTCACCGATGGAACGGCTCCAGAGCAAGATTGATAACTTGTAAACCTACATCGTGTACCTGGAGCAGGAAGGACTCGCGAGGGGAGGGGACAGGGTGTTGGCAAGGACAGAGGCAACTGGAGATGGAACCACAGGTGACCATGGCTGGAAAGGGGCACAGCTCCTCCCCTCTCACCAGCGCAGTGCCACCCACTGTGGTCATCACAGCATCACTGAGGCTGGAAAAGACCTTCAGGATCGAGTCCAACCTGTGCCAAATCCCCACCTTGTTGCCAGCCCAGAGCACCGAGTGCCACATCCAGTCACCTCCCTGTGCAGCCCCTTCCAATGCCTGACCCCCCTTTTCATGGAGAAACTCCTCCTGATGTCCGACCTGAACCTCCTTCCAAGAAAAGCACTGCCAGCCCTTGGAGGGCCCTCAGCCCGAGCCCCCCGTGCCACTGCAGATGTCCCTGTCAGAGAGGGAGGAGGGTTCATCTGTCCTCCAGCTGCTCCCCTCGCTGCCCAAAGCCCGGCCAGGGCACAGCCACTACTGCCACTGAAGAGCACCGTTCCCACCAGAACATTCCAAAACTCCACTCCAGCATTATGATTCGCAGGCAGCCAATGCTTTCCCTTCCATTCCCGGTCAGGAAGAGGAGGAGAAAGGCCCGGTTTCCTCACCCCCAGCTCGAGGGAGCAGCTAATTGCTGCAGCAATGGGCAGAGCCATTTGCATAATGAAGCGTGGAAGGGATGTTTAGCTCATGTATTTTTTAGAAGGTTTATCTTTCATTTTATTTAGCTTAAGAAGGGCACGTCACTCAAACCCGGCGGTCATTTATAAAGACATTTCCACCGTGCCTGTGCAGAGCTGTCTCCAGGCCTAAGTGGCTGCTCCGACCAGCCCCGAATACTAATGGAAGCTGCATCCATGCAGGAGCGAGGGATGAGGAAGCTGTCTCCAGCTAACTCCCTTCCCGCTATTCCCAAGTGCAGCTTTGTGCGGAAAAATCTCCAACTGCCCCCTTGTGAGTAGGGGGTTTCTCTCTTCAGCCTCCTGAGCACCATCCCCACGAGGGAAATGCCAGGGCTGAGGGAACAGGCGCCCGTAGAAACCCACAGGCAGGTGGTTTCTGGGGAAGGCTTTGAGCTGAGGCTGCTCGTGGGCTTGATGCAGTTTAGAGAAGCTGCCTTTGCTGTAAGCAGGGAGCAAATGAGTTCTCTGGGCCCTTCCAGCCTGTCCCAGACGTGCCCAGTGCGCAGCTGAGGAGGGTCTGGGGCTCTGCAGTACCCCGAGACCACCCTGTCCCACTGAGCAGGAGCCACTGGCACCAACCAGGCCCTGGCACAGCACCGCTCACCAGCTGCTTTTCCTTTAGCTCCAGAGCCCTGCAGCACCCCACAGACTGACCAACGCCCTCCCCAAAACTTCTTGTGACCCAGCACTTCCCCACAGCCAAAGACAGGACCTTCTCTCACCAAATCCTCGAGCCAAACAGGCAAACAACTGGAAAGTCACACAGAGGGAGCAGCTGCCCGCTTGCTTGGCACATTTCCTCCTCTCTTTCCTCTGCTCCCCCTCCCACACCTGCCCGCAGCTCAAAAGGAGAAGCTCAGCTCAAGTGTTGAAAGCCAGAAATCCGCTGTGCCTTTATCCCTGCCACAGGTGGCTCCGGGGACCTTCTCCACATCGTCCTCGCTCCCACACAACGCAGCACCTGGCATTCCTCCCACGCTCCCTGGAAGCGACCACCCACGGGCTGTGCCAGGGTGTGGTGACGTGTGGCAGTGCTGTGGCACTTGCCAGCACGCCGAGGTGCCCCAGGCACTGCCCACTGCTCGGCACACCGAGGCACAGACCCTTTAAACACACGGATACAGAACGTTTCCAGTGTTCATGGACACGGGGCATTTCCACTGCTGGAGATATTTCCTGGGCACCACTCCTGCCCAGGCAGGGCCCACACTCAGGGCTCCACCTCCCCCCCCCCACCACAACACAGCCAATTTTCCTTTTACACAGAATTTCCACATACTTGGATAAAACTTGGGGTTCCTGCAGCGGCGAGCATCTCCCAGCAGCAGCACAAACAGCCTCCACGCAGCACAGATCCCACAGCCCTGGGCTGGGAGGGGGCCACCGCTGTCTGAAAGCTCTGCATTGGCCCAATTCTCCCCCGGCCCTAAGGACAAAACGCAGCTCAGGTGTGCAGCAGGGCCGGCTCCCACCTGGCAGCTCCTCCTGAGCTCAGGAACCCGGCACGCACAGGTGCACCCGAGTTGGAGACAGGGCTCCAAACTAATTAGCACACGCACAGCCACTCATTACTATTATTACTATGACATTATTAATTTCCCCACCTCTCATCTGCAGCTTTTCGGTGCCTTCATTTCAATCTGCTTTGGCATCAGGAGATGGAAATTAAACCCAGGCGTTTATCCCGGAGTCACGCAGCCCCCTCCCTCCTCCCCCCGTTCCACTGCGCCCACTGCCCGTGCACCACAGGCTCCCAGTGTTCCCAGTTTGGGTCAGACTGGCACCCACGGCCCCATTTCACCCCATAAATGGGGATTTGTTAACTCCAGGGCCGCAGCCAAACAGGGGAACAGGATGCAGCCGCTGAGATCTATTTGTTGGGAGTCATTAGCTACTCTGGGCGATCCATCTATTACCATAAACTTAAGCTTCCAGATTCTTTCATTTTAAATGAATTTTCACATCGTATTTCCAAACGAGCTCTGCCTCCAGTCAGCTCCCCTTTATCTAATAAAGCTATGCAAATATTTTGTTATATTTCAATGAAATATGTCAAAAAGTATTACCCAGTGCATTATCTCAGCATCAGCAGGGAGGCTCTGGTCCCTGCCACGGGCGGGCTGTCACTCACCGGGCCCTGAGGTGACAGAGGACGAGTGTCCCCTGCCCCACTGCCACCTCTGTGAAGGTCACCTGGGGCAGGTAGTGCTGCCCTGAGCCCAGGGGGGCTCGGGGGGGCAAAAGGGACCCGGTGCCATTGAGCACGTGCTGCCCGTGCTCCAGGGCACGAGCTGGGAGGTGGCAGTTCCCCTGGCCAAAGGCCTGGGACACCTGGAGGAACACCTTGGTGCCTTTGATGTGCAGCAGGGGCTGTTCTTCAGCGCTCCCCTTGGCTCGTTATTGCCAAAGGACACCGTGTGCCAACCTCCCCCAGCCCCCTCTCCCCATCTCACAACTCGCCTTTATAGATTTATTTTTCTAAAAGCACTTTTATATTTTTAATTGGTATTCTGCAAACTCAGAGCCTTCCCCAAGGAGCTGGGATGTTTGTCTTCAAAAAAGCCTTTCTTTTCCCAACAAATTTTTTCAAGTACAAATTTTGCTGGCACGGATGAATGAGCTGCCACGTGCCCCCCGTGACCCACCTGGCTTCTCCCGTTCCCAGGCTGGGTGTGAGGGGGAGGAGAGGCAGCAATGCAGCATCCCCCAGCAGTGAGCCCACCACCCCCTGCCCTCCCCAGACCCCCAGGCAGCTCCTGCCAGGCCCAGGGGTCCGGATCCCAACTGGGCAAAGAGCCACCGCTCCCCCTGCTCCTGCTCTCCTGTGCTGGCACCAAATTAAATAACTGCAACTCCCTTTTTATTCTCCATTTGACAGTAACGTATTGCAAATGCAGCTGGTTTTGACATCCTAATATTCAGGCTTGTATCCCTTGGGATAAACACGTCATCTGTTATCTGAGCAAATGATTTGTACCGGGACAGCAGGGAGCAGGGAAGTGGAGCAGACAGGCGGAGCGGGGCCGGGGCAGAGCGCGGTGCCCAGCCCGGCCGTGGTCCTGACCGGGGCTGGCACAACATCCCCGTGTCCTTCCCACCAGCAAAGGATGTGCCCGCGCCCCGAGCATGGGGTCAACCAGCTTTTATCTCACTGTCCTGGGCCACATCCTTCCCAGGGACGTGCTGACAGCTGGGACATGGGACATGATACACAGGGCACAGC